>APFE030631950.1:10700-94260 GCA_000404065.3 Pinus taeda | reverse complement strand
TTCGTAATTATTTAAAGATTTGAATTGTATTTGATGATACACACACACACACACACACACACACACACACACACTAGAATTAGAATATATATTTGTATTGAAATCTGTGCTGGGTTTGCAACATTTTCACTTGGAGATACTTGGTTATGCATTTAGTATTACTTCCGTATCCATGTAATCTACCAACTCTATAACATTTTCAACAAATACTTGATGTTATACTCGGAAAAAAAGGTATTTTTATAGGTATATACCTTGCTAAACTTTCAACCCAAAAGAGAATTTTTGCAATTCATAGATCACTTTAAATGCTAAGTTTGTTATGTATATGAGCCTGCTCACTTCTTGAGTAGTCTCATTCCGGTCATGACCATGTATAAGGAGCACTAGAGTTGGAAGAATCATTCTAAAATGTTGGGTTGTGTTATATTCTTTCCACGACTAGCCCACGTAGTTAACCGGGGGGTTAGAGGGGGAGTGGAGCAACTCCTTCGTTGCACTGATTGTGTAGCGGGGGGTCACAGGGGGTTTGAGGTGTACTGATAACCCCACTTTATGGGTCCGGGGCAGTTCCCCAGAAAATTTTGGTTTTGGACCCTGTGTTAGGTTGTGTGGACCCACCTATGGTTTTGTGCATGATTTTCGCACATGTTTTTTGGACACGATGGTTTTCGGTCCATGGTTTTGGATGTGATGGTTTTTGGTCCATGGTATTGGATGCTTCAGCATGTATAAATATTTATTGTAACATTGAAAGGAAAATAATGAAAAATCAAGTTGGTAGTCCCGATTTTGGGATCCAGGGGAAAATCTCTGTGTATATGTGTTTTATGTATTATGCTCTCGCATTGTTTATTTTCTGTGTTTTAGAATTCGTATGCAGGTAATTTCTGTACGGGGTAAAACCTACATAGAAATCCTCCAGGCTATTCACCTGTGTCTTGAGATCCTTGATTTCTTATTTTACTCCCTCATTTTTCAACGACATCACTTCCAACTCGTTATCCTATTTAACCAATTTTTCTTCCAACTTTTGTTTCTTTTCCATGAGAAATGCTGCAATAGTCATATTCTCATTGCACTTCAGGTTCAAAGTGAGAAAATCAAGTTGAAGAGTTCCCATTCACTCAGTTATCTAGTTTATCATATTCATTAATTTATCATGCATTGTTCCCCTATTGTTGAAATTATTCCACTTCCTATTTCCACTCTAGTATTCAGTTGTGCCTTTGTATACACACCACACGTATTGAAGTTTTATTTATCCTTCGGTTTGTAACCAATACTAGTTTCCACCTTCCCTAATTATCTACCCACCATTCTTCATTGATTATACTATGAGATAGATAGAATCAACAACTCTAACCAAGCATATATAGTAATAGTTATTCCCAACACACCACCTTCGTCACTCTTCTTTGTCGATCACATTTTTACTTCCCTCAACACTAATTCTTCCACACCTTTCAATGCAAGCTTGATGAGGATAAGAAGTAGTTGGTATCTTCATTGATCGAGAGGATGGCTTCCATATGACATGCCAAAGAACATATAATTCAAACATATATTGATAACCCTATTTCTATTTCCAAACCGATTTAAAATTTGTAGAGGAAAATGGACTAAGAAAAGCTTTCCATTCAGGGAGACGTTTGTTTGAGAGAGGGGATGTTCCTTCCCATTATGTCAAGGTTCTCTATGTAGAGACAAATACCAATTCAACCCATCCTAGAGTTAGAAAATACACCATTCTATAATACTTTTTCATAGCGGGTGCTCTTTTCCAATTCAAGTTTGGGTCAAATGGGAAACAATTTGGTCTCTTTACAAAAGGTCTTGGTTCCAAGGAAACAAGTTGGTCATCAACATATGTTCCTCTCAGTTGCCTCATACTCCCCCTTAATTCATTGCACTTATGTGCGAAGAGATGTGGCATCCTCCTTCCATTAGTTCCACACTTGTGGGTCATGCCCTTCGCATCTTCTTTCATAATGAGACCATCACCCAACTTGACATAGAGCCAAAAGAATTGGGTTTGATCTATAGTGTGCTCAGTACAAAGTGTAAATTATTTTTGTGCCATATCTTCTGAGGTTCTTTATGAGATCAAATGTGATGACTTGGTGCTATATTTTCTGTTAATTGCATGATTATCCTCTTGAGGAGAGGCCATGTTGCAATCAGGTAATCAATTTATTTTCTAATACATTTCTTCCTATGGTTATAACTTACATGATTTGTCTATTTTTTTAAATGCATAGTTTTGAGTCTTACGGTATTTGGGTGAACATGATTTGTTCATTTATGATCAGGTTGTGCAATCCTAGGATGCACGCTTCATTATCATATTTACTTGCCTCCTTATTATGCTCATGAAGCACATAGAAATATGATATTGAGGCTATCTCTTCCACTATCTGCCAAATTTGATTCATGAGATTTTCCAATGCTTTATCTTTTGGAGAAGTTCTTCTCACCAAGTTTTGAATGAGGAGGAGAGATTTCCCAAGCACTTTGAAAGAGAACTTGATATTCTTTGGCAATATGAATCCCCTAAAGAAGGGAATTAGCTTCAACTACATTGTTTTACATACATTCAAGGCCCCATGTATATGTTGGTACTTTTGCTTCTTCAAGGTCATATAACATTTCCCTTCCCCTCCTAGTGCTCCTTAAATATTTATATTTAAATTAAATTAAATAACACATTTTTTTAGAATTTAAAATAAATAAATAAATTTGTTTGAAATTTGAATTTGTTAAAATTTTGAACAAATTAAATCATTTATTCATTAACTCGCTTCATAATTATAAAATCGTAAATATTTTTCTCCAATATATTTTAAATAAATTAAATATTTTCTTGAGAATGTAATTAAATATAAAAAATTTATTATTATTATTATTATTATTTATAATAATTGGTTATCTATTTCCCAATTTGTGTGTCATCCTTAATCTTCTCTTTATCTTTATCTCTTTATAATAATTATTAGAGTCAATGTCTAGTAAAATTGTAGTATCATATAAACTTGTTATAAATATAGATGAAATTTTGATGTTTTATATAATTTAATGAAAAAATACTTTATCAAACTTTCATGTTATATGATGCTTAAGGTTTATCATTATTTATCGTGACAATTGTTTAGACCATATATAAAGAGACACCTCAAACTTTATTGGTTACTTTTGGATCTCACAACTTAACCAAACTTATGCTTTTACCATAGCCATATTCATCCACCATATGATGAAAATAATCGATTTTACAATCATAATCGTGAAGTGCCAATTTAAGAGGCATCTGAAGAGGGTGATGCGTGAAAAAGCCTGACAACCTCTCTATGAGACAACCTTTGTACTAAAACACTTAGCCCTCAACTCGTCGTCTTCGATGAATTGTATCAATGTAAAAACAAAGATCAGACTAGGTGACAAAACAATAATTTTACTGGCATGAAAAAACTACAGGTGAGTTATCATCTAGTTCCCATGATATTTGGGAGTATTTCATGGTCTGGGATTAATTTAGGAGCTCTTTTGTAGATTCTTTGTCAACAATGCATACCATTCCATTTGGGGCATGGAGATAGTAGGGACCATCACCTATTTTATTCTACTAGTGAGCAAAACATCAATGAGGCTGAGAACCCACATGTCTATCAGAGCCTCCCATTGATGCCTAGAAATAAAATCCTCTCTTCAATTCACCACCTAACATGTGACTCTGAATTTCTTTCCCATTTCATTTAGAATGAGATGCAGCATATTCTCTTGAGAAAAAGTCACCACATAGACCAAGAAATGGTCCTCAGCAAGCAACTTCTTGGTTTTATGAAACCAGACAAGATTGAAATTGACCTTTCTCTGAATGTAGAGAAAAAATGTTGTTATCAAAGGAGATATTCAAACAAAAAGATCATGCTCTTATGGAAATATTGTAGTGTAACTTATTCAAGAAAAACACATAGCAACATGCAGGTTACATTCATGTTCACAGGTTTCGGAGGTGGAATCAACAACAACATTAGCTTAGAAAATGCATCTTCCCAGAACAACGAATCAACATCAATTCCTACCTATATTCAAATTCAGATTGAATACTCAAATTAAAACACATTGTCGTCACCTCCGTATTGCCAGGAATCTACTCCCACTTAAATTCAAAATTCGGACACCCTGTATTCATGAGTCAAGATACCGAAGTGCATTTCTTGCTTTAATTACACTAAATGGTGTAGCCTCCAGAAGTTGGAGTCATAGAGCTGCTGAAAAAGGTATGGAATGTATGACTATGCATACTCTAATATGTCATGGTGCCATGCACTAAGCCACCAATGATTGGCTTAGTGCATGGACCTAAATATTTTCCATGAATCTCTATCATTATCTAAAGGAAGGTCAAGACATCAATCTACTTTGCATTGGACTAGAGAAGACCTTCTTCATGCCTTGAACGAAATCACTCCTATTTATTAAATAGGACCGATACAAAATAATATGTTTGGTATAGGTTTTGATCATAGATTTTTCCTCTAGTTTATTGCAAGGTGGTTAAAACAAAATTTGATGATAAAGAGTGGTGCTTTCAAAGGTCATTCCATGTGAATTTTAAGGAGGACCATGTCTGATAGGCCTATAATATCAATTACATGCATCTTCATCTTGAAAAGTATTTTAAGAAGGGACCAGCCTATGTAGATTCCAATTGCAGATAGTATTAAGGAACATAGTTTATTGATTTTGGAAGCATTCAATGGAAGTATACAATAAAAGAGTATGATATTTTAGAGTAAAGAAAGGTGTTTGTTTTCTTTGATGAGTGAGGCCTTGGTTAACTATGTGCCGATACAATAGATGCACTTGTTTTAGTACATTTTTTTTTTTTTTTTTAATACCATTAGTTTCTTCATAGTGAGAACCACTAATTAGGTATAGTTAGTGCCAACAATATGGCTAAAAACCATGCTATAGTTTTTGAAATGTTCAATTTGGGCTGCAACTGGAAAATGACCTCTCGTGTTTTATTCTTGTTAAGTTCTATTTGATTAACTTCATATTGAAGCAAGTTCTGATTAAGTTCTATTTTGTTAACTTTAGATTGAAGAAAGCTCTAAATACATGATTTAGGCATATGGTGTTTCAGGATAACTATGACAATGACACAGAATACCATTACTCTCTTCATCAAATATTTGATAAATTTCATATAAAAGGTAAAATTTATTTCTGCCCATGAAATGATAATATCACTTGCCATTTATTGACAATAATATTTATTAGGAAAACTTCGATGTTCCTCTTGTGATCCATTTAATTCTCTATCTAATTTTTAAAACATGTTTGATTTACTTTTACATCAGACTACCATGCTTGGGATGATTTAATTGTAGAGAAGGTGTAGGAGTTGATATTCACAGAGGAACTCAAAGTGGATGATATTAGCAAAATTTAATCACATAGAATCCAAACAAAATTCATTGTGTTTGCTTAAAGGGATAAAATTTTAAAAATGATTCTAGCATTTAGGGGATGCATATCATTTTGGAACTCAGTTACCTGTGTTTATTGAATGTGTTAGCATAAAATAATTGGTTAAAAATTAAATGATCATCTTTTAATACCATGAACGTATTAACCTAGCCAGATTGAAAGCCCCAAAGCCTTATTGTTTTCTTATTTTTTCCAAACCCATTAATGGAAGATGCCTTTGACTTTTTCAACCAAACTTTCTGTGAGGCTTGGTTCTCTAGGTTAGATTGCCAAATTTTACATTAAATTGGTAACAAAAAGAGATATGTTGGTTAACATTATGGAATTTATAACTTTCCTTTTAATTTAATTGAATTTTTTGCCTTTATTTTTGTTGGTGAGATGGCTTGACAAGTTGGCTAAGAAATTTTATCTTTTGTTTATTTAAACCATATCTTCTTTAGTCATATACCCATTTTTCTTAAAACTGGAACCTCTTTGGGATAAACAAAAAATAAGTTTTAGATGTAAAAGTAGCCTCTCGAAAGGCCCCTTTTTTTCATTTGTTGTTGATAAAAAAAGGCTAATTAGAAAATCAAAGCTGTTCATGTGTAAAGTGAAATCAATCATACTTGTTAGTCTATGAAAATTTCGTAAACAAATGTTTAGAGATCATTTTTGTAAATAATATGTTAATGATATAATGCATGTAGAGATTCTTATTTTAAGTAGTCGTGGGCATTGTAATAACAAAAATCAATGTAATAAAAGGATTAAGACTTTGTAAGGAAATGAGGATGAAAAATTCCAACATACCTCTTCTTTCCTTGTCCCCATTCCAACTATGAATCGATTGGAATGACCCTGCCATAGTAAATGGACTCAAAAGGTTCCATAGATGGTATGATACAATATGAAACTAATCCAATAAGAAGAAACTTGTTTGTTATAATATAAAACTAATCCCTAAAAGTTTGCTTCAAGCATTCAACTAGGCTAGTAGGTCACAAGCAGACCTAAATATATCCTTACAAATGATAAATCATAATAAAAATGACACTATTACTCCACAAATGTGGGAGCACGAGCTCCCCAACATGACGCCATCCTCCAAAATGGCCACCTCCATCAAGTGAGTGACAAAGTGTATCCAAGAGTGCTCCTCGCTCCAAGCGACATCATCAAAATGAAAACATACATCTCCAAGTAACATCTCCTCTAGTTAGATGCCATCATCAAGAAGGCTCGCATGTTATAAGTCCTATCATGATTTTAGAGTTATGGAGATTTTATTGTGAGTGTTCCATGCAATTTAAAACCAATATTTAGGATTTAGAAAGTCATTTGTGTGGTATGATCATTTTGTTATTAACGTAACTATGTTATTGAATGGTAACTTTTTAATAAAATCTTTATTGGTGAAGGGCTAATTTATTATCAAAACACCACTCTTGAAAAGTAAAATTTTAAACATAACTTTCCTTGACAGGAAGTATAAATAGCCAAAATGTTGAAAAAAATTATCTCACGAGTAAAGAGGGATCTAAATTACCACCCTAATCAGGTCTTATGTGTTGTTATGGCTTGCACTTGAGTTGGCATGAAGTGTAACTTAGAAATTAACTTATAAATTACTTATTATTAACAAAATGAGTGGAAAAGGTATTTTAAATGTAGAGATTATATTAGTCTATTTTTTTCTATTAGGAGGAACCCTTGGTCTCCACTAGAAAAGTAATGGTAGAAGGTATTTTAAATGTATATATTTTATTAATCTTTCATAAAATCTAGTGGAAATAATTATGAAATAATTTTTTAAAAATATGATATGGTTGTAATGTTTATACATAAAAATTATAGAGATTTTATTAATTTTATAAAAGGAAGTGAGAATAATTATGAAATGATTTTTTCAAAATATTATATGGTTGTAATCTTTATATATTAAAATTTAAGAAGAAATGATATAGCTCTAACTTCTTATCCAAGAGACCATCTAGAATAACAAAAGAGCAACACGAGATTCAAGCTCTCTGATTGTTCCCACCTCAACGAATGTGGTTAAATCATTCTCCTTGGAAGAGTATGACTTAGATCATGATCAAGTAGATTGAAAAATTGTTGGGAACTGCCAAAAAAGTTTATCTTCATTTAAAGAATTGGCTACAAGGTAATTTAAACAACAAAACCAAAGCCTAAGTGCTAATTGACCACCACCTATCAAAATTATACCTTTCCCAATGTATTAAATTCTTGTGCAAGAGTGAAGGTCAATACAACAATATTCATAAGCATGTAGCGATTAAATCAATATTTCTCATCATCATGTCGCTCACAAATAATTTTACCATGCGAGTAGAATTGAACTTGGGTAGGAAAGATAAAAACTAGTTTGTCTAGCCACCTGAGACAACCCCATTCAAAACAAAGTGTCTTTTTCTTGTTCTAACATCTGAGCATTTTGAAAACATATTTGGACTAGTTACTTATAGAATTATAACATGGATTGCAACAACATATTTTAATTTTTGAACTACTAAAATCAAAGTCCTCGGAAAATATGTTGTATAAGTTTGAATTTGAGCCTTTCCCTTGAATCGTTTGGTAATGGAAAGATCAAAGATGGAAAAACCTATTGCCATATTGGAATCATCCTAAGAGATTGAAATGATATCTTTCCTCATGATTCAATTGAATTTGATATAATTCCTTTCCAAGTAGTTTTTACTTTAATTTTATTTTTACAATGGTACTTGTCAGTTACTTTCTCTACATATGAGTAACCCCATCCTCTCTCGATAACCACATGGATCTACACTAGTCTGGTTATATGTGTATCTTTGTCATCTCAAAGAGTAGTGACAAGGTCATCAATGTTGTGTTGTCAATTGGACTTATGTGATAAGATTCCCAGTGCCTCAAGAGTCTAGAATGGAACCACTAATCATTTCTCCATGCTTTTTATATTTCATGTATGAGTACAAGGCTTTCGGAACACCATTAATAATTAGAAACCATAAAAGAGAAATGCAATTATCTAGGTCAATTGATTATGACATTGTTATTTTCAACACAAAGGAGACTTGATATTCAAATGAACCAAATGAATTATCTCTAATCACAATATTTAATCTCTAACCATGATATTTCCTACAATTTATTAAAAAAAATCTAACTTAAGTTTATGTGCATTTTTAGTAGAATCATTGTATTGTTATATAAACATCATTTGACAAACATAATATACTCCATCATAATTAATTATTTTATTATTACTATTCTTCTTATTTCTCTGGTACAAACTAAATTCTTGTATTGAGATCAGGTTCAAATTGATACAACGCATGAGGCTATTGTGTTCTTCTGCGTTTCTCGCAATCGATATGAGTTTCAATGTTACCTTGCGTCAATGGGAACACGAGACGACATGATTTAGAAATGGTAACTACAAACCTAGAATGGAAAATAACTTCACCCCATAATGAATATTTCAATTTCACATGAAGGAAGACATTAATAGGTCTGATCATTATCAAAATTCCATGAATATTGTAAAATAGAAAAAAGAAGCAAGTCAAAATCATAATAATGGAAACCCTTTAGTCTTTTTTCACATCTAATAGTCTAACATCCCAGTAGAACCATTATTGAATGCATTTCATGCATTTGATCGAAGTGTTTGATAATTGAAGCAAGATGTCGATGGATCTTATTTGTGGATGCAGTTACTTTGTTGGTAATACTAAGGACTTTGTCCTCTAAAATATGATGTTGAATGGTTTTTTTTAAATATGGTGGGAAAAATAATCACAATTCAACTCAACCAGAAAATTTATCATAATCTAGCTCACTTGCCAATGTTAGAAGTTAATCTTTAGTTTATTTACATAGTTATATAGGTGATTAGTTGTTTACTTAGGTGATTAGTTATTGATTTAGTTGTGATCGTTAGTCGATTTGTGGATTTTTGGATTTGTAACTATCAAACACAAGTATATATTGGTCTCTAATAAAGCACTTGGTGGATGGTTGGTTTTCATTATGTGTATTTTGTTTCTTTATCCATATTTGTCATCGTATCATAGCAAGGTTGATCCAAATATGGATCAAAGCCTTTGTATTGTTTCACGTTCGTTGTTTCTTATTCTTTTTTGTAGGTTTCAAAACCTGTATAGAAATTCCCGCAAATGAATTCTTAAAAATAGAAAATATACAATGGCGAGAGCGTAAAACATAAAATAGATAAATACAAGTATTCACCCTTAGATCCCAAAACCAGGACTACTAGATTGATTTTTCATTATATTCCTTTCAATTTTACAATACATTTATACACATGTCAAAGCATCCATAAACCCCAATCCATTAACCCTGGATTAGAACATAACCATAATTCGCTTGACCAAATCTACAAAATACCATGGGCAGAAAACCAGCGTGCCCAAAACCATGTGTGAAATCCATGCACAAAACCATAGTAGGTCCACCCACCTAATATAGGGTCCAAAAAAAATTCTCCTCATTCTACCCTAGACCTTGTTTAGGGGGGATGCCACCCCCCCCTGACTTGGTGCAATGAACGAGGACCTAGACGCCCCCCCTTCTAACCCCGCAGCTTCACACCTAGGGATAGATGTGGAAAGAATATAACACACAACCAACATTTTTTTGACTGTGTGGAAGATTATTGGATCTTGGACCCAAAAAAAACTTTTGGACATAGTGATTGGTTCGTTAACTCTCCGTGAATCCTTTGAACTACTAATTGGTGTGAGCAGTTTCGAGTGGTGTGAAACACAATGACTAACAAATTTTTTCGTAAGAAATACCATTTGATATGTTTCGTTGCTATATCCATATTTTTCATCCAAACCAACAATGTGACAACCATCCCTAGCTTATATTCGCTATTTTTTACAATTGTTATTCAAGGAAAACCATCCATGCCACTTGGAGTTACTTGTTGGTGGTCTTTAAGGGGAAGATTTTCACTCTGGTTAGATGTCTCCGGAACTTGGGTCATTATTCTCTTTTCTCTCTTGTCGTATGCCTCTGAGTTTTGGGAAATTAAAAATATATAAACACATGTTATTAATCATTAAACTTATTTAATTTACACATATATGTAATTATTTAAAAATATAAAAAATAAATATAGTCAAATTATATATAAAATAAAATAAAATATTTTATATTTGATATTAATTGAAAAATAGCAAAAACAAATATGTGATATATATTTTAATTATGCAACTAGTTGTTGATTAATATTTATTGGTACAATTATGATTAAATTAAAAACTAAAAAAATCTAATAAATTAGATTATAAAGTGAAATTTTGTATTCAATTATGAAAACCAAAATATATAACATAGATATTGAGTCATTGTTGTTGTAGATATAAATGTCAATAATACATATAATACATAGTAGATGTTAGAAAACTAGGTAAAAGAATCTCATAACTTCTTATTAGTCCCTGCCATAGGTAGTAGGGCCTATTGCAATCGATTTGTGTTGAAATTTGAGCCAATTTTAGAAAAAAAAAATTCTTTAACCAACCTTTCATAATGTGCCTTTCACTCAACCTATTAAACATTGAAACAATTCGTTGTTAACCAATCAAACAATCAAAGGTCTTATTTGGCCTTTTTCATGACCAATAGGTTCATAAGTTAGGTTTAAAATGCATATGAATAAAAATTCCTGCCATGCTTAACTAATGTTAGTGTTGTTATAGCATTAGTTAGCTAAAATTAAATGCTTGACACTGAGTTTCTCCTAGATCATTGGATCAGTAAGTGCACATTGATTTCTTTGGTGGAGGGAAACCTATATCGACAACATTAACGGATAGGATCCTAATTACACGTGGTTGTGTGAATGTTACGTGCTATTCTGAATAGACATCTATGGAAAATGAATTTTCCTATGGATTTGAATTCAATAATTTTGTTGCCTAATTTCTCGATAGTGAATTCTTGCTAGTCCAGTGAAGTTTATTGCTTATGGTTTCCAAACTTACATCCATAGGCTTCTTCTATTTATAGGTGGATTTATGATAGAAGCTCGATTACATACTGAAGGAACTATAGTCGAGACAAAACCAACCCATGAAGGAACGAATGAAGGAGAATAAGCGGTTGAGGCCCTATGAATTGATTTCTAGAGATTGTTGTTTGTATAAGAATGATCGGATTTAGGAAAGGTTGCCATGAACGAATGAGATAGATGGTTGGGTCCACGCTTGCTTGAAATGGAAGATATTCCCACCCTTCTAAGGGTGGTAGGGTTCAATGCTTGCTTCAACAAATATATGTTGTTTCATATAATCAAACCGCCTGTGCTTTGGATAGATGGAACAAGATCTGAGGTTATGAGGTCCATCAACAGAATTCTTATAGATGAATCTTGACGAGGGCAAGAATGATTCTTGCCTTTCTTGTTTAACATCCTCCAGGAGCATAGTTAGTATAGGAAAGGGTAGAGATAGTAGCAAAGGCAGGTGCAACAGTATGAATTTCAGTTTGATAGATGGCTTGTATTTTTATTAATTTTTTGCATAAGATATTAAATCTTTGTCAATCTTCTAAATGTTGCATTAATTTAAATTTATATGTTTAATTCTATGTTGCAATAATATTTTGTTGTTGTGATATTATACCCTACTCACAATGCACTTATTTATGGACTAAGGGTTCTCAAAACCTACTGGAGGTGTATCTTAGACGCTAAGAAAAGGGTCCACTTATGCTATAATTACCCTGATAAAACAATTTGCATAGTTTCAATCTGTTAATGTCCACTTGATATTTTGAATGATCCATTAAGTTGTATAGTCACGTCCACTCTCCTTTCTTTCAACAATATTAAAGTGCCAATAAGGAAAATGATGAATAATTCCATAAAAAATTATTAGTAGTCAGAATTTTGCACATCATGAATGCAAGATTCAAGATTTATTCCCTTTGAATTTGTCGAATATATTTGGTAGTACTTAAATATCTTCATTATTTTATGCAGTTGGTTGTGCAAGAGTGGCAAGTCTCTGCAGGTTCATAATCTGTATTGATCCATAAAAATTAGTGGATATTCCATTGGACATTTCATCTCAACAACTCTAATAATAAAGCATTAAAATGCGGAAGTTATAAATATTACTGTATTATTAAACTTCTAGATTTGTAAATTTAACTATAACTAGTGCATGCATGCGAATGGAAATTATGAAAAAAATTAGAGAATGAAAAAAGTAATCTCACTCACATAGATAAGACACAAGATGTGCTCTAGGAACCCTTTCGGGAGGAAACCCAACTCGGAGGTGATGTCGCTTTGCTCTCTTTATCTATTTGGAAATATGGCTATAGGTAAAAATAAGTAATGCTTATGGACTATGGGCTACTATAGTGCATAGATACTCTCTGTATGCTCTACCTCATAACTCTCTTTGTTATATTTTCTCATCTATGGAAATAAATTCTCTTGAAAGAATGGAATGCCTCTTCCTCCTAGTGGCCCGGTGTCCGATAGCCTACTAGTGGTTAAGTTTGACTACATCAACTCTTAACTAGGGTTACAATATAGAACCTTCTAGAGTATTTTGCATAAAAAAACACGTGGCTATCCCATTTTCCTTGAATAATGGGGGTTTACATGACATCCTCCTGAACTATAGGTGTGAAAATAGGAAGGTCAACTTTTGGGTGGCATAACTTTTGTATACAGACTCTGGTTGACATGATTCTTGTGTCGTTGGAAATATATTTGTGTGTAGAATAGCATGAAAAGGTATCACATTTAAACGAAAAATTTTTACCCCCCAAAAATGTCATTTGATGCATGAAAATGCTCCCGAAAGGTTTCAGACCTCGTTTTGCCAAACTGGGTTCTACGAGCAGAGATAGTCCCATGAGATAATTCCTCCACTTTTTCCACTCATAATGCATCAAGATAGATGAAAAATAATATGATGATCCAATCTAGGTCACACGTCCCCATTTTGTTAGGTGTTTGGTCCCCAAAAGATTTTATTGAATGAGGTGAGGAAATATTTCCTCCACCTTCTCTCTGGTGTACCATTTAGCTTTGTCTGGAAGTTGTCCCTTCAACCCAATATGCCAAAGGTCATGTTTCCCATGTCCTTTTGTTGTGGATGTCATCTATAAAACTATGTCTTATGTCAACTCTTCCTGAGCGTCTGGTGCCAAATCCTCCATAGAAGGTAGGACATGTTCGTCTTCCCCATCTAGCATGGAAATATCATAGAGTTTCAAATTATCCACATCCATAACTGAGTAAATGTGCATATACAGTTCTAAACTACATCTATAAGCATTATCACCCACATTTTCCATTATCTCAAAGGGATCATACCTCAAATCCTTGATTTTCTTACAAGTCCCCTGCAACCTCTCGTTGTTCAACTGTAGCCATACTTTGTCTCCCACCTTGAAGATTTCTCTGTTCTGTGTTGATCAAATTTGATCTTATACTTCTCCTGCAACTTCTGTAGTCTTTCTTTTACCTATAGGTGGATCTTCCTGATCTTCCCTATAAAATTTTCACCCCACAAAGCATCTCCTGTAAGATACTCCCTCAATCCTCCTTGCTGCCCATATGTAATATCCAAAGGTGAAGGTGGAAAATATCCAAAAAAAGTTTCAAATGGGGACCTTCCTTTAGAAGTGTGGAATGCTCCATTGTAAGAATGTTGTATATATACCAGATTTTCATCCTAGGTATTCAGATGCTTTTGGTTGTATCCCCTTAGAATTTGCACTGAAGTCATGTTGACTACTTATTTCTTCTTCTCCCACAATGTAGTCCAGAATTCACTATGAAATATTGTTTCCCTATCTAAAATTATGCTCCTTGGCATCCAACCTATCCAAAGAAAAAGTTTGTTGCTTCTTGTGCACTGATGGTCCTTTTACGGGACATCAGAGCACACATCTTGGTGAACCTATAAACTACCACGAACAAATTTTCATGTCCCTTCCCAGTTGTCGGTAAACCTCCCATAAAGTCCATGGAAATTCTTTCCCAAGGATGAGTAGGCACAAGCAATTGATGATATGATCTTGTTTCATGTTTCTAGGCTTGTTAGTACAACAAAGCATGCATCCTATTATGAACCTAGCTACTTGCTCTTGCATCATGGGCCAATACGCATACCTTTGCAAGTTAGCTATAGCCTTCCCTACAACAAATTGACCTACAAACTTGGAGGTGTGAGCCTCTCTAATCATCTACAATTGCTCACCTTTAGGAACACATAGCTTATCTATCCTATAGAGTAACCCATCCTAGAGAGGGTAGTCAACAATGTTGTTGCCATCATGCACATGAATCTGACTCTACAACTGATGATACAGCTCCTTGAAGTCCTCAGCCTATGAATATACCTCTCTATATGCATCATGGGTGAATGGATCCATGTGCATAACAGTCCCCAAAGCTATGATCTTTGATGTGGCTTGTCTTGGCAGCATGTTGACCAAATTTTTGGTGCTTCCCTTCTTATACTTGATCACCAAATGAAACTGATGTAAAAACCCCATCCACTTGTAATGTCTGCTTTGTTATAGCTTATGTTGGGTTTAAAAATACTATAACGATTGGTGATATGTGTGGATTATTGTCTCTTTTCCAATTAGGTAGTGCTTCCACTTCTTCACAACTTGCGCCATGGCATAGATCTCCTTGTCATATGTAGGGTAGTTAAGAACTGCCCCATGAAATACTTCAGAATGGTAACATAAAAGCCTTCCTCCCTGCATCAAGACAACTCCCATAACATACCCACTCGCATTTGTCTCCACTTCAAATGGTCATTGTAATTTTGGTAATGCTAGAACTCATGCTTGATTGATTTTCTTCTTCAGCTCCTCGAAAACCTTCTGCTGACCTTTTCCCCAATGGAAAATCTTTCCACTTGCTATTATCATGTGGAGTGGTGCTGCTACCGCTGAAAATGAGGCTATGAATTTCCTTAGGTACTATGTTTCCCCAATGAAACTCATAGAAAATTTTAGTGGCGAATCTTAGCCCAAGGGCGAAATGTAAGGGGTTTTATATTTTGGAGGGGAGAATTTTTTATATTACACCCATTTTCTATAGTTAGCCCAAAAATTATTTAAAAAATAAATAATTATTACATTTTAGCCATGAAAAATAAGATCGATAAACATTCCAAAGGCCCAATTCACTTAGTTTAGAGGTTGTATTTTCTTGCAATCATACTAATTTCCTGGTTTGCAGGTCATATTTGGTTGCAATCACCCTGATTTCTTGGTTTGCAAGTCCTATTTGGTTATAATCGACCTCTACCATTCCAGGAAATTAATGGTATGGTTGAATTCGTTGGGGGATTTACTTGTATAAATTCTATAGTCCTCATTGTTGAGTTGCAGGTTTGTAAATTTTATAGTGCTAATTATTGAGTTGTGCGTGTGTAAATTCTACAGTGTGGGTGTGTAAATTATATAATGCCAGTGTGTAAATTCGTCAATCCTTTATCGAATACGCTCTTGATAATTGTTATTTTTTTTTAGGTAAGGTGGTTACTACAAGAAGCCCATGTATTTCTAAGTTTGTCCCTGGCCTATACCTATGAAGCGTGAGTGTGTCATGTATGAGGATCACGCCTTTCTTCTCCATTTTGTTTCATGAATGAAGGCCAAATCAATTACTTTCTTATGCTCATGAGGCAATATGTTATCTATTCATTGGAAACAATGAGCTGCAAATGTGTCTAGTTGTCTTTCATTTGTTTACTCCTGACTGCCCGAAAAAAGAGAAATAAGGAAGATCCTGGGAGATTGTTGGGTAGATATCAAGGCATGTATGTCTCTGATTCAGAAACCACTTCACTATGGTTCTCTACTAACGGTATGTATTGCAATTTTTTTTCTTTGACTTATATGGGTCAATATGATTGGGACTCTGTCTTTGCTTCCAAGACATTTTGTAAATACATATGGATATACAAGAGCTATATGATGCTCTCTTTAGATAGGCTCAATGATTAATACTAACTACCAAATTGAGAGCTCCTTCACCGACCTTCAATATCCATCAATGTAAGTAATGATTATTTGGGCTTTGGATGGATGGAGTAATTGATTGGTTCGGTTCTTCGTATGCAATAACTAAGTCCAAAGTTCCTGTTGACACAAGCCAATTTCTCTAGATCTAAAGCACATTAGCTAATGAAGACTTTATTTCAATTTTCCACATCTCTTGTGATGGTAATTCCTTGGAGAAATTGCCCTATTAGATGATTGATTCATTAAATCCAGAAACTTGTAACTTACCCTTGACATGATTACTTTCACCATAGGAATATGGAGGGTCTACTGGGGTTTGTGAATAGAAGATCCATTGTCTCAGAAATGAAATTGCATAAAAATGGATGCTTGCATGAATTAATGAGCGTGAAGGCTCCAAGGTGACCATGAATTCTAAATATAATTTGTATTTAGGTTTGATTTTCAAACCAATGGATGCAAAAACCCTATATGGGCAGTAATAGTTGTCTTGAATTAGAATATCATGTTATAGTGATCTCATTTTTCCATGGAATTTGATTGTTTCCAATGGGAGGAAATCTAGGCTTCCTTTCTTTTTGTGAATGGAATGCCAATGCTAGGAATTGAAAGTTTTGAAATTATGTATGTTGAAGAGATCAAGTGTGTCGTATTTCTGCAAATAAACTGTAAGAAAACACCTTAGACTTATATTGACAAATAAGTATGTATAGTTCCTGACCTGAGTTGTTTGGATTTTATAATTCAACATAATTTCACAAATGGGTCTCGTGATTTGATCATTTATAGTGACATAAACTTTGAATTGGTTAATTTTTTGTGCTTTCAATCATTTCATATTTTCCCATAGCCATTCGTAGAGCTATTTGATATTTGTCTTCTAGTGTTTATTCCATTAATTATTTCTATGGATTATGACTTGTGAATTTTTCAAGGGATCAGGATGCTTTTTTATTTCTTTTTAGGTTAGGATAATTGTTAAATAAATGGGTTTTAGTGAAGATTCAAGATTAATAGGTGCAGTGATATTCGTTGTTTCGCTTCCTATTGGAGGGGAGCTTATACTTTTTTCTTTGGAGAGACATGCTTCTAACTATTCACTGAGCTTAGAGGAATTCCATAATAGTCTTAAGGAACATGGGAATAATTTTAGATATATGAATATGGATGAATTGAAGCAAGTGAATTTCTTACTATCAAAATTGGATGGAAGAGGTAACTTCTAGGATACTCGTGTGTGCACAAAAATATTTAAGTTAGATAGATAAATTTGGAACTATGGATGTATATTCAACTATTTCTACAGATATGAAAGGGATGGTAGGTGTCCAAGAGGAAAAATTAAATATCATTCATGAAAATAATCACAATTTTTTTTTTATAAGCATTGCAAGTGGGATGGAGAAGCCATCAAAACTTCCTATTTGTAGTAGGTGTATGTAATAGTGCACTGAAACACATAAAAACAAATAGATGTAAAAAAAAAATTGGTGATGACTCTTAGAAATGGTGGAAAAAAATGCATATCTAGTTGCAAATGACTATCCATGATGGGGAGACTAATGTTGTGTAAATTTATCCTATAATCCTCCCCAATATTCTAGGCTTATATAACATGGACCCCCCTTGGTACATGTTTTAGCGGCTACAACCACCCTCCAAAATTTTTCCTTAGCTTCGTTTTCGAGCCTCCCTACCAACCATCCTCAACAACATGTCTTTAACACCTATGTACATAAGAGTTAGGTTATTTTCAGTGTCTTTCCAGCCTGCACATGTCAGTTTTCTTTACTAGCCTCGCAGGTTGTCCTTTCGGACTTAGACCATTTGCTAGATGATCCTTTCCTCTAGAAATTGTGCAAATATATTGGCTAGCCTACTGAGCTCTAGAATTGCATAGAGAAGTCAAACAATCCCCCCACGGAAAAGTGCGCAAACTAGACTGACATTGAGCCTCGACCCAAAAATTGCGCAATTTTGGGAGACAGTCACCTGCTCATCCCAGAAATTGTCTAATTCCTTAGGGATACCCAACTTTGCTCAGCCCAGAAACTGTGCAAATCCCTCTCCCAAGCTTACAGGCTGTTGCATGTGTCTCCAAGTTCACTGGTTCCCTCCTGAACCTAGAAAACATGATTTGCATGCATGGGCTTCTTTTCCCAAAATAGCAAAAAGAAGCATGCAAAAAGCATCCCTAGATTTTAGGGAGCTATTTTTAACAGTTGGAGGTTACATGCAAAGATCGTTTTAGAAACCTCTCACCAAGTTTCGTTTTTCCTAGATTTGTGGCATGCATGTCATAATCTCGATTTCATCAAAACTCATTTTCCAAACATTGCAGAGCTCATTCCTCAAATTGATATTGCAGCTCGGACATCCCACATCACATCTAGGAGTCGTCAGTACATTTAGCTCTACATTTCTGTTGCTTTTTGTGTTTAAGCTTGTGTGAGTGTTATTTACCTGGTTTCAACGAGTGCTTGATGTTGTTTTCATGTATGTTATATTATATAAGAACCATTTCAGTTTTCATTTACATCTCACTGCTGATGGATGCATGATACTGTTTTTCACTAATGGTTGTCATCGCGGTGACCTGCTTCACATGCATGCATGCTTTCCCATTTTCTGAATCCCGCACTCACTATTTGCATGCATGATCATTCACTCTTGTTTACACTTGGCCTCATCATGTATTCAGACTTCTCATGTTTTCAGTCGCCCATTGGCAGGTCTAGGTTGCCTTAGCCCAGACCTTGCCCTACTTGGCTAAGAATTGCACATTTCTAGAAGTGAATGCTCTATCTTCCTTCTAGAAATTACAAAAATCTAGCCAAGCATTGACCTCCAGGCTTGCATTGCGTAATTCTGCGAGGCAGTGCCTTGCTGGCCCCAAAAATTGTGCAATGCAGTTTGTTGGTTTGCATGTCACTACTGATTGAAATTGTGCGTTGTGTAGTTTCAGTCCTCAACAGGCCAGGCTGGACTGTTCATTATGTAGTTCCAGCAGTTAGTCAACCTCCTAAGCGCCCAAACTATGCCTTGTGCAATTTTGACAATCAGTCTCCTGACCTCGCCATAGAAATTGTGAAATCTTCATAATGAATCACACAGGTATGTTGCAAGTCAGTCCTCAAGTTTGTTTTGGGTTTTTGACTAAAAGATTACTTGCCACAAGTGTTGCTATGTCCCCAAACATCATAGGTGTTCGTCTGCCTCTCAACATCACAAGTACAATGGTCTTCAGGAGAGTAGAGTCAAAAGACACCATTAAGAGCGCAATTGAGGATGAAGTTGAGCAAGTGTCTATCACCTTGCCTATCTATGAAGACATCATGTTGTTCATAGATAAGGATATCAAGATGAAATGGCGGCAACATCACAGCGAGCAACACCATCAGCAATAGTAGAAGGTATCACACCTGCGTGCAACGAATGCAAGAGGAAGGTTGTTGACAGCATAGAGGTAGAGCAAAGCTGCAAGTTCAAAGAAGATCCACTCATGACCAAATAAGCTCTGGATATTGAGGCTTTGAGGCGATGGAGTGATAAGAGGATCGTGTGAAGGTAGAGAGAGAAACAGACAAGGAGTGGCAGGTGCCGAAGCAACAACTGAAGGAAAAACAGGAACTACACAGACGTGAGAAGGAGTTGCAGCGAGAACAGGTATAGTAGGGGGCGCAACATGCACAGACTGATGAAATTGCGCCCATATAGGTTATATATCCACCCCAACAGTTGGTACTAAGTAGGCAGGGTGAGCAGTGTTGTTGATCGCATGCAAGGGAGTTTAGGAGCATGCATGTTATTGCACGTACGCATGCGATGCCCCCCATTGGCACACTCATTGAGGCAAAAACAAGAACCAAGTCCAATTGGGGCTGAACATGTATTTTGACAAGTTGATGTGCATAGCCACCAACACACACTTGGAGATCAGCATGAACAATATGCATCAGTATGTTGTTGTTCTGGCCACACCCAAGATAACGATGCACATTTTATCCGATGAGTTGGACAAAGGAGCCATATCAGTGTACCCAGATGCAATGGAGGCAAGACTTCGCTTTCAACAATATGTCACCATTGAGCATATGGATACCATTACAGACTACCAAGATTGGCATTAGTTTGCCACCATCGATCATCATGAGGATGTTAAATAGTCGGTATTCTCACAGTTGTCGAAGCCTTAGTTATGTCTTGCATGGCTTGCTAAATCCTATTTTGTCTCACATGGGTACATGTGCAGATCGTATGTAAAATCTTGTAAAGTGAAAGTCCAACTGTCAATAGTTGAATGTAATAGTCATGTAGTAGGTGAAGATTCATGATAGTAGGTGAAGAGTCACAAAGGGGAATGTCAATGGTCACCCCACCCTTTTTTATTTATAGAACCTCATAACTCATTATAGAGGCTTTTGGGAGCCAAGCTTCCTATAGGAGTATCTACAGAAAGCTTGGAGTGTATTGTAACGAGACTTGACTTCTACATAGTGTAGATCTAGTACATCTCTTTGGAGGAGCAGGTGGCAGTGAATGTGACGTTCTGTTATCAGGACTAGTGGTTGGTCATGGTTGTACTGTATTATTGAAACTTTAGCTTTTAATATAACAGAGCCAACATGTTTCATGCATATGTTGTTGTTGTATCTCAGTTATCTTGGTTATTCTAATGATATTTGTATATGTTTTCTTACGAATGTATGCATGGAATTTTTTGTATATGTATGTATGAATATTACTAAGATGTGATGTTGGCTTAACCATCACTTTGGATCGCCAGCTACCCTGCCTTCCAGCTTGTGATGTATCTTTTCTCGTGCATTCCCTTTCAATTTGCATGTTATCACAGGTTTCTAAGGGGCACACTCTTTCCCCTTTCCATGTGTTAGAGCCATTCGTGCACCTTCCTTGACTTGTTACGCCGGTCACACCCTTATTGCCAACAAGGACATCCTACTTACCTTTGCGCACAATCACCGTCAAGGTGATATTGTACGACCCACTACTGGGACTCCTACACCAAACGGTTTGAGGTCTAATTGGCACTTCTTACCGGGGAGATCCCCTTACATGTTGACAACTCCAGCATCGTTAACAGTACCCTTTGTAAAATAAAGTAGACCAAAATAGTTTTATGAGATGGATAGAAGAAATAAAACATTTTCTCACACTTCTTGGAATTATATAGTGTTGCTAAAGCACAAGAAGTATGGGGCCTTAAAAGTATAATATGGTTAGCAAAAACTTTAGTTGCAAATGGAATCTAGAATATTTAGGCCAACGTGAATCCTCCACAACTTCGTGTTTGGATTTTCATTTATTTGATGATGAGAAAATTTTATATTTTCCTAGGCAATGACCTTAAAATTAGAGGATTATTATTAATTATTTCAAATGAATAGTGTAAATATAACAACAGAAATTATGAGGGAGAATTTCTTAGCACGGTAGCAATTTATTTTACTTGCACAGTAGAAAACATCCAACAATATCTTGTAGTTATGGAAGAATTTCCTTGGAGTTTAGTTCTCTGAATTTTTGGTTCTCCCAGAAACCTCTAGTCTGTAGTAAACAATTCAAGAACAAATTTCACACAACTTTTGATAATGCCAAAAAAATAGACTCTGTAGATGTAAGTTTTGGTGTTATATTTATTGTGCTTATGCACAAAATTAGGAGATCTATAGAAAACCATTTCCACAATTTGGTTGACTTTTCTTATCTCTTTGTTATATGATGCATCTTTCTAGAGGAAGACCTTTTCCATAGTTTGGTTGAAATTACTCAGCACTCGGTTGTATCTTGTTGTAGGAAGATATATTTTCACTAAATATCAATTTCATTGTGGAAGTAGTTGGAGTGCCACGACTCATAACTTTGTGAGAGAGGATGTGGTGAGGAGTCTATGGTTGTATTTTGAGCCAGTTCAAACCTCATTCAAATACATTAACTCATAGGAGAAGGTAATTGTTGGTATGGTTAAGGATGTTTGAATCAAGTTTGGAGGATGGATCAGAAGGACAACTCTTGACATTTTTCTATTGGATGACTATTAGGTGGTGTTTGGACAAGAGTTCATGCAAAAAAAGAAGGAGGTTCCCATTCTACACTTAAATTGAATGTGGATGCAAAGTTTAAATCCCAACCATGGAACATGGCAGCCTTATTTCAGATGTGAACACAAAAGTTTGTTATGGTTTAAGAAATTTTATGTTTGTGGTATATTGCAACGTGTAAGGGTTAGATTGTGTTATTCTATATTCTAAAAATGAAGTGTGATTGTTGTGTTGATGTCTCATTTGTTGTTAGTTAGTAATAGTTTTCCCACATCATCTGCCACATTTACTTCCCCAAGTTGTTGAGTAATCCTAAGCTACTAATGCGAGAAGTGAACACTGAGAGGATGTAATAGGATCCTAATCCATCTATAACATAGTTCATAAGGTAACTTCTAGGCTACTCAGGTGTGTATAAAAAAAATTAAGTGAGACAGATAAATTTGGAACGATGGATGTATATTCAACTATTTTTGTAAATGTGAAAGGGTTGATATGTGTCAAAGAGGAAAACTCAAATAGTCTTGATGATGGGAATCACAAAATTTTATTGTTAAGCATTGCACGTGGGATGGGGAATTCATCAACGCTTCCTATTTGTAATAGGTGTATGTTACAGTGCAATAAAGAACCTTAAAACAAATAGATGTAAAATAACAAACTGGTGATGGCTCTTAGAAATGGTGGAAAATAATGTAGATCTAGTGGTCAATGACTATCCAAGATGGGGATACTAATGTTGAATAAAGCTGTGCTAGAATCGACCCCAATATTCTAGGCTTCTCTAACATGGAACCCCCATGGTACCCTTCGTAAACTAAAGTAGATAACCAAAATATTTTTATGATATGGAAAGAAGAAAGAAAAACATCTTCTCTCATTGCTTGGAATTATATATCCATTGCTAAAGAACAAGAAGGATGGGGCCTTAAAAATATAATATGGTCAGTAAAAACTTTAGTCACAAATGGAATCTAGAAGCTTTAGGCCAATGTGAAGCCTGCACTGCTTAGTGTTGGGATTTCATTTATTTGATGATGAGAAAATTTTGTATTTGGCTAAGCAGTGATCTTAAAATTAGAGGATTATTATTATTAATTATTTCAAATAAATAGTGTAAATATAGAACATAAATTATGGGGGAGTATTTCTTAGGACTATAGCAATTTTTTTTATTTGCATAGTAGAAAACATCCAACAATGTGTTGTAGGCAGGCAAGAATTTCCTTGGAGTTCAGTTCTCTGGATTTTGGGTTCTCCAATAAACCTCTATTCTGCACAGTAAACAATCCAAGAACAATTTTCACACAGATTTTGATAATGCCCAAAACTTAGACTCTTCAAACATAAGTTATGGTGATATATTTACTGTACTTATGCACAAAATTTTGTGTTTTATAGTATAACCTTTCCACAATTTGGTTGACTTTTCTCAACTCTCTGTTGCATGATGTATATTGTCAGAGGAAGACATTTTCCATAGTTTGGTTGACATTACTCAACACTCTACTGTATATTGTTGTAGGAAGGTATATTTGCATTAAATATCAATTTCACTATGGAAGTAGTTGGAGTTCCTCGACTCATAAATTTGTGAGGGAGGATGTAGTGAGGAGTTTATGATTGGATTTTGAGCCAGTTCAAACCTCATTCATATCCATTAACTCAGATGAGAAGATAATTGTTAGCATGGTCAAGGATGTTCGAATCAAGTTTGGGGAATAGATCAGAAGGACAAATCTTGCCAGTTTTATATTGGATGACTATTAGGTGGTTTTTGGATAAGATTCCATGCAAACAAAGGAGGTAGTTCCCGTTATTCACTTAAATAGAATTTGGATGCAAAGTTTAAATCCCAACCATGGCACATGGAAGCCTTATTTCAAATGTGGACACAAAATATTGTTATGGTTCAATAAATTTCATGTTCATGGTATACTGCAAAGTGTAAGGGTTAGGTTGTGCTATTCTATATTCTAAAGATTAAGTGTGATTGTCGTGTTGATGTCTCATTTTTTGTTAATTATTTGGTAATAATTTTCCCACATCATCTGCCACATTTACTTCCCCAAATTGTTGATTACTTCTAAGCTAATAATGCCAGAAGTGAACACTAAGAGGATCTTAATCCATTTATTACAAATTTCATAAGGTAAATTCTAGGTTATTGGGGTGTGTACAAAAATATTTGACTGAGACAAATAAATTTGGAACTATGGATGTATATTCAACTATTTTTGTAGATATGAAAGGGTTCATAGGTGTTAAAGAGGCAAACTGAAATAGTCTTGCTAACAAGAATCACAAAATTTTATTGATAAGAATTGAAGGTGGGATGGGGAAACCATCAACACTTCCTATTTGTAACAAGCGTATGTAACAATGCATTGAATCACCTTAAAACAAATAGATGTAAAAAAAACAAACTAGTGATGCCACTTAGAAATGGTGGAAAAAAATGTAGATCCAGTGGGAAATGACTATCCAAGATGGGGAGACTAATGGTGTGTAAATGTTTCTTAGAAGCCACCCCAATATTCTAGGATTCTCTAACGTGGAGCCCCCTTGGTACCCTTTGTAAAATAGATTAAATAACCAAAATATTTTTATGAGATGGAAAGAAGAAAGAAAAACATCTACTCTCACTACTTGGAATTCTACAAGCATTGCTAAAGAATGAGGATGGGGCCTTAAAAATATAATATTATTAGAAAAAAATTTAACCACAAATGGAATCTTGAATATTTAGGCCAGTTTGAAGCGTCCACTTCTTGGTGTTCAGATTTTCATTTACTCAATGATAAGAGAATTTTGTATTTCACTAGGCAGTGACCTTAAAATTAGAGGATTATTCTTATTAATTATTTTAAATGAATAGTGTAAATATAGCAACAAAAATTATGAGGGAGAATTTCTTAGGCCTATGGCAATTTCTTTTACTTGTGTAGTAGAAAACATCCTACAATGTGTTGTAGCTAGGCAAGAATTTCCTTGGAGTTAAGTTGTCTATAATTTGAGTTCTCCCATAAACATCTAGTCTACACAGTAAACAATCTAGGAACAGCTGTCACGTAGCTTTTGATAATGACCAAAACTTAGACTCTACAAACCTAAGTTTTGGTGTCATATTTACTATGTTTATGCACAAAAATTGGCAGTCTATAGGATACCCTTTCCACAATTTGGTTGAATTTTCTCAACTCTCTGTTGTATGATGTATCTTATTGGAGGAAGACCATTTCCATAGTTTGGTTGAAATTACTCAACACTATGTTGTATCTTGTTGTAGGAATATATATTTTCACTGCATATCAATATCACAATGGACGTAGTTGGAGTGCCATGACTCATAACTTTGTGAGAGAGGATGTGGTGAGGATTCTATAATTGTGTTTTCAGCCAATTCATACCTCTTTCAAATCCATTAACTTATATGAGAAGATAATTGTTGGTATGGTCAAGGATGTTCGAATCAAGTTGAGGGAATGGATCAGAAGGACAACTCTCACCATTGTTCTATTGGATGATTGTTAGATGGGTTTTGGATAAGAGTTCACGCAAACAAAGAAGGGAGTTCCCCTTCAACACTTAAATGGAATAGGAATGTAAATTTTAAATCCAAACCATGGAAAAAGGCAACCTTATTTCAGATGTGAACACAGAAGATTGTTATGGTTTAAGAAATTTTATGTTCATGGTATACTACGAAGTGTAAGGATTAATTTGTGATATTCTATATTCTAAAAATGAGGTGTGATTATTGTGCTGATGTCTCATTTGTTCTTAATAGGTTAGTAATAGTTTTCCCACATCATCTCCCACGTTTAATTCCCCAAATTATTGAGTAATCCTAAGCTAGTAATGCCAGAAGTGAACATTGAGAGGATGTAATAGGATCTTAATCCATTTATAGCAAATTTCATAACAATTTGCTTATAACAACACAATTAGAATCATGCAAGAGATATTTAGTGTAACATCCCTAGTTAAAAAATCCACGTAAAAATATATAAGACCATGGTCATGGACACATATTCCAAGATGAAAGGTGGGAAAATCATCTTAGTGGGTGTTCATTTGGTTTATTATGACTAAAGGAATTTGGAAAAGGCAATGGCAAATGCTTTGGAAAGGAAAATGGCATTTTAGCACATTTATTTATGAAAATAATGTAAATTAGGAGAAAAGGAATATCAAAGGTCACAGGTTGCATGTGAGCAGGAAAATGAAGGAAAATAATGGAAAATGAAGAAAATAGACACCTCATTAATAAAAAGGCTTCAGAGGATCAGTGGGCAAGCTTGGTTAGTTTAGTTTTGGAGCTCTCTCTCTCTCATACTCTTGGACACTTAGAGTTTTCTTTGAGAACTTTTGGGGGAGTGTGGCATACTTGGAGTTTTGGAGCAAGAAGGAGAGGAAGATAAGGAAAGTGAAAGAGGACATCGAGATCAGTAACTACAACAGGTTTTTCTTGCACGTACCGAGTTGCATATATGTTTTCCTCGCTAGTTTTGGCATGCATGGCATATCCATGTCGGTTATTGGTCATGATTTTTCACTGGCATGGATGATTGCCTAGATTGACAGTGGATTTTCCTAGCCCTGTCATTTCCTAGAAATCCATGGATATTGTGGGTTTATTTCCTTGTTTGGTTTTGATTGGTTCTCATTTTTCCTTTAGCTTTGGTTGAGTTTTTTATTTTTTAGAAACCCTGGTTGGAAAAATGCTCTAGAAGCCCTGTAACAACTTGGGTTTCGTTACTAGTCCTGGAAGCCTTGGTTGGCCAAATTCTCTGGAAGCCCTTGGTGGGTTGAGTTACTAGTCCTGAAAGCCCTGGTTGGACAAATGCTCTAGAAGCTCAGCGGTAGTTGTGGGTTGAGTTACTAGTTTTTGAAGCCTTGGTTGGAAAAAAAATGCTCTGGAGCCCTGGAAGGCTTGGGTAGACACCAATATGATGATGTTTTTGTTATGTCTGACCATGAGGTGGAATCACTACTTGATGGGTTGAGGTTGTTGGCCTTTGGAAGCCTTGGATGGTTCTGGATTGATGTGTTTGTTGGCCCTCAGTTTTGGTCTATTTTTGCTTAGGGAAACCTACCTAATCCTTATATTTTCCATCCATTTTCCATCACATCCATCTCATTTTGATGTATTTTATGCATATTCAGGTGTTTAATTTTAATTTTGCAATTTCTAGAAGTTTTTATGAAAATTGAGTTTCAAGTACAAGTTTGGACTGAATCAGAAATTCCTGTAATAGCTATGTGGATGACATGTTTGCAGGACACTTGGGCTCGAGTTTTATGCATGGATGGATAGCTTGGGAAGTAGGACTAAGCTAACTCCACTTGGTTCAGCCAGAGAAAGCTTTATTAGGCCCGGTCACGGCTGGTCAAACATGACTAGTCACCAGAAAATCCCTACGAAATAGGGCAGTTTTGAGATTTTATGG
Organism: Pinus taeda; assembly: GCA_000404065.3. Lineage (NCBI taxonomy): Eukaryota > Viridiplantae > Streptophyta > Pinopsida > Pinales > Pinaceae > Pinus > Pinus taeda. The sequence continues at coordinate 66,218 of APFE030631950.1, read as the reverse complement.
GATTGACCATATTTCTTGGGATGAATTGGATGAGTTTGACTTAGATTGGTGGATATGAGAAGATATGAGTGTTAGAGATAATATAGATCAGTTTGTTTCATTAAACCTCTATTTAAAGCCAAGACTTTGATGGCTTTTAAAATGGAATTTGTATGTAACTTTTGTATAATTGGAGTTGGGAGCTAATTTGAAGAACTTGTTTCATTCCAATTTGTTGTTCATGTTTGGTTGATTCACTAAATTTGCTGTGGCTGAGATTTCTTCAAGTGTGCAAGGCAAGGGTGGAGGGCCCCCACACCAAGCTAAGTACACTTCTTGGTTCAATTTTCATAGTTTTCATAGACTAGTTTTTGTTTCAAATGTATTTAGATGTGTGATGATTGATGAATGAATATTGGTTTAATTCTAATCTACATATGAAGGGACAGAAAGGAATTTAAGTTAAATTCCCCTTCTATTTGATCTTGAACTAAAACCGAATTTCATTCTCCATTTCTCATTTGAAGATATTTAGGCATTTCTGGTTTGAAGCAATGGTGATTGTGATATAGTAGGATTATGAAGAAGGACAATTTGGACCTTCTTAGTTAGGAGCCTCTTCTTTTACATCTTCTGCATCATAAACCATTGTTAATTAGTGCTCTTAGATTTATCTTCATGAAAGTAGTATTGTAAGGAAGGACAACATGGTTCTCCTAAGTTAGGAGCCTCTTCCCTCATATATTACATAAATGAATTAGAAATTGTTAAAATAGGTTTATATTTGTAATATGCACTTCTTTAGTTTTCAAATTTTAACTTCTAAACTTGATTATATCGGATGTCCATATACAGTGGATTTGCCTCCTAGTTTTACAAACCCGCATTGATAATTAAATACTTGTGTTAATTTAGTCAATAAATTAGCCCAACAATGTTTTATGAAATCCCACATTCATGCTTGGAAAATGGCATGGGGATGAATGGCTGAAGAGAGATTTGGCTCAACCATTCTACGGTCAGGTGGAACATGGTAGACCCATGCCAAGTTTTGATTTTTCATCATCAACATGAGGTTATTTCTGCTTATATTTCTATGAGTATTATACTGGTTTATTTGTGGATCATATGGTTGTGATTTCCTTGGTATTTATGTTGCTATTATGTTGGTTATGTATATGTTTTATGACAATAGTTATGTATGGATATCATCATGTTTTCACTTGTAAGTGAATGGTCAATGTATCTATGACATAATGGATTAAACTGCAGCTAATGTGTTAAGGTATTAATGCTTCGCAACGATTCTCAGCTGACTATGAGACACCTAAGCTTAGATCTGTTATTTACACCTATAGTTAGATATTTGTGATATGTTTAATGAAATGCCTGTCATGGCTAGTAGGGGTCTAGTTAAGGGCTTGTTTAAGTAATTGAACTTGTGTCATGATTTCTAGATTATGTTTGTGTTCTAAAGGAGTCATTGAATTATGGGCAATGACCTGGGCTCTGGGCCTAAAAAAGTGGCTCAAATCTTGGGGATGTTGGCACAACACTGAGAAAAATAGTCCCTTGACGCTAACATGCCTTGTCATGAGAGCGTTTAGAGCCTCTTGAATGTTTTCAAGGTGATAACATTGGAGAATCCGGGGGTCAAGTGCTTTAAAACCTCAATGGGACCCAGGGAATGGTTACTAAAAAGGTTGGGATGGTTCTTAGGAGTCATTTTGTTGATGTTGAAGGTCTGTATGGTGTGTTTCCATCGGTTCCACTTACTTAATGTGACTTAGGAGGTCGAATCATATCATAGTATCCTCTTGTCACATGTTTACCCCATTGGCCAGTTACTTGGGTAGATGTGGGAGGAGGGTGCTACATTTAGTTTTCAAACCATTGTCCCAACTCATAATTCTACAAGAAAAAAAACATTGCTACCTATTTCTACTATCAAAATGATGGAGAATAACTTCATTGACTAGAATTTCAGAGAATGGAGCATTAGAGTGTGTACTTCACAATTTAAAGGCGAGGATGTTATCTCTGCTTTCATATTTATCCCAACTCACACTGCTATAGAACAAATAAAATTATCACCTATTTCTAGTATTGAAATGAAGGAGAGTGACTTCAATAACCTAAATTTTAGATAATAGCATATTGACCTACGTACTTCATAGTCTATAGGTGAGGATGTTGATAAGGAATGTTTGTGGTAGTTCAATATTTCTGTGCATCAAGAGTCAAATTGTTAAATCCCTAACATATTAGTGATGCCCCCATTACTATTCTAGTTGTATCCCTTATTAATATTGTTTTGCCCCTATTGTCCCCATATTGTTATTTTTTTGCCCCATAGAATCTCCCTATTGTTATTTTTGTGCCTTTATATTATTATTGTTAGGTCGGCTTGGTTATATTGTGACACCTTAGACTCCTATATATAGAAAGGAGGTTTTTCATTTGAATCATCCAAGAATTGTTCATTTGTGTAATGTAAAGGAGGTTACCCCCTCGAAGAGGTTGAATTCTAAGGTGTTTATTTCTCTTTTCTATCTTTTTGTGAGTTCGTTTCATAACGGTTGGTATGAGAGCTTTGGATTCTAGGGTTTCGCTACTCCAAACAGGTCATCGTGGCATTTGTGCTATAAAAATTTTTCTGCGACGTTTCAAACACTAAAAAAAAACATTTTTGGGCCAAAATCGTTATGAACCTGGGGTCCGAATTTCAGAGTTTTTCGCGCTATATTTGCGGAGATATGAGCTAAGGAAGTTGGCCTTTTTGCAAACTCCCGAATTTCATTCCAAACAGGTGACCTGGGGAACATCATCATAACTTTTCTTTGAGCATCAAATTGAAATTTTGTAAGAAGTTATGGAAAGAGGATGGACTTTATTTTCCTTTGTATATTTTTTAGATCCGAAGGTCAAAACAGTGACACATGTCACTTCATATAAGTTAGCTCTTCTGAAAAGTTCTATAATCAGGTCATCTTGGGTGATTGTGCATAACTCTGCCTTGGATAATCTAAATTCGATCAGACTGGTGCCATTGGAAAGAGGACAAAGAGGGCTACTATAGGTCGCAATTTCAGAACTGGATGATTCGAAATTACAGAGATACATGAGATTCAATATCGAGCTCCTACAAAGTGAAAAGAAAAGGTGTGTAGTATTTTTTAAATTTTGCATAAGCTTGATTTGAAGGAATTCAAAGGGCATGACTCATGAAGAAGAGGAAGAAATGCAACATGATATATCAAAATTACAAGACCAAGTGCAACAAATGTCACTCGCACAAAAGTAACAAAATATAAGATGGATGGTTTAAAGAAAGATGTAGAAGCTAAGATGTATTGCATGGAAGCTAAGATGGATGGTTTAAAGAAAGGCATAGAAGCTAACATGAATGGCATGGAAGCTAAGATGAATGGCATGGATGTGAAGATGGAGGAATTGAAGATAAATTTGAATACGTTGCTACAAGAAATGGTCACTAATGGTGAAAGGGTACTAAATGAAACTCATGATGAGAACAAAAAAAAAATTAATCATGATTTCATAGACTCTAATGTTGGATTTAAGACCCACCATATTCCAAAAATTGATATGAGGAAGTTTGATGGCAAGGATCCTGCAACCTGGATACTACCGATGGAGCAATTTTTCGATCTACATAATGTGCAAAACACACAAAAGGTACGTATTGCAACTTTATATTTTGAACCAAATTAGTTTGTATGGTATCAATGGCTTTGCTCTCATAAACAAATTGTCACTTGGGCAATTTTTACGGAAGAAATGACAACACATTATGAGGATACAAAAAGAAATACCTTTTTTAGCCAACTGATAAGTCTCAAACAAAAGGGTTCAATGATGGAGCACATTGAGGAGTTCCAAAAATTGAACATAAGGGTAAAAGATATTCCAGAGGAGCATAGGATTGATATGTTCATAGGGACTCTAAAGGATAATATCCAACATGAGGTCTGTCTTTGGGAACCTGATTCATTGGAGAAGGCATTCAGGTTAGCAAGAAAAATGGAAAGCAAAATTATGGCAACTAGGAAGCCTACCACTCACAACTATAATCATGGAAGTGTTGTTGCCCCTAACCTTCCACAACCTATAAGGTTGACACCACAACAATTGGAAGAAAAAAGAGAAAAAGGGCTTTGTTACAGTTGTGATAGAAAATACACTAAAGTTCATAAGTGTGCTGAGAAGAAACTATACTACATATATTGTGAAGAGGAGGAAGAAAAGGAAAAAGAAAAGGTCAAAAGAAGAGGATATCCTCTAGGAACAAAGCCTAGATAAAGAATAAATGAATCCAACCATATCTTGTAATGCATTGGTTGGAATTACCACTCCTCAAACCATCAAGATATAATGACATATCAAGAAGAAAAAGGTAATAGTGTTGATTGATTCAGGAAGTACCCACAATTTTATTCATTGTAAGATAACAAAAGAATTGAATTGCTTCCTATATCCAGCACCAAAGTGTCAAGTGATGTTTGCGAGTGGAGGAACCATAAATTTCTCTAGAAAGTGCCATAATATCAAGCTATCAATGGGAGAATATGTATTGAATAGCCCAATGCTTTCCAATCCAATGGGAGGTGTTCATGTTGTACTAGGAGTCTAATGGCTACAATCCTTGGGTACAATAGCTTGTAACTTTCAAGAACTTTTCATGAAATTTTCTGCAGAAGGAAAGGAAGTTGAATTAAGGGGTATTGCAGGGAAACCGAGAAATATAATACGCTCTAGCGGTATGACAAAGCTTATAAAAAAGGAACAATGAGGTGTAATTGCACAATTATGTTCGCTAGATGTTTCCACATCGAAATCATCTATTTCTCCAGCTCTCCAAAAAGTATTGGACAATCATTTCAAGGTATTTGAGACTCCCAAAGGTCTCCCACCTATTTGTGATCTTGATCATGCTATTCATTTGATTCCACGAAGTGTTCCTCCAAACATCAGGCCGTATAGATATCCCTATGCCCAAAAGAGTGAAATTGAACGTATGGTTGCAGAAATGCTAGAGGCTGGTATAATTCAACCTAGCCAAAGTTCTTTCTCTACTCCAGTAGTATTGGTGCACAAGAAGGATGGATCATGTTGCATGTCTAGATTATAGGGAGCTCAACAAGATCACTATTAAAGATAAGTTTCCCATTCATTTCATTAATGAATTATTGGATGAATTGCATGGATCAATTTACTTCATCAAGTTGGATTTTCATTTAGGATATCATCAAATCATAATGAAGAATGAAGACATTCCGAAAATAGCATTTAGAACTCATGAGGATCACTATGAATTTTTGGTCATGCCTTTTGGCCTTACCAATGAACGTTCTACATTTCAAGGTTTGATGAATTCCATTTTCAAACCCTTCCTTAGAAAATTTGTGTTAGTATTTTTTGATGATATACTAATCTACAACAAGTCTTGGAAGGATCATGTTGAACATGTTAACATGGTGCTACAACAATTGGAGGAGAAATAATTATATGAAAAAAGATCCAAATGTTTCTTTGGAGTACAAGAGGTGAAATTAAAGCCATTAAGGAATGGAAAATCCCCACATCCATAAAGCATTTGTGAGGATTTCTCTGGTTGACAAGGTACTATCGCAAGTTTGTTAATAATTATGGGAAAATAGCAGCACCTCTAACAACATTATTGAAGAAAGATGCATTTTCATGGACTCCAGAAGTAAAAAAGGCCTTTGAACATCTTAAAGAGGCAATGTGACAAGCACCGATCTTAGCTACACCAAACTTCACAAAAACCTTTATTGTGGAATGTGATGCTTCAGGAAATGGAATTGGTGTTGTTTTAATGCAAGATGAAAGACCCATTGCTTTTGAAAGTCATCCAATCAAGGGAAAGTTTTTACACAAAGCTATTTATGAGAAGGAAATGTTGGCAATACTCCATGCACTTAAGAAATGGCGACCCTACCTAATGGGAAGACACTTCAAGGTAAAAACAGATTATGATAGCCTTAAATACTTTTTAGAACAAATATTATCCTCTGAAGAGCAACAAAAATGGGTCACAAAGATGTTAGGTTATGAATTTGAAATCATCTACAAAAAGGAAAGCAAAATGTTGTGGCGAATGCACTCTCAAGAAAGGATGAGGATGTGGAAACATTGTTGTTCACCATTTCTATTATCCAACCAAATTGGATAAACGAAGCAAGGGAGGAAAGGAAGAATTACGAAGAAGTGTGGGCACTTATTCGAAAGTTACAACAAGATTCTAGTACATCTAATACATTTAGCTGGAAAAATGATTCATTATGGTACAAAGATCGCTTATACCTCTATAAGAATTCCCAATTCAAACAAAAGATTCTTCTGGAATTTCATGCTTCTCCCTTAGGCGGGCACTCAGGATTTTTAAAAACTTACCACAGGGTTAAGAAGGAATTTTTTTGGGATGGCCTTAAATCGGATATTCAAAAGTTTGTAGTGGAATGTTTTGTTTGCCAACAAAATAAAGCTGAAACAATTAAGACACCAAGTCTATTACAACCTTTATCCATTCCAAGCCAACATTGGGAGGAGGTTTCAATGGATTTTATCACAAGTTTACCCAAGTCTGAGGGAAAGAGTGTCATCATGGTGGTAGTCGACAGACTTACCAAGTATGCACACTTTTTTGCATTATCACATCCATTTAAAGCCAGTACAGTTTCTACACATTTATGGCAACAATCAAAATAAAGCTACATGGAAACCCAAAGATTATTGTAAGTGACAGAGATCCCATTTTTACTGGAAATTTTTGGACTGAATTATTTTCTTGTCTTGGTACTCAGTTAGCTCATAGCTCATATTATCAGCCTCAATTTGATGGGCAAACTAAGATAGTAAACAAATGTTTGGAAGGATATCTTCGTTGCTTTGTATATGGTAAATAGACACAATGGGTCAAATGGTTGCCTCTGGCTGAATGGTGGTATAACACTTCCTTCCATACTGCACAAAAATGACCCCATTATGGCACTTTATGGATATCATCCACCGTGCATCACATCATATTTAAGAGAAAATTCTAAGGTTCAAGCAGTCGAACATCACATCGAGCATCAACAACAAGTTCTCCAACTCTTAAAGGATAACCTTATGTTGGCGCAAAATAGAATGAAACAACAGGAAAATCAACATCACAGTGAAATAAGTTTTGATGTAGGTGACTGGGTATTCCAACGTCTACAACCATATAAAAGAATGTCCCTCAAGCAAGCTAATAAGGATAATAAATTATCACCAAATTATTATGGTCCATACAAGGTGTTGCAAAAGATTGGTACTATGGCATACAAATTGGAGCTTCCTGCAGCTTCTCGAGTGCACCCAGATTTCCATGTTTCATGTTTAAAGAAGGTTATAGGCAACAAGCTCCCAGTTCAAACAATATTGCCAGAACTTGATGAGGAAGGAAAAATTATATTGGAACTGGAAGCAGTCACATAAACAAGAACTCGACATCTACGAAATCAATCCATTTCGGACTATCTCATCAAGTGGAAGAACTTATCTGCTAAAGACTCCACATGGGAAGATGAGAATTTTATACAGAAGCATCCAAAACTACTCAAGCATTGAGGACAACACTTTTGTGAAGGAGAGGGGCATGTTAGATCCCTATAATACTAGTGATGCCCCCATTACTATTGTAGTTGTATCCCTTATTAATATTGTTGTGCCCCTATTGTCCCCATATGTTATTACTGTGCCCCATAGAATCCCTCTATTGTTATTTTTGTGGCTTTATATTATTATTGTTAGGTCGGCTGGGTTATATTGTGACTCCTTAGACTCCTATATATAGAAGGGAGGTTTTTTCATTTGTATCATCCAAGAATTGTTCATTTATGTAATGTAAAGGAGGTTGCCCCCTCGAAGAGGCTGAATTCTAAGGCATTTATCTCTCTTTTCTATCTTTTTGTGAGCTAGTTTCATAACACAAATTTATTAAAAATTAGAAATATTCTAAAAAATCATTTGAATATACCTTACAAATTCAATTTAAAAAGGCTCTACCATACCCATAAGCCATTCATTGTCATTTAAGATAAACATCTGAATATACCTTACAAATTAAAGTGAAAAAGGCTGAAGTTAAAACCTTTAGTTACAGAGGAAATATGAGTACAAAAGATAAAGAATGACATATCAGTATCGTAGAGCCTTTTTCACTTTAAGCGTTGAAGCTAGACATGGAATATTGTAAGGTACCCACGGGATGTCTGAATGTACCCTCGGGATTTTAAGCCGACAACCTTCACACAAGGAGTCTCTTAACGAAACACATTATTCCCAATTTCTCTACATATTATGGCGGTATGGGGGTATGCCACTGTAGTAGAATGAATTCTTATTATTATTTCCATGTCATAGCTAATAGCCATAAGCCAAAGAGTTCCCGCAAGGCATGAAACAAAAACCACATGTATTTGAGCACCAAAAACAAAAACCACGGGTATGAATATACTAAATGTGCATATTTTGAGTCACTATATGGTGAGGACACATTAAGTAAATAACTATTTATGCTTGAGTACGTATAAGTTGGTTTATAAAGACATCAAGCTTAAAAACTATATAGTGGAAAACTATAGGTGCAAGCAACACCTATTCTAATTAATCTTTGATCTTGGAGAACATTCTCACCATATATATATATATATATATATATATATATATATATATATATATATATAATATAATATATAATATATATAGCGAGAGAGAGAGAGAGAGAGAGAGAGAGAGATACACACACACACACACAACATCACACACACACATATAAATATATTATTTGGATGTAGAGGTGTTTTTCAAAGGATGATTAAAGTGTTGTAATACTTTTGTTGTTTTGTTTAAATCTTTCGAGTGTTCATCAGGTGATTTCGAGATATGAATTAATTTAATGGAAATTTTTATATATATTACATTTGAATGATGTTCTTTGTTTTATAGATGATGAATCATGATGTTATTGTTTTGTGTATAATAATTTATTTTTTCCTTTGGGCTTGGCATAACATTTTAATAAAAAATTCTTAATGGTTTTTGTGAACATCACACTTATTTTACTTTGAATGCTACTTACAAATCTAGTAATTCTCAACTCTTGGAAACTATTGATGGAAGTTTCTAGATTGATTTGAAATTTTACTTGTAGAATATTCAATGAGATGTCAAAATCTAATCATTGCAAGAAACCATCAAAGAAAATGAATGCATTATCATACTTTCAAAAGCCTCCATCCAAGAATACACATTCTCTTCATGCTTCAAACTCCTTTGAACAATTTGTTACTGAGAGAGATGTTAACTCTTGTGAAAATGAATTTGATATCCATATGATGGATGAAAGAATAGGTTCCTCAAGTGATAAATGTGAGATAAATGCAGTTTCAATAGAAATTGGTGATGAAAATGTTGAATAATTTTTCTTGGAAGGTGACACAATCCATTTGTGAAAAAGGAAAAAAGGTGGTCTCAAGTTTTCCATTTATTGAAGCAATACCTCCTACAAATGAGAATGAGGTTTCCACAGAAGTTAGATGTAATTCATGTAGTTGGAAAACTCGCAAGGTAGTGAAATTTTAGATGAAGCTAGATACAATACAAAAGCATCCAGGAAAGGTGTATGAAAAGAAAATTGTAAATGATGAAAATAAAACTATTCTCAGATGGAAATATTCTGAGGAATGTCGCCATATCCAATATGCAGAAGAATTAAAGAAATATTTAATAAGTAAGATAAAAAATTGAGGCAACTAGAGGAACCATCATATTTCTCTTTGGAAAGAAGATGGAAATAATTTTGTTATCCATGACGATATAATTGAGCATTTTATTTCACATCTTATCTAAGGGTCATCCTATGACAGATTGTCTAGATCACATGAGATATCTATCTTTTCTTCAACTGTCAAACTTTCCATCTTCTCATTGGTCTACAACCAGTGGTTGGGAATGGGAAATATATCTAGCTCAACTAGAAAAGGATGATTTGAAAGAGAAGATTGCAAATGCTAGGTTTTTGGCATTGTCTTTGGATGAGGTTACAACTATAGATAATACTTCATGGATCTGTATGAGCATTTATATGGTTAATTACCATATTAGGCATTCCTATCTACTTGGGATTTAAAATATGAGAGAGATTTCTACAACTGAAAATATTTATGAACTTATTCTTAATAGTTTGAAGGAAAGTTGTACAAATCATTTAATGATTGCAAAAAAGTTGGTATGTGTTGGAGAAAATGGAGCATCAGTAATGCAAGGAAAAAGGAGTGGCCTTTGTTTTGGACTACAACTATTAGCTTCACCATATATGATTAATATTCATTGTATGGCTCATAGGAAGAATCTTGCATGTAAAATAGTAAGCAAGTTTCCAATAGTTTCAGAAGTTGAAGATCTTGTACGTGAGACTCATACATACCTTTCTCGTAGTCCCAAACAATTTTTAGAGTGTCAACAATTTGCAGATGGTGTTACGGATGGAAAAAAAAAAAAAATTATTGAAGTATGTCGATACAAGATGGGTCTCGCTAAATGGGATAGTGCAAACTCTATTTAGTGAGTTCAAATATTTGGTAGGGTTGATGTATGAAAATCCCTACAATGTAGACAAAGTTCAAGATGTTCTTTTTCGACTAACAGATATAAATACATTATTGACGTTGGTTGGAATTATTCTTATGCCACATGAAATGAATATCCTCGTGAAAATGTCTTAGAGTCGCACAATGTATATTGCAGAATACACAAATGTAAGAACGTCAACATGCCTTGCATTAGATAATTTGTATATGATGTCAGAGTCTTTTACCGGTCCAGAGTTTACAAGTTGGATTAAGGTCATCAATATATAAAATACTGAAATATTTTTGATGTCTAATGAAAAAGTGATGTTATGTATCACCGTGCGTGGGAATACGGTTCCCTTTCATTATATTAGTAAGACAGGACAAATCACTGAAGAGTACCCTGTGTCAAGAGACCAATTTGATACTATTGTGATTTCACTGAAAAAAATTTGATAGAAATTGCAAGATCATTATCATCAGAAATAAGAGACCAATTTAATTGAGATGAATTGTTGGAGGCCATGTGTGTGGTATAACCTCAATATTGGAAAAATTTTCAATCTCCAGGAACTTTAAAAGTCAATTTTCAAAATAGATTAAAATTTTTAATATACCACTTTTGTAAGAATGTCTCAATACATGGAGAACGAATTGAATGTATTTTAGATTCATCAAATTTGTATCAACAAGGTGGACGTTTTGCAGAAACAATGTGGAAGGAATATCATTTTTTGGAGAATCCTAATGAAAATGGTGCTATAAAACATTATGGACTGCTTTAAGTGATAGCCAATACCTACGAGAAAACATATCAGAATATTTAACATTAGCAGATTTGTGTCAAACCGTGATTTTTGGATCAGTAGATGATGAGAGAATGTTTAGTGCACTATCATTCTTGAAGTCAAAGTTGAGTAAAAATATTGATGATAATATGGATACATGTTTAATATTATATGTAACAAAGTATGGCATTAACAATTTTCCATATGAAAGAGCGCTAGCTCTTTGGCGATCATATTGTGATACAAGAGGAGAAAAAATATAACAAATTTCTCGAATTTACTTGATACATAACATAATGTTTTGGAGGTTGATAATGATAATTCATTTGGAGAATATCATTTCGCAATGTAGAAAATGAGGACCAAGATGAGAACTGGTAAATTCATATGCCCTAAGACGTAATCTAATTCGATATATGTGAGGGGAGTTTTATTTTGGTATATGTGTTTCATTGATCATGCAAAATTACTATATGTCAATTTCATGTAAAAATTGGTTCTATATTTTGTATTTTTCATTGTAACATTGCAGCTACATTTCTTTGATATATGTTTTTTTAAGATGTATGCTTCATATTTAATGATGACCTTGTTGGATTCTTATCCGTGACAAGAAATGAAGATAGATTTGATGAAGTTGGGACCTATTTATTTTCACATAGATAGTGTTCATCTAGTATTAAGTGATAAATAACTAATTTAAAAATACTAATGCAAAGAACAATAGGCTCATTCAAGCACATAAAACTACCTTGATGTCTAGCTTTAATATCTTGGAAAATTTTAGTGGTTTGTTTTTTGCTTGTGTTTAGAGAATTCTGTTGAGTTTGAAATTTTTGGTTTTTTTTGGTCAAAGATTATGTTAGTCCCTTGAATGTTTTTAGTTCTTATTTCATGCTTAGATTCATAGATATAGTTTTATAATTATTATATTTTCTTTATGTATTTGGTGGTTTGAAGAAAGTTGTTTTTATTTCCTTTCTCTTTGTGGCATGACTTTAACATCTTCACTTTCAGAATCTAGTAGGCTACTATGCTTATTTTATATTTTATTGGAAAATAATTATTTATATTTGGAAATGGAAATGAGCCATGAATATCTAAGTGAAGAGAAAAAATGGTTTATGTACTAGCTTCATGCACATTCATCATAGAAGGCCTATTTTCATGAGACTGACATTATTTTGTATAGAGTCTTATTGGTCATCTGTTGGCCATGCTTTAAAGTCTTTCAAATACTAATTTTTTTGGGTCCCCACATGTCCTTATGACCATTAAGGTTTGAGATAACATGATTCAGTCCAACTCATCACCCGAATCTACATTTTACCTATTAATGTAAGTCTTTTATTACCACTTCTTATCACCAAAAAAATTCTACCATAACATAACCCAACTTGAAGATAACGCTTGTCATATTCCTTTTACATAAATTCTCTATGGATCTCCCTATTATACTTTTCCACCACCAATTCCCCTTCTTGGTAGGTCTCTCCACCATAACATTAATCACACAATATACACACACTAGTAACTACCACATTCTATAAATATCCCTAGTCTCAGTTATTGGTGTCCCTGACACACTCAACCAATATAGTCTTGCAGGTCTATTTTTTGTCATATATTTATTTTATTTTTATTTTGTTTCTTTAACTTTAGCACCGTCCTGTATTTCAACATTTGTAGGTAGTGAGCAATTATTATTTTGACACAAAACTAGCAACTCAAGTGTCAACTTAATTATTGATTACAAGAATGTGGAATTCAATATCGCAAAAGGAGTTATTGATTTTTCTTCTTTGCATGAAGGTTGTTTGAACTAACATTGAATTATTGCCTATCTAATAGTGTTCATATTTAATATTGAGAATCTTATATGATAATGTTATATTTTTGAAAAGTTCAATTTTTGTTAGGGATATATTTTTGTTGGGCTATGAAAATGATTATATGAGGGATCTAAGTGGTTATGTGTTAAGATTTATAAAGGGTTTGATTTTACATTGGTACTTGAAATGAAGTTGGATTTGATCTTTGACTAGAAATGAAATCAGATTTGATGATGTTGGAACCTATTTCTTTTTACATAGATAATGTCATAGTATTAAATGATAAATAACTAATTTAAGAAGACTAACGCTAAGAAAAAATGGACTTATTCAAGTACATGAAATTACAGTGATGTCTAGCTCTAATATCTTGGAAAATTTTAGTGGTTTGTTTGTTTCTTGTGTTTAGAGGATTTTGTTGAGTTGAAATATTGGGTTTGTTTTGGTCAAAGATTTTGTCAGTCCCTTGAATGCTTATAGTTCTTATTTCATGCATAGATCCATAGATATAGTTTTATTATTATAATTATTATTGTTTTCTTTATATATTTGGTGGTTTGAGGAAAGATATTTTATTTCCTTTAATTTTTTGGCATGATTTCAACATCTTCACCTCTTATCCTGGATGCAGGTGTGTAGTTTGGCAAGCTGTACGAAGGCGGTGTGGAGGGTGGGCGCGTGGCTTATTGCCATCGCCATCCGGCCTCGCATGAAGTATGAGTTAATGTCTCTGGCCAACAACTTTAATGCTGCATTAACGCAACTCCTTCCCTCTCTCCAGTATGCAAGTTTATATGCGATGGTGCTCTGCTCGATTTTCCTCTTGTTCCTCCCCTGCGCTTATGCTGGTCTAGCGCTACTGAAGCTCCTCACTCTCGAGACAGCCCAGGGTATTGTTTGGCTCTGGACCGCAGTGTTGATTCTTCACTGTGTTTTCATGTTTCAATTAGTCCGTTCTGCAACCTCCTTTGTCGCTCCCTCTCAGTCTTTCCCACTATTGTTTGTTCCACTTCTCCAGCACATTTCAACATGCCCAGAGTGCACTCAAGGATGAGCTACAGAGGAGGTAGCTCCCGAGGCCGTGTCACCCCCCAACATTCTTCCACAACCTCGGACCCTTCGTCTGAAGCCTCAGAATTTTTCTTTGATAGTTATCTAGTGACCAGGAGTGGACAGGGTCGGGGATGAGGGCAGCTTAGCATAGAAGCACGCTCACATCATTCCCAATCTCATACGACTCGCTTTCGTTTCCCCTGCACACTAAGAAATTATTCCTTCATCGCGTTAGTCATCGTTGAGCTATGTGAGGATACTGTTGGCCCGGGTGATGTTACTCCAGGGGTTTCTCTATAGCCGAGGACGGAAGACAAGAATGAAAACTCGCAGATTGCAAATACGCAGAGAAAGGACCTAGGTGACTCTGCAACCCAGGATACGACCATCCAAGCCAGTCCAAGCACTCCTACAGGTGGTGGTTCCTCAAGCAAAGAGGTCCATCCCTTTGAGTTTGAAGATCCCTACCAATTCAGGTGTCGTATTGTTGAAGAATCGCCTCCAACCTCTCATGAAGATTAAACAGGTCTTCGCCTACTGGTTTTTATTTGCTGCTATAAGAAGATGCTCAATTCTTTCTAGGTTTATAGTTTTTCATGTTTTATAGTTCTCAGGATAAGATCTTTTTCAAATTTTGATTTGCTGGTTTCCCCTACGCGGTCGGCATTCTCCTGTCTTTTGGTCACAGTCTTGGATCAATCTGCTTATGGGTCAGATTCTAGTTCTGAAAGGGCTACACGGTACTGAGTATTTGAATAGGCCATCCATCTGTCCTCATCTAGATATATCTCTGGTCAGTCTTCAATTACAGTCTCTAGATATATCAAGTCTTTAGGCAAGTCATTAAGCAACTCTTTTTGGTCAATTTTCAAGCGAGATTTTGTAATCATGCCGCTTATCTGGGCTAGAACTCTCAAGGCCTCTGCCTCTTTGTAATCATATTTTTGTATCAATATAGGAGTATACAGATTCAGAAGAAAAAACATCTTCACCTCTTAGAATATAGTACAATATTATACTCATTTTATATTTTATTGGAAAATAATTATTGATATTTGGAAAGGGAAATAATATGTCACTAGCTAAGTGAAGAGAAAAAAGATCTATGTACTGTGCTCCTACGCATTCATCGTAGGAGACCCATTGGCATGAGACCGACATTCCTTTTATGCAATTACTTTTTTTATGAAAAGGCTAAAAGAAAATATGTTTGTTTCCTTTGAAGGTGATTTTTTTTCTTGTTGCATAATTTTCTATGACTACTATCATATGCCTTTTAGATTTCATGGGTTATAACAAGAAGAATAATTTAAGTGTAGATCTGGAATCACAATAGTATAAGTTATGTTTCCATCTTTCAATATTCATCAACATGTGTAAGGATACCAATATGTGGAGAAGAACTCGGTTCTCAGGATGCCTTAGCCCTGGGTTTAAAACATTCCTCTAGATAATTCAAACTCTTCTTCAAACACAAATATAAGTTTGTTGTTCATAAGAGGTACACATTCATGTACAATTTTGTATATGTGGAAGAAATGCATGTTCATAGAAAGTAATGAAGCACCAAAAATTCCAAATGCAGAGGAAATCAGTTAGATTTGACAACCAAATATGCTAGCTACAAATCAACTTCTTCAAAGGAAGTCATCTTAGTCAAAAAAGGAATATCACCTTCAAACCTCTCAATTATGGATCATTGTAATAAAATTGCAAGTAGTTTTTTATCATTAACCTATTAAGGCCTGAACTCTTTGCTTTCTTAAATGATCAAATAACATATTTAAATTCTTCCTTTGCCACCTAAGATTCCAACTTCCCATTTTTTTGTTCCTCTATCATATTAGGGAAGTAAGTGGAAAACTTGAGAATATCAGCTAGACCACTATGTTACAATCTATAGTCTCCCGAAATAAGGATATGAAGTGATTTACTCCTCTTCCTTCAATTTCCCAGAATGTAGTTACCTTAGGACCATCATTCCTTCTCATCTCCCACATGGAGTTGATTTATTTCTTTACCTGGTAGATTTTTATTCTCATCTCCCTCAGCCTGCGATGTAACCCTCCTCCAAGTCTTTAAAATTTGTGTTGCTTATTCCTTCTCCAACAACTCCATTTTTATTTCTTCCATCTTTTTCAGATTAGTTTTCTCAAGTTATGAGAATATGCATTCTTTAGATATGTCATGCATTAGTTTAAATTTTTCATTAGTCCTACCTAAATCATTTTGAGCTACCTAGGCTTTACTTTTTTTTCCCATCCTGTGACTACTCTTGACTATCTTCAAATTTTCTTCCAATTGAATCATCGTCATTTCTCATGTATTTGTGTGAAATTTGTTCCAATTCAGGGTTACTAGGCTTCTGTACCCTTCTTATTCTAAGAAAACATGATTAAATTTGTGGCGACCTCGCTTTGTTTGTAGTATAGATAATATGGTCAAAGTTTCCTCCATCTCCATCCCATGACTTCAACCTATCTAAATCTTATAGAACTCTTTCTGAAACCATGAATCTAGCCAGCCATTTTGACACTCCATCTATTCCACTTCTAAAATTTCTCCAAGTTGGAACTATCTCATTAATTTCAGTATCGCACATAATAAGGTCTTCAAACAATTGGGTAGCATAACCAGTGAGGGGATCTCTTAGGTCCCTATACTACTATTGTAACCCCTTACTATTATTAGTACAACCCAATTATTATATTGTTGTGCTCATGTAGTCCCCATATTTTTATTATTGTGCCCAATAGAAGCCCACTATTGTTATTATTGTGCCCTTACATTATTATTGTTATGTCAGCTCTAATTGTATTATGACCCCTTAGACTCCTATGTATAGAAAGGAGGTCTTGTCAATTGTATGATCCAAGAATTGTTCATTTGTGTAATGTAAAGGAGGTTTCCCCCTCAAAGAGGCTTATTTCTAAGGCGTTGATCTATCTTTTCTATCTTTTTGTGAGCTGGTTTCATAACATTTGGTATCAGAGCTTTGGATTATAGGGTTTCACTGCTCCAAACAGGTCATCATGGCATTGTATCTATAAATTTTTTGCTACAAAGTTTCAGAAGCTAAATTAAAACCCATTTGAGAAGAAATCGGCCTAAACCTCAGCTTTGAATTTCAAATCCTGTCTCGCTATATTTTCAGAGATATAGTATGAGGAAGTTATGGTTTTTGCAAACCCTTGAATTACATTCCAAACAGGTCACTTTGGTAAAATCATCATAGCTGTCTCTTTGGGCATCATATTGAAGTTTCATAAGAATTTACTGAAAGAGGACGGACTGTAGTCTCCTGTGTATATTTTTCAGAACCAAAGGTCAAAATAGTCACACGTGGCACTTCATACAACTTTGATCTTCTGAAAAGGTATATAATCAGGTTATCTTGGGATATTGTGCATAACTCTTTCTTGGAAATCTAATTTTGATCAGACTGGTGGCATTGGAAAGAGGATACAGAGTGTTGCTGCAATTCGCAATTTCAGAAGTGGAAGAGCTAAAATTACATAGTTATAGTCATTTGAAGATCGAGCTCCTAAAATCAAGAAAAGGTGATATGAGGAAGTTTGATGGCAAGGATACAGTAAATTGGATACTACAAATGGAGCAATATTTTGATCTACATGAGGTGCAACTGTTACAAAAGATATGTATTGCATCTTCATATTTAGAACTAGATCAATTTTTATGGTATAAAGGGATATTTTCTCATAAACCACTTGTTACATGGTCAATTTTCATGGATGAAATGGTAGCAGACTATGAGGATACAAAGAGAAACACCTTCTTTAGCCAATTGATAAATCTCAAACAAACATGTTCAATGGTAGAGCACATTGAGGACTTTCAAAAATTGAATATAAGGGTAAATGGTATTCCAGAGAAGCAAAGGATTGATGTCTTCATAGGTACTTTAAAGGATAACATTCAACATGAGGCTCGTCTTTGGGAACCTGATTCATTGGAGAAGGCATTTAGGTGGGCAGCAAAAATTGAAGACGAATTTATGGAAACAAGGAATCCGACCACTCACGATTATAATTATGGAAGTTTTTATTCTCCCAGATTTCCACAACCTACAAGTTTACACCACAACAATTGGAAGAAAAAAGAGAAAAGGGGCTTTGTTACAATTTTGATAGCAAATGCACTAAAGGTCATAAGTGTGCTGAGAAGAAATTATTTTACATACAGTATGAAGAGGAGGAATAAAAGGATCAAGAAACATCAAGAGAAGAGGATATATGCTAGGACCCAACCCTAGACAAAGAAGAAATGAATCCGACCATATCTTGTAAAGCATTGGCAAGAATTACCACTCCTTAAACTCTCAAGGTAGAAAGACATATAAAGGAGAAAAAGGTTCAAGAATTGAAAGATCACATCGAGAAAGAAGAAATGAATCCAACCATATCTTGTAATGCATTGGTGGAGATTACCACTCCTCAAACTATCAATATAGAAGGACATATTAAGAAGAAAAATGTTCAAGAAGTGAAAGATCACATTGAGCATCAATGAATGAATCCGACCATATCTTGTAATTCATTGGAAGAAATTACCACTCCTCAAACTCTCAAGATAGAAGGACATATCAAGAAGAAAAATGTTCAAGAAGTGAAACATCACATCAAGCATCAATAAATGAATCCGGCCATATCTTGTAATGAATTGGAATAAATTATTACTCCTCAAACTCTCAAGATAGAAAGACATATCAAGAAGAAAAAGATTCAAGGAGTGAAATATCATATCGAGCATCAACAACAAGTTCTACAACTTTTAAAGGATAATGCCACTTTGGTGCAGAATCGAAGGAAACAACATGCATATCAATATTGCAGTGAAAGAAGTTTTGATGTAGGCAATTTGTTATTTTTACGGCTACATCTCAAGCAAGCTATTTATGAGAAGCAAATGTTGGCAATACTACATCTACATGAAATTAAGAAATGGCGACCTTACCTAATGGAAGGACACTTCAAGGTAAAAATGGATCACGATAGTCTTAAATACATTTTAGAACAAAGATTATCTTTAGAAGAACAAAAAAAATGGGTCACAAATATGTTGGGTTATGACTTTGAAATCATGTACAAAAAAGGGAAAGCAAAATGTTGTTGTGGATGCACTCTCAAGAAAGGATGAGGATATGGAAGCATTGTTTTATGATATTTCTATTATCCAACCAGATTGGATAAACAAAGCAAGGGATGAATGGAAAAGGGATGAAGAAATGTGACCACTCATTGAAAAGTTGCAGAAGATCCCAGTTCAAACAATATTGCTAGAACTTGATGAGGAAGGAAAAATAATATTGGAACCTGGAGCAGTCACAGAAACAAGAACCCGAAAGCTACGAAATCGATCAATTTCAGAGTTTCTCATCAAGTGGAAGAACATACCTGCTGAAGATTCCACATGGGAGGACAAGAATTTTATACAGAAGCATCAAGATCTACTCAAGTGTTGAGGAAAACACTTTTTGAAGGAAAGGGGCATGTTAGGTCCCTATACTACTATTGTAACCCCTTATTGTTATTAGTACAACCCACTTATTATATTTTTGTGCTCATGTAGTCCCCATATTGTTATTATTGTGCACAATAGAAGCCCACTATTGTTATTATTGTGCCCTTAAATTATTATTGTTATGTTGGCTCTGATTATACTATGACCCCTTAGACTTCTATATATAGAAAGGAGGTCTTGTCATTTTTATGATCCAAGAATTGTTCATTTGTGTAATGTAAAGGAGGTTGCCCCCTCAAAGAGGCTTATTTCTAAGGCATTGATCTATCTTTTCTATCTTTTTGTGAGCTGGTTTCACAACAAGATCTTGAATACATCATTACACAATGATACATGCACAAATACAAAGAGTTGATGAGTCACCCAACCTTCATATTTGGCTACAAAATGAAATGCACCCCACTTTTCACATTGCAATAACATAGGCATTCATATTTTCATTCAATTTTACAGAAAATGGTCGCTGGTCTATAATACAATTTTTTTTCCTTTTTCATTTTCTCTTATTCATCCTTTCAATTTTCCATTGTTCTGAATTAGTTTTATTTTCCCATTTTCTGATGCCCAAACTTAATTTTTTTTAACGAAAAGTGCTAAAGGCATAAATGGTTTTTTTCATAGCAAATATATTCATATTGATTTGAGATATAGGGTCAACATAGATATGTGATGCATAAAGTTATAATAGTATTTCATTTTCTATTTCATTTTTTTATAGTTATACTCAATCTTCAGTGTTGATATGAAAATGTTCTTGGTGATATTTATCAAAATAAGCAAATCCCTTAATGTACCCCCACTCATATCCCCTATACTATTGAACAGAATTACCATGGCCTTTAGTGATGTGTGAAGATAGATTTTAGTCATAATATTTCCTAGGATATTGGAACCACGTACGACTCAAATGAACATTGCCCATACACATGACCTAAGATTTTACAACCAGGTGCAACTTAAATGAACATTAACCATTTCCTGATGACAATTTGAAGCTATTTTCAATCATGTTCATAAGTTATAGATAATATTTCACTTAATCCTTCATCCTTCATCCTTTAACCAATCAAGCGGATCTATGTCAAGTTTGACATGTTCATAAACTTGAGAGGACCATTTATATCTTGGTGGTCTAATAGAGGTTCGCCTTGAAGTTGCCCACTATTAATTTGTACATTTGGTACTTTTGTTGTTAAATATTTGGAGCATAATATATAAATTTTCTTTTTGGTAGGATTGAAAGTTGTTGAAACTTGAGAACCTATCTAATGTAGGAACAACCTCCAAGAGAAGGGTTGGGTCAGAGTTGTGACCATGCCCCTTTGATGGTTATGTCTTATAAAAATGTCAAAGTAAATTCCCTAGTCTAGGCTGAGACACATATTCTATGTAAAAGGGAAGGCCTTAGTCTAGGCTATAAAGACACGTATGTTAATTCTTCATCTTCGGAGCAAGTGTTGAAAGCCGCATGTGAAGATTTCCACAACCTTCCCTGTTTGAGGCAGACAAACAAGTATATTCTTTTTAAGAGGAAGAACGTGCACTAAGGAGAAGACTTCTCTATCCTTTTGGTCTAGGACAATAATGACGAAATGTTGATATATTGGAACTATGGTCCAACTATCCTTTCTCCTTATCAACTTTTGGTATTGGAATGTTCATTGGCTTGTTGAACTCGATGTTTGGAAAGGAAATCTGGTTAGGAGAAATAAAAATATATTTAAAATTATGATTGGAAAATTGTGATCAAAATGACCTCTGGAGAGGAAATATGGTTAGGAGAACTAAAAATATACTTAAAGTTGTGATTGGGAAAGTGTGATTGAAATGTTGACAGAATAATGGAGTTCTATGACCTTTGGTTTTACCTTGTGAAATTTTCGATAGAAGGTGAATTGAGTTCTCATAAGGCATAATAGAGTTTCTTTTACTTTGATAATTTGGTTTGCAAAGCTCAATCTTTTAAGCCATCAGTGGCCAAAAACATAACTTCATAATGGCATGGGACTAAATTCAGCCAAGTTTTGGCAATGTGAGGATAAAATAGCCTACAAGTACGAACTTTAGTACTTCCAATTTCGTATTTTTTTGTTATTTAAAAGTGTATTTTTTGTAATTAACCGACCAATAATGAAATATGGTAGTTTTGTCTGATGACATCCTATTTCATTACAATATGTATTATATTCTTTATTGATATCAATGGATATTAGAAAAACCATTTTCCAGTAAAATAATGTGTGTGAAGGTTTAATTGTGCTCTCTGTTCTTTCCAATGCCTCCATTATCTCCTCCTTTTGGATTTTGATAGAATTTTTTATTGTGATGCCTCTAGTGAATATATTGTGGTTTGTCAATATTTTGCAGTATGGTAGTATCAACATGAATTTCCTATTTTTGTTTTGAGTGTTTTGATTTGTCTACTTGATTCTGAAGCATGTTGAACCTATTCATAATCTTTTTTATATGTTATTTATTTTATCTTTCACTTGGTGTGTAAGAATGACCATTTTCTTTGTGATTTTCAAACTTTTTGAAAGCTAAATGTTTGATCCATTTTGAGGCTACATTGTTTCTGGAGAGAATACTTGCACAAATCAAGAAGACAACATATGATCCCTCATCTCATGTGTCACAGTAAGAACATATCTCATGAAAAAAACTTGTTTCTGCCTTCCCTTTCCCTCCATACTGCATAACAACTGTATTTAGTAAGATTTAAGTAGAGAATTATATTATGTATAATGGAATACATGTATGTTAGTTTGGGTGCCAGTATCTTGTTGAATTTATTTTTATTTGAAATCTCGTTTGCAAGTAACTATTATTGTTATAATTTCTATGCAAGCTGTTTGAAAGATCTTTATAGTACATAAAGCAGTTCAGATGATACAAAAATCTAGATGTTGTGAAACAAGTTAGAGCATATTATTTATGTTAATTCCTGGGATTAGTGTTCTAAAAAGGGATAAAACTTATATTTAAAATTTCTCACCTTTTAAATCCAATAGTTAATCAACTATTGTGTAGTATAGAATTTTGGAAAAGAGTTGTGTAATCCTTTATTAAGCCCTTACAATGTACTTAGCAGAAAAAGATTGGTGAGTTTGAGGTAAGAAATCCTTTAATTGAGAAATGCCCATCTAATTGTGATTCAAATTCATACTTTTAAAATATTTCATCTTACTATATCTAAATACTATTTCCATTACAGCTCTGTGATATTGGAAATATTTACCCTGAAACTATAGAAGAGGCCAAAGCTATGGTTCCATCCCTTAAGGTAAGCCTAAAGTTACCTATTCTTTAATATCATAAAAATGTTTATTATTTCTGAATGTTTAATCCTATTAAACCATGAAATTTGATTAACATAACTACGTTATTGCATTTTTATTGGTTGTAACTTTGTCTTGCAATTTGCATAGTCACTTCATTTCTTTTGCCTTTATATCTTTAAAGGCATGAAGTTGAGAGCTCAATCAACGTATCATTACAAAAATATATAGGCATAAATACAAAGAGTTGATAAGTCACCCAACCTTAAACTCTAGCTACAAAATGCAATGCACGTCACCTTTTGCATTGGAATCACACTAGGCCTTCAATATTGTAGAAAATGACCACTGGTCTGTAATACAATTTTTTTTTCCTCTTCCATTTTCTCTTATTCCGGATTTTAGTTTTCCATTGGTTTGTATTACTTTTCTTTTCCCATTTTCTGATGTCCATACTAAATTATTGAAGAAAGAAAAGTTTTGAAGGACTAAATGGTTTTGTTATATCATATCTCTTCATATTTTTTTGAGCTATAGGGTCAACATAGATATGTGATGCACAAAGTTAGAATAGTACTTAATTTTTGTTTCGTATTTGCTATTTCAAGAATAATGTATAGGTTTTCTGCTACTTTTTTTTGTACATGCTATTTTAGTAGTTTTCTACTTGCTAAATATTGTTTACAATAACTAGAAGATGTGAATAAGTCATATAGTTCACTGGAGTTGCCTTCTAAACTAAGCATATGGAGAAGTGCATGAGGTAAATGACTGAGTTTTCTGGATTTTATTGTCTAATGGCATGTGAGATAAGTATGCCAAGAATTTTTTGTTATCAAAGGTTGTTCTGCATATTAAATAATATTTTCCCACAGAATGTGAGAGGCACCCATTGCCATGGTCTTTCCATTTTAGTCATAGGCAGGCAATTGAGTGAATGATTCAGGGTATTTTTGAGGTTTAATTCAAAGTTTCTGTTTGAGACAGTTACTTGCAAAAAATATTCGCTCGATTCCCCCATATTTGAGTTAGATTATTGTATTTATTGTATTTGTCTGCCAATGTCAATGACTTGTGGGGAATGGTGATAAATTCAATTAGTTGTTTAGTTTTTAAATTTAAGTTCATTAATGGGATTTGTTTTATTGTTGTAGGATTACCAAAACTTCGTCATGACCAACAACCTTATAAAGAATAAGTCCGAGCATATTTCATCTTTGGAAACATGGTTATGTCCTAGGGGAATGAATCAATCCATCTTGACAAGGAAAGTCCCAACCTTTCTAAATTCGGATCAAGCTCCACTACAAAGCTACACCTAAAAATCCATGACAAAAAACATAAACATATGCCCCCTACTAGTGTCATGAATAGACTTATAGGATTATCAAATGTTATGTACATAATATACCCTTGTAGGTTTAATTTTAATGCCTTAGCTTTGGTTCCAAATATATTTTCTTTAGTTGTGTTTCTATTGGTTTTCTATCAAGTGGTACTAGTTAATCTTAGCTAGGGTTGTGTTTATACAATGCAATCTCCTTGATGATGATACTTTGTATTATACAGCGAAATTAGTGTCGTATATTCCCAATCCAATATTCTTTGTCAATGGATAATGCATGATATTGAAGTTGTAATGAACCTATATTTTCCACCACATAGTAGCCATATGAGAGGTAAGGGAGGCCAATAATACAATATTGGCCTTAGCCCTTACAAATAATATAAAATGAGCACTTGTCATCCAACATAAGTTGGATGCTCCATGTTCATGTTATGCACAATAATCACTCCAAGGTGATGTAGCTACCAAG
Organism: Pinus taeda; assembly: GCA_000404065.3. Classification (NCBI taxonomy): domain Eukaryota; kingdom Viridiplantae; phylum Streptophyta; class Pinopsida; order Pinales; family Pinaceae; genus Pinus; species Pinus taeda. The sequence continues at coordinate 41,290 of APFE030631950.1, read as the reverse complement.
GAAAGTCTACATCCCTTCAGAACAAGCCTCCATGGAATCCATTGACCCTCGTAAGAAATGTAATAAATTGGGTCAGTTTCCCTTGAAAAAAATAATATATAGCCCTAGGCATCCTTGAGCCATCTCCAAAACTTCAAATTAAACTCCAACCTATCACATGCCAACTAATCGTTTGATGACCTCCTCCAAGCCACACAATGCTCCTCATCCCATGGGAACTCTCTAAGAAAGTGGATCTCCATAGGGCCCCAGTGAAGGGCATTCATCAAATTTCCAAGAGAAATTTGATGTCTAAGAGAAACTCTTAAGCCAAAAACCATTTTGAGTTCAAGCATACACTAAGAAAGTTTTCTAAATTGTGCAATTCCACCAAGGACTATCTCTCATGTATTGATCCATCTTGGATTATCTAGGTACTAAAAATAAATCATGTACCTCAATTCTCATTTTGATAAATTGAATGTTTCTAATAAGACAAACATCTATTATGATGAATATTGATCTAAAAATAGCTAGGGATTTTATTTCCTACAAGTTATAGCAATGTTATTCTAAGTCCATTACATAATGAAATCCTTTTGAGGAAGCCAACGATTTTTTTTTCCGAAATATAAGAGTGATTTTCATAGTTGCCAATGATGCTCCCCTGTCCTTACTCTTTAGTGATACATTTGAAATTTCAGTGGTGAATTTTTTTAATAGAAACACAAAGTGACTTTGGAGAACTAATAATTTGATATTTTTATAATTTTATAATACCAAATTAAGTACTTAGTTACCTCTACTATCCTGGTAAAAAGATATAGAGGGTAGTAGTTTTTCTGAGGGGTTATGCTGGCCTAAACACCTTTATGATTGACACATGCAAACTGGTTCTAATTTAGGGGAAAAGTACCTTTTGGTCTCAAATCCCAACTTATCTAGACCACCACCTCAGTGAAGACCATGTCCACTTGTACTTAGTACAACAACAAAGTCTACAAACCTCCCAAAAACTCAAGGCAGTACACCAACAAAGTCTACAAACCTCTCAAAAACTCATTCTCCTCTATACTCTACTCCTTCATAGCAGTTTTCTGGGAAGAGAAATTTGATGATTTTTAGGATGAAGACAAAGATGAAGATTCAATAGCAGAATGTGTCTCAGGGCACCAGTTCAATAATATCATGAATCTTGTATTAGATTTTCCAACTTTTAAATCAGGAAGTCTAAAGATGATTTTCTTGTTCCTTGTCATGTTCTATTTCATATTAGTCAGTATAGCTTGTAGAAAAAGTCAAGTAACGCCATGATATGCGGCAATTAATTTTTTTAAATGAGATGTAGACTACCAGTATTCATTGTACAAACAAGTCATGGAATGGATTGAAATAATTTAACGGGTGGGTTGATAATAACATTGAAAATTGAGAATGTTTAAGGAGACATATCTTCTTGATTGTGCATGTTTATCAAGTGATGATCTTCGGGAAACATATTATGAAGTACTATTAGCATTTGTTGGGGATGTTGGGTAAGGGATTCTTTTGGAAGTTTTTAATCCCTTACATTACTATATTTCAAGTTAGGTCAAAATTTATGAGAGACTTGGGACACTTATCTTGTTGTCCAACCATGTATGGTGTAATCAATCCTACTTGTTGGCATTTACTTTTAACCTAAGCAGTGGTCTTAAACTTCCAAACAAGGAAAATAAAAAAGAGAAAAAATCAAATTTTATGAGGAAGCTTACTAGTAGCAAAGGTGGGAAGCATAAGCCTTAGCCTCAACAAGCAACATGCATAACTAGATTACTCAATACCATATGTGTGCAAATGCATACGAGTGACATGATATCTTACCATTCCTTCTCTTGAAAATCTTGAATAAGTCCCCTCTTTGCCAAAGTCGTTGCACAATATGCATCAATAAATTTCTGATTAACGGAGATGTTTAGCTTGTCTCTATGTTGACTTGTCAACTTGCTAAGAAAGATTAAACACTTGCATTATCACTTTGGACTGTTTTCTATAGGACAAAAATATATTAACCACGACAGGAAGTTGTGGTCCTTAAAAAGAGGGCATCCAAAGTTCGAGTGAACTGGAAACAAAGGCTACCCTGTATGTGCAAAAAATATATTCAATGGTCAGAATTCAATTTTTGGCATGAAAAATTTCTATTGCAATGCTTCCTTAGTACCTATCAATTTATTGGGTGCACTTTGTTGAGTTTTTTTACTGATCCTTCTTATAATGCAAAATAGAGGTGATTGGCATGCATTTATGCTCTATATGTTATAAATTTGAATTCAAATTTTATTAGATGAGATACTATAAGTAAGAGTGTTTCACATGAACTTGGCTATTTTGAATTTCCAAGGGCTTCAATAAGATTCTCATCTCAATTTTCTTAGAAAGCATTTTGTTACATGGTTTATTGCATTTGCAACTGTAGCTGAACTTTTAGGTGAAACTTTATTATTTTCTTTTGTCATCATGTAGGAGATGAAGTAATACCATTTACTCCATATCAAAAGATTTATGTTTATCTAGTAGATTTTTCCTCTGTGAACATGATTTCCTATTTGAAAACAATGTGGTTGTTTAGTAACATATTTCAAAATCAATGGATATGGGAACAAGAGAGGGTTTACTTTCTGCTGCAATAGGTAGAGTGTCCAACATAATGAATATTCTTTTGGTCCGTTTAGATATTTTGTGCAGGATATCACCAACTGAGTTCTCTGATAAAAGGTCATATTGTGGAACAAGTGACATGTGGTATCCAAGTTTAGAGTAGTTTCACCTTATGGATTACTTTTACTCAGGGTTATTATTGTGGTACAATGTTAAACTCTTACTTTTCTTTTTATTTGTTTTAGATAAAAGTTTTTGAAGTTGCATTTGGAATTAAGGCTTTCGAAGATATGGAAGTTGAATTTAGATCTCTCTTAGTGAATATTGAAGAATTTGAGGTACATTCTTATGAGAGTTAACTCTCCCTTAATGTTTTTCAAAGGAGGTCAATAATTAAAGAATCAAATGAGAATCATCCTAAATTTTAAACCAACATTTGGTAGTACAAATTTCACAATCCAATAGTGTTTAAATTACTCTGGAACCATAAAGAGGATTATTTTTCAATCATGATCTTAAGGTCTTCCTTCTTCAACATTTTCATCTTAGTGGACTGAAGCTTTAAGGGATTTGAGAAGAGTTGTTGTTGAGCTTGTTGGAAGACGTACAAGAGTTGATATTTTAGGTGAAATCTACCACAAGGCATATGGTTTATGATCTGAATGTTCAGATATATGAGAAATGGTTTTGTAGAGTGTTTGATATTATCGATGAAGGGAAGTTACTTGAGGTTCGTTGTTAATATTTAGTTGTGGACTCTTTTTCGGATGATATGTGCTATACATGGGTACCGTTTTGGCAAGTATAATTAGATTCACTCTAAATCTGCATGTTTCGTTTGTAGTTATCCCAATTTTAGGGCTAGACTAAACTAGCAACCTTTTTTGTACATTGAGTACCATCATATGTGCAATAAAATAATAGACTATGATCCTTTAGTTTCTTGAAAACCGGTATTAGAGGAGCTCATGTAATAACTTTTCCTGCCTTTTGTAGCTTTTATATATAGAGAAAACATTTTTGGAACTTATAGCATGTCTATTAGAATCTCATGTCTATTAGCCTCTTAGAGGCTCTTGTGATATTTAAAAGTTATATATCTGATCCAAGCCACTTCACACATTCAAACATGCCTATTCTCAAGGATTAGAGACGTTGGCCTTTTCTAGATTCTCTAGGTAGCAATCAAGTGCTTGTACGAGTCTGTCTTGGCTTGTCTCCATGTAGCATACAGAGTTTATCAAGAGAACTAGTAGGTTCAAGTAAGGGTGTCCACTATCTCCCACCTTGATTGGGATTTACATCAATGAGGTAGAGTTTTTCTTTAATGGTCATATATATGACAACAACGGGTGCAAGTTTTCATTCCTATTCTTCTTTTCAATGATGATGTGATCCTTTTTTCTTCTCTCCTCAAGGGTGTACAACAATGGGTGCAAGTTTTCATTCCTATTCTTCTTTTCATTGATGATGTGATCCTTTTCGCTTCTTTTTTCAATTACCTTCATAGTTGATGGTCAACTTGGGTAAAACTGAGCTGTTACGATCTTGAACAGGTAGGAACAGTCTTCTTCTATTATCATTTCTTCCTTAGAGTGAAGGAGATTGAGATCACTAGCTCATATTACATACCTCAACATGTAGTTCTTAGGCTCTCATTTTAGTTTAAGACATGTACAACCTTGGTTCAACAAGGGCTACGTTTATTTTTCCCTGCTTAGGAGATAGTGTTTCTAACATAATTTCTAAGAGATGTCAGCGAAGATGGTAATAGTATTAATTTAATTTCAAACATACTTAATTAGCAAATAAAAAAACTAAAATCTCTATTGAAATTAAAATTGAAATTTTTACTAGGAATTGAAGCACATCACGTCGAAGAAAGTAGAAACACATGCACATATATAAAAACACATTTCAAATCATTGTTTATTATCAAATTTCTTTGAAATTTTGCTTGCTACTTAAATGAACAATTTGAAACTAGTTTTCTTTTCACCAAGAAAAAAAAGTTCCCAACAGAATAAGCAATGGAATGAAACAAGTTAAAGACACAATTACACAAGAGATAATAATTTTCTAGGGAACCCAACTGGGAAAACCCTCTCCTTGTTGTGGTATTCTATTGATAGAGTATACATATAAAATAAAAAGCAAACTTTCTATTGAGAACAGAGTTGTTGTCCTACTAACCTAGCCTAGACTTGCCTTGAACGCTACTTGATCACAACTCCTGTCCTTTGCCCTAAATCCTTGCACACTATACTTTCTTCATGGATCCTAAACTCCTACACACAAGGCCTCCTATTTTGTAGCACAAATATCTTAATCTTTGCACACATGGTACTTAATAATATGCACACCAAAAGCAGGAAGCTCACACAATTCTTGTGCACTTTCTCACCAAACTATGAACTATTGTCTTTTCTCACAACCTTGCGTGCAAAACAATTATTTAATTTGATGCCTTCTTCCCCCTTTTATTCTATTTGATCATGCTATAATTGGCAAGTTTATTTTTATAACTAGATCTTGTGATTGGTTTTTTAACTGAGTCAAACTAACTCTTCTAACTCGTCCTTTCCACAATTAGTCATTGAGGCTCTCACTGCTTTTTTTCCAAATATAATCTTGCACTTGGAGAGCTACATAATTGAGCCTCCAGCTAGCACATGAACAAACTAACTAACCCTTTTCCATGAACTTGTACTTGACAAAATAAGAGCACATTGAAGTATTTCTTGACTAACGCACAAGTCAAGAAGATCTTCACTCGCTATTATTTTCAACATTTATTATTGTTGAGAATAGGGAATACATGGAAATATTTAAACAACACCCTTCACATACTACTTCCCACTCTAAAAAATTTAATGAATTTCAGTCACTACTCCCCACTTTGAGAAATTTGATGAAATAAAACCTATCTGATTTTCGTCTCCTTTATATACTAGTTTGAACAATGAATTTGGGCACATGTGCGGAATTTATTTAACTAAAATATACCTAAACCCTAGATCTATTCCTGGTCTTCAGATTAATAGCTTCAACATGCATGAAATATTGTGTGAAATATGAAATGTGAAATTCGAAATGTGAAATTGGAGTTATACATTCTGTGAAATGTTTGGCTTGTCTATTAAGACTTCCCCTTCCATCTATTTACGTCGTAAGGCGTGCCCTCTTAAAACAACTCCCCTCAAGTGCCACGGTGTGCAATTGTGGAACGTTAGATTAATTGTTAGACGATGGAATAATGTTCAACCATTGGATATTGGTAGTAATTGCTTGAGCATATTCAACCCTATTTTCTTTACAAACCCTCGAAACTAAGCGAGCCAATTCCTCCTTGTGTGGCTGAAAGCTGTCTGGATACTCAGCCTCGTTTTCAAAATATCATCATCCTTCGTGCTCGACAAAAATCCGAGGAAGCACCATAAGCTAATGTCGTCGTGGGACATGTCCCTTCTCAGATTCAGGTTGGTTTTAGTTTTTGGAATCCGTCATACCCCTTTTCCTCAGAGATACCCCTTTTCCTCATAGATCTGTGCGAGAGCATAGGGATTCCTCCTACCCTTCAGATTGCTGTGAGATTTTTTCAATTTCTTGAACATACAGATTTTTGTATAAATGAACGGTTGTGTAGGTCGAGCAGATGCAAGTATTTACTATATATTTTAACTCACTATTATTTATCTGATTTTCAACGAGTTTTTCCTAAATGTTAGTCTGCGATCTCACCAAGGGTTTTTAGGTTTACTGTTTTATACCACGACCTATTTTAAAACTGATCATTTTCCTTAATGTATTTTACTCATATGTCTTCCGCTCTATGCTTTGCAGATAAAATACTCAGTAAAATGAGGCAAGGTAAGGATTAGGAAACATTGTATGTTGGATTTTTTTGGTTATAAATCATGTATTAGATGAATTCTGTTTTGATGGGAGTATGACCAAAATTTGTAGGTAGGTTTGGGCAAGTTTTGGAGGGTTGGCACTGAAATTCGAAGGGTCTTGTAGCTAGCAAAATCGTTCGTGGCTTGAAAAATTTCCCAAAGACAACAATGATTGAAGTTGATGTCCTTCATTAAGTTGCCAAATATGACATAAGTAGCACACGGTATGAGGAAGTATTTTTTTCGATTTTCTATTGTGCAAGTGTTATTTTTACATGTAGAATTTAATAGATGAGCATGTTGGGCATGTGACCCAAGTTCCCTGGATACTTTTTTTATTCAAAATATACATGTAGTACCTGTAAACAACCCTATTTTCTTATACAAACCCTCGAAACTAAGTGAGCCAATTCCTCCTTGAGCGGCTAAAAGTTGTCTGGATACTCAGCCTCGTTTGAAAAATATCATTGTCCTCTATGCTCAACGAAAATCCGAGGAAGCACCAGAAGCTAATGTCGTCGTGGGACATGTCCCTTCTCAGATTCAGGTTGGTTTTAGTTTTCGGAATCCATCATACCCATTTTCCTCATAGATACCCCTTTTCCTCATAGATCTATTCTAGAGCATAGGGATTCCTCCTACCCTTCAGATTGTTGTGAGATTTTTTCAATTTCTTGAACATACAAATTTTTGTATAAATGAATGATGTGTAGGTCGAGCAGTTGCAAGTATTTACTATATATTTTAACTCACCGTTATTTATTTGATTTTCAACGAGTTTTTCCTAAATGTTAGTCTGCGATCTCACCAAGGGTTTTTAGGTTTACTGTTTGATACCACGACCTATTTTAAAAATGATCATTTTCCTTAATGTATTTTTCTCATATGTCTTCCGCTCTATTCTTTGCAGATAAAATACTCAGTAAAATGAGGCAAGGTAAGGATTAGGAAACATTGTATGTTGGAATGTTTTGGTTATAAATCTTGTATTAGATGAATTCTATTTTGATGGGAGTATGACCAAAATTTGTAGGTAGATTTGGGCAAGTTTTAGAGGGCTGGCACTAAAAGTCGAAGGGTCTTGTAGCTATCAAAATCGTTCGTGGCTTGAAAAATTACCCAGAGACAACAATGATTGAAGTTGATGTCCTTCATTAAGTTGCCAAATATGACATAAGTAGCACACGATATGAGGAAGTATTTGTTTTGATTTTCTATTGTGCATGTGTTATTTTTACATGTAGAATTTAATAGATGAGCATGTTGGGCATGTGATCCAAGTTCCATGGATACTTTTTTTATTCAAAATATACATGGTTGTTTGAAATGTATGTCATCTCCACGTATAGTTGTGTGCAGATGCTATGGTAATTTTTGAAGGCCACCGATGAATGTGACTTCCTCAATTCGGGCTAAATCACATAGAATGTATGTGATTTAAATATCAGAAGATCATTTTATACTAATTTGAAAAAAAGAATCTTATGTATATAAACATTTGTTGTGGTCTTTTATTTTAATGTTGGCATTATTTATTAACAAAAATATATTTTGCAGTCGTTCTTCAGAAAACGTTGGTTCTTCTTGAAATTTAGTATATGAGGACAGAACAGCATCAAAATTTCAGGGTTTGGCCTTGAAATACTAGACTTCAATTCACCTTTCCTGCCATTGAGACAAAGATGAGAGTTTACCATGTTTACAAGGAAGGAGGGTCAGAATTCAAAGGTTCCCTGGTCTAGAGTTTTGTAATTTTTTTCTACAATGAGTTGTTCGAGGTTTATAAAATGGGTTACTATTGGCGATGGAGCTTAAAACATTTCAAATTCTTAGAGTGATGGAGCTTAAAACAATTTGAATTCTTAGAGGAACAATACTTACTTCTCATATCTCTCCCTGAAATATCTCTTTACCTTTGGTATGAACTTAGAATTGTGTTCGAAAGTTCTTTTTGTAATAAAAAAAATATATTTATTCACATTATATTTATAAAAACATTCAAAATATTAATCACTTGAACCTTGACATATGCATTGGGAGGGCTGAAACTTATATTTTTAGTTTATATTAAATGCTTGTCTCTGACTCTGCTTCAACGGTGAGGTTAACTCCCAATTTATGAGATTGGATTGTCATGGGCATTTTTAACGGTATTAATAATGTCTATCCAGGGTTTTATTCTCCTAATGTTGACAATTATGAGTGGCAGATATGCATGAGTTGAAACTTGTTCACACTAACTTAAAGCTTGAAAATATCTTCAGATTATGTGAAGGTTCCATATTGCAAGGTAGTTTGTATGTGTTTTGTGTGTAAGTGATTATAATTGAAATTGTATTGGTTGTCTTAACCTCTTATGTCAATGAGGGCTACTTACTTTATAATATTTGGTTTATAATGTTTTTACTAAATCTTTGAGGTAATAGACAGAGTTAGGGTTCTATTTCTTCGTGCTTTTTCTTTCTAGTATTACTAGCTAGAACCCCTTAATTTATTAGGGTGATAGTATTCTGCCAAATTCTCACCCCGCAACGACACAATTTGGAAATCCCCTATTAAGAATTTCAAACAGAAAAATTTGGTTTAGTGCTTCTGTCATATTTAGAACTCCTCCTGCTAGATGCCCTTTGGTATTGGGATGCTATAAATTTATTTCCAGTATCTTTACATCCAAGGAAGATGAACACTAAATCGAAAGTAGTTTTAGGTCTTTATCTTGGACCAAACGACAATTCCAACATAGATATCTCATGTACTCTCATCCCCGAGGCCACAACAGTGGAGTCGTGTGCTTTGAAATAGCTTATATAGTTTATAACAGTATTTCACTGAACAAACAACTGCATAACTTCAGTTATGTTTGTCTCACAGCAGGAGCAACAAGGCTTGTTTTCTCGGCCTTTTATCCTCTATTATTTCTCAGCACCTGTGGAAATACTAAGATGACATGTATCTAGCAGTGAATAATTCAATATAGTTACTCAAATCAATATTAATCCATGATCTGTGATGTGGTTAACGGTATCAAATTCCTTGATGCAATAATTTCAATGTTAAGATGGATGTATTATAGCATTCTTTTGAATAAATTCATATGATTGTCAGGTTGGATAACTAATAGGAAAGGTATATTTTTAAATACTACATATATAAGCCCTATTTGATAAACCTAACCTGAAGTGTATATGAATCCCCATTGCAAAATAAATCTATTGAAATGAATATCCAATTTTGCAATGACATTGCATTTCTCCCTTCGGTGTTTGTTGATTTTGTTGATTTTTCAGATTGATATTTGAGGTTTAAGGAGAAAATTTTTTCTCCTTGAATGGATGGCAGTGAAAGCGATGCTTATTTTTTTCATGGCAGCCCAGGCTATATTCCCGTTAATGGATGGTATTACGAAACTCCTAACAATATGTTGGTATGTATCTCTCTATCTTCATCATCGTTGTCATACTCTCTCAAACTCACACACGTCTCTCTTACAATTTCTTTCACTTGCAGTTTGTGCTGGAGAAGGCCATGGAAACTGTTGCTGGCCAAAATTTGGGTTCTGTTGGACTAGAAGCTGCCAGTGCAGAAATCTAAGAAATGGCTTCAAAAGTGTCCAGTGAATGTCTCAACAATGTTTTTTCTGGTTTACCTAAAATTCCATCATTATACAAGCAACATCAACATATGTTACAGGCTATGCATACCCTTAATCAGCAATCTCAAGTCACATATTTTTCAATGGAGAGTTGTTTGACATCAAATGAGAGTCCTGAAAAGAATTTAGTTTTGATTATGCAGAAAGCTGGCAAGAAAAGATTGAGAAAATTACAGAATATAAATGTACCTTTTTGGCATACTGACACTTCAACATCATTAATTGTTGTTAGTGAATATAAGTACTTGTCTGTTCTGAGTGCATTCTCTGGAAGAATGGCCTGTTGTAATATATTGTCCCTCAAAAGCATATCTGCTATCTCCCTACTGATTTGTTGTGCAACCATCTTGACTCTCCTTGGATGAGCCAATTTTATAATCTGGTTCTGTTTTGGGAATTTGTTAAATTTGGGTCCATAGGAGTATAGGTAATTTCGATTTGGGGTTCTGTTAAATTTCGGTCCAATGGAGTATTCAAAATGTTTTAGAGTAAACAAGTTTAAAGAATGTATGGTTTTTGTCTTCTATGCATCAACCACGATTGTGTGGAGGCACTGTTGGGTTGCAGGCAATGACTATAGACTTGTTTGAAGAGCCAGGAGGTGCACCATGTTTCGAATCAACATTGAACGATGTGTCGATATTATCTAATATTTGTTCATCTATTGCACCTGTTAATGCGAGTGCCTACTATAATCAAGCATCATTAGAAGATATAAACAAGTGGAAATCTCTTTTCATGTTTACTATACTTGATTTTTCAAGGGAAAGTACCAACCTGGAAGCAAGGTTTATTTTCATGCACTCATTTAAAACCAACTGGAAAATTTTGCAGGTAAGTATTGTGAGCCAAGAACCTATTCTTTTCAACTACTCAGTAGCAGACAATATTCTATATGGACTGAAAGGCAGAGCCATCACTGTTGACATTGAAAATGCTTCCATACGTTTCAAAAACCTTTAGATATGTTTTAAATCTGGTATGATTTGAACTAGAAACATGCGACTTGTATTTTCAAACTGAGAGTAACATTAGCTGCTTCATTTGACTATTTCAATGAATATGGGATTCTCCTAAATTTGAAACATTGTCGACTTCTGGCTCAACAAATTGCGGAGAATGGCCAATGCCCATGATTTTGTATCAAACTTTATAGAAGGGTACAATACACTTGTTGGAGAGTGTGGTGTGAGGTTGTCAAGAGGTCAAAAACAACGGATTGCAATAGCAAGGGCATTACTGATGGATCCTCGTGTACTTCTTTTGGATGAAGCTACAAGTGCTTTGGATGCAGAGAGTGAATACCTGGTTTAGGTGATACCATGAGCCGAACCATGATAGCCTCTTTATTCTTCTATTACTCTTGATTTTTCATCTGATCTTATTTTCTTCCTTAACAATTCCCTTGCTTATATTTAATTAGGATGCCATGGACCAATAGATGAAAGGACGGACGGTTTTAGTTATAGCACATCGACTTTCAACAGTCCAAAGTGTAACTATTGTGGCAATTGTGCCAGGCAGTCGGATAGTTGAAAGTGGTACTCATGAGGAATTGCTAAAAAAGAATGGTATCTATGCATCTCTAATTTGAAGGCAATTGCAAGGATCCAAAACTAGAAATTAAGTTTTCTTAGCCCGAACGAACATGGAGAAAACTACCCGAGCTGAGTCTCATAAATCCATACTACATTGATGGCTAATTACATCTAGTCTGAATCTCTGATACCAGAGTCACTGACACAGAAATTTGACGATTAACAATTGTTAGATGATCCTTTCTTATAATTTGATGGAAGGAAATCTTGTTGAATATTTCCTGTGTTTGTGGTTGTGTCCTGGACTTATTGCAAATCTTGTTTACTATTTCTTTTATACTTAAAGAAGATAATGCTCTTAAAAATCACGGGAAACATACATTGATCTTCTTGTGCATGGACTGGTAAGAGATGTAATATATGGTTAATTCAAACTCTCAACTTCTCCATATTCCTTAACCCATTACATTGCCTTCCAAAATATTCGAGGCAAAAGTTACCAAAACTTGTTTAGAGTGCCACCCAATGAAAGGCTGATGAGAAAATATCACTAGAGAATATAATTGTCTTGGCAGAAGAGCATGTTTCTAATTGCTTTTAAATTGTTGAATCCATTACAATGTAGTCACTGAAACTAAGAGTAAAGTACCTTTCCAACATAGATTATCTCTTAATCTTCAAATATTTCAAGTTTCAATAGCAAAATATTTGATAGATTTTGAAAAATACACGTAGTAGATGACATCAAATAAGCTAAATAAAATAATATTAATTCATGAACAATATGATGGCTGTCTTTCAAAATCTAAATTTGCATTACATTTATAATAAGGTTGTTATGGTTACTAGTGGTTGGCCCTTACATGCTGCCCATCTCTCTTCCTCCAATTGTCTCCCATCACCAACACAAGAAGCAACACACAACATCCTTCTTTTCTTAGAAATTGTCTTGCATCCATTCCCAAGTATTTGATGATCTTGACACCCTCTAAAATTTCTATAAATCACTCCATGACAAAAAACAAAATGTTCAAATGTTCAGACCCAAGTAACACACAACATCCTTATTTGTTTAGAAATTGTCTTATGTCCATTCCCAAGTATTTGATGATCTTCACACCCTCTAGACTTGCTATAAATCACTCTAGAACAAAAACCAAATGTTTAGACCTAAGTAATAAATTGCAGCATGTTACAAGCCCTTTGTGTTCACTACATCAAAAATAAACAGTGCAATTCTTATTTGCATGTCCTACAACACAGTGATAATCAGGTTGTTATGGTTAAGAGTGGTTGGGACCATACAAGCTTCCCAACACTCTTCCTCGAGTGGTCTCCCATCACCAATGCAAGACGTAGCATGGGGCATCCTCCTTTGTTTAGAAATTGGATCACATTCATTCCCAAGTATCTGATGCTCTTCACACTCCCTCGCCTTGCTACAAATAACTCCATAAAAGACATCAACTATCTATACAATTTTACATAGGTTACTAAGCCTAATTTTATCTAGATAAACTTTGTTTTAAGGGTAAGTGACATCATAACCTCAAGCCCATCTACTATGGCCCCTGTACTATTCTGAAGCAGGTAAGAAAGTTTCTGTGAATTCATGCCATTTATATTTGCCTTGCTAGCTTTGCCTCCACAATGTGGTTAATGTTAATCATCTCAAGCCCTATGAACCTCTTATTTTGAAAGAGGAAGTTCACATTTCCCACCCACCTAATAAAATTATGGATTTTCAGCGGTTGTTGGAGGAATACACACTACTAGACCTGTGCACCTGATCCACTTGTTAGCATTTGAGAAAGTGGGGTCATTTTTGCTAAAACAATGAAGAACTGATGTGCCACATCTGACAATCATTTATAGCTATTCTTAATAGTTAGTTGTAGGATAATAAAGGCATGGTTCATCTTGAAAACTATGCATTTTCAATTTATATTATTTCTTACCTAAAGCCGACTTTGTCAAAACTAATCGAATTTGATAAGTAAAATCTTATAAAATGCATTTGCTCAAAAACATAAGATACGAATGTTTTGGGAATATATATTCTTATGCATTTTATGTTTTTTTTCAAGTTTCCGTCTTCAACATTTGACCGTTACGGCTTATCAAGCAGCCAACCATCTGATGGAGGGAGGCGGATTGAGGGGTCTAGCAGTTTCCAAATGGGAAAGAGGTTGATATCACCTCCAGATCTCCCAACATCTGCAGTGATTTGGGCCATCGAATCTAAGAGAACAAATTAATGACAAAGTATGCACCTACATAATGGATTTTTATGTCATGATTCTTCTCCAATTTATGTATTACGATGTTTCCTTTGCAACATATGTTGCAATTTCTAGTTATATTCACAATAGAAATATTACCTCCTTAGTTTTTAATATGGTCCTAACATCAGGAAAGAGTGACAATCCCTTAATGTAGTCTTCTATTAATTTACTCGTTATGCTTTTGATACATGCAAATACAACCATCTCAAATGATCCATTAAAGATGATTCTCCAATGTATACTATTTATCAATTAATAGAGTATCTCAAATATCATTGCACTATCACTTTTGAAAGAAATTATTAGGTGACAATTGTTGGTTCTAGATCTATATGATTTAGTCACTAGAGTGGTGCACTTGATGGAAATTAGTCAGGCTCGCATGATTCGCCAACAATGTTGTCAAGTTCTTTTACAATTTCTTCTTGAATATCATCTTGGCGCAAAGAGATTTCAAAAACCCTTAGATTTCTTAGTCATTCACCATTTTATGCTATTGATTCACCATTTCATAATGATTCTCCATGACTTTACAAGATAATATAATCTATTGAGAGATTCACCAAAAACATTATATATACATATTATATTATTAATAAAATTGCCTTCCATTTTTCCTATGTATCATGCAGATTCACCCATTCATTATAGATATATATTTAGCGCGGTTCTTAAAATTTTACTTGATGAAACTCTTGACCTAAAAAACATTACTAGGCACTAACCATTTCATGATGGCCTCCATTCCATTTTTCCTATGTATCATGCAGATTCACCCATTCATTATAGATATATATTTAGGGCGGTTCTTAAAATTTTCCCTCGTGAAACTCCTGACCTAAAAACCATTACTAGGCACTAAACATTTCATGATGGCCTCCATAATGGAAGGATCTATCTTCATTTCTCCCCCGCCAATCACATAACCCAAATACACCAAGGACTGTTGTGCAAACTAGCACTTATTGATATTTTCTAGCAGTTGGTGCTTCTTCAATGTTTCTAGTTCCTACATCAAATGTGAAATATGCTCCTCCCAAGGAGCACTATATACTAGTATATCATCAAAATAGATAATAACAAATGAATTTATAAAAGGGCGCAGCACATCATTCATTAATCTTATAAATGTAGTTGGTGCATTACATTGGCCAAATTTCATAACTAACCACTCATACAAACCTTGCCTGGTTTTGAAGGTGATCTTCCATGTATCTTCCTCTTTGACTTGAACCTGGTGATATCTAGACTTCAAGTCGAGCTCGGTGAAGTATTTTTCTTGCAGCAACTGACATAGAAAATCATCTATCATGTGTAGGGGGTATCTATTCTTGAGTGTGATTTATTCAATACCATGTAATCTATACACATCTACCAAGTCCCGTCATTGTTTGGCACAATGATGGTGGGTGACCCACATGATTATGTACTCAGTCAAATGACACCCCGTTCCAATAGTTGTTGCAACTGTTTCTTCACCTCACTTTCTTCTATAACAAACAACCTATACAACACAATAGTTGGCAATGGGGAGTCTGGCAATAGTTGGATCTCATGTTCCACATCTCTCTTATGTGATAACCCTTTGAGCTCTCAAAACACATCTATGTATGCATGTAACAACTCCTCCAATTGTTTTTTTTGTTTCTTAGTACACCCCTCCATGGATGCCTTGCTTCTTATTGACTACTCTTCAAATTGATTTTATCTTAAAACTAATAAAACATACTTCTTGCTGGAACTAATCAATTTGTTGGCTTGGTTTGTACTTACTAGTGAAAGTTTTGACTTGCCTTTGTGGGCATTGATGATGAATTATTTTACATCCTTGATGAGCTGGTATTGATTGACTCTTCTCATGAATATTACATCTCACATTTACATGTATGGATTCCCAAACAAAACTCCACATATCAAGGGGAACCACATATAGATTTACTTCATCAATAAAATCAACACTAATAGCAAAACTAATTCTACATATTGTTTTACCTTCAACTCTCCATCCTTATTTACCCATTCCAGTGGATATGGGTTTGGATAATCACGAACTTCCAGCCCCAAATTCTCGACTAGCTTTGCTGCAATGATATTTTCCTTTGATCCTCAGTCAAACAAAGCATCAATATTTATCCTCTTAACTTGTATCTTTATATGGAAGAGTTTGGTCATTTCTTTCTCTTCTTGTTTTTAGAGGCTACTTAGATTCACATCCTTTTTCATTGACATACATACAATATCCTCATGTACGTATGAGTTGATTTCAGCGTCGGGTTTAGCTCTGGATGCAACTTCCAACACTTCTCCTATGTATGGCATCAATGTTGCAGTGGTTGCTAAGATCTTTGCAATGATGTGTATGGTTCTCATATTTTTACCTTTTACCCCTTTTTACTTCTTCTTCCCCTCCCTAGAAGATTCTTGGTGCTCCTTCTACTCTAATCCACTTGATTGTGCTCTTTTCAGGCCTATGTTCTCTAGTTATTCTAACAAAGATGGTGGTGTAGACCACCCAGATACTTGAGGAGTACATCTGGGTTCTTTGGAGAGATACCCAACATTATAGCCATCTTCCTGAATTTTGTGGTGTACCCTTGCACACTTTGGCCCGACTTTTTTCTGAAGTAATAACACTGGATCCACTAGTTCTCCATGTGCCCAATGGGATAAAACTTTGACTTAATGAGGGTTTTGGAATCTTCCCACTTATTCATTGGAGGTTATCCCTCCAACCTTAGGGTTTCCATGTGGCTCTCCCACCAAGTCAGTGCATTGTCTTCCAATTTTAGACGTGAAAATTATATTTTTTGTCCTTCCTCAATATGATGGACACTCAAATAAACTTACATTTGTTGCAACCAATGGTTTAGATTTAGAGCGCCGATCTCATCATCATATGGCTTGATATCAACTTTTTCTTCCATTTTAAATAGGGAATGATTCACGTTACTTGTTTAACTAGGTTGATCTTTTCCAGATTCTTTCTTCAATTGATTTTTTATTTCTCCCTGATCTTCTGATCCTTGTTCAAATTTGTCCTCTAAATTTGAATCCCCATATTATCCAAATATCCCTAGCTTGTTATTCAAGGCCACCATGAGGAGGCTTACAATGTGTTTGATATCCATGATTTTTTGTTCCAGCCATGTAAACCTCACCTTTGTAGGATCATGAGGTTCATTTACAAATTCGTTGGTTATGATTAGGGTTTTATGATTTTTGGCCCCGCCGATCTAGATCCCTGCAATCTCCACAAAATACCTAAAGAAACTTACTTTTATACTAAATGATTCGTAAACTACTATGGATATTCCACTAGAAAGATCGTCAAAAAATATCTAATAATAAAATATTAAAATGCAAAATTTCTACACTATTAAACTTTTATTTAACTTCTAGATCTATAAATTTAACTATAACTAGTGCATGCATGTGAATGGAAATTATGCAGAAAAGTAGAGAATGACAAAAGAAGCTCTCTCTCTGTCTCTCACACACACACACACATAAGACAAAATATGTGATATGGGAAACCTTTTTGGGAGAAAACCCAACAAAAATGTGAGGTCTCTTCACTCTCTTTCTCTGTCTGGAAATATGGATGCAAGTACAAAGAAGTAATGCTTGTGGCCCATGGGCTACTATAGTGCACATATAATCTCTGTGTTCTCCACCACCTATCTATATTGGCTATCTTTTCTCAATTATGGAATAAAATTCGCTCGAAAGTAAGGAATGCCTATTCCTCCTAGTGGCTCGGTTATAACATAACTCGATAGCCTACTAGTGGTTAAGTTTGACTACATCAACTCTTAACTAGAATTATGATATAGACTCTTCTAGAGTATTTTACATAAAATTCATGTGGCTAGACCCTTTTCCATGGATAATTGGGGCTGGCGAACATCCTCTCGAACTGTAGGTTTGAAAACAAGAAGGTCAACTTCTTAGTGGCATAACCTTTGCATACGGACTCCAATTAACACACTTCTTATGCCATTGGAAATATATTTGTGTGTAGAATAGCATAAAAATATGTTTCTTAAAAGTAAGAAAGTTTTACCTGAAAAAAATGTTGTTTCATTCCTCAAAATGATCTCTGAAATTTTCAGGCCATGTTTTGCCAAATTGGGTCCCACCGGTACAAACAGTCCCATGGGTTGACTCCTCCACTTTTTCCACTCTGGATTCATCAGGATGGATGAAATATAATATAATGATCCAATCTGGATCACACCTCCCCATTTTGGGAGGCTTTTGGTCCCTAAAATATTTTACTGAATGAGGTGATGAATTTTTTTCTCCACCTTCTCTCTCGTGTACCATTTAGCTTCTCTTGGAAGTTGTCCCTTCAACCCAATCTTCCAAAGTTCATGCTACCCATGTCTTTTGTTAACTCTACCTGAGCATCTGGTGTCAATTCCTCCACAGAAGGTAGGACATGTTCATCTTCCTGATCTAACATGGAAGGCGCATAGAGTTTCAAAATCTCCATTCATGACTAAGTAAATGTGCATGTATGACGATAAAATAATTTGATAGGCATAGTCACCGACCTTTTCAAGTATCTCAAAGGGATCATACCTCAAAGCCTTAATTTTCTTACCATGCCCCAACCTCTCCTTGCTCCAACTATACCCATACTTTGTCTCCCACCTTAAATGATTTCTTTGTTCTTTGTTGATCATCCGTAGCCTTATACTTCTCCTGCGACTTATGCGGTGTTTCTTATACTTGTAGATGGATCTTCCTGATCTTCTCTATAAAAGCTTTAGCCTGCAAATTGATGAGCCTCATCATTGGGTAACTATATGGACCTTCATTCACCTCCTAGCTTAGTCAAATCAACTCTTCTCACAATTTATTATATGTTTTGATTATATTCTGTTTAATGAGATGAGTTAAAGTGAGATATTATGCCTAGTCGACTAATATGCATTGACTGCAGGTTT
Organism: Pinus taeda; assembly: GCA_000404065.3. Taxonomy (NCBI): domain Eukaryota; kingdom Viridiplantae; phylum Streptophyta; class Pinopsida; order Pinales; family Pinaceae; genus Pinus; species Pinus taeda. Next base: position 22,348 of record APFE030631950.1, on the reverse strand, counting down.
GAAAGAGAAAATCGAGGAATTTGTCAAGATTAAGGTTTGAAACTCGAATGGGACAAGTGAGAGATATTGTAGGAGGTAAATCCTCCTCATTTACTCCTCCCTCATTCGAACATTCCTCCATTAATCACACCAACTCGGAGTACAAGCAGCCAAGTCATGAATATCAGAAGGTAATCGACCAAGTGATATTCAAAGACTTAGTTCATCTAGAGTTTGGGAGTCGAGCCTCTCTAGATTTAAGGAATTCATTGGGGACTTTAGTTGTATAAATAAAGAGGCCTAGAGTCTCATTGGGATTCAAAATTTTGTTGTAAAAACACTAGTTATTTTCGAGCTCCGAACTTGTGGAAGACATCACTATGTAATTTTGTGTTTTGATAACGTGAATGAGCTTTTTCATGATCCAATATTGATTTAACTCAGAGGGATGAAGCTCTTGGGTTAGGGCCCAACCCTATTAGGAAAGGCTCCTCTTCTTATATCTATATGCTCAGATTAGTTTCATAGATTCATGATTAAATTGTCCTTAGAAGTATTTCATTGGAGGCAGTGTAGATTTGATTAGTTTTTTATTAGTATGCTTCCATTTGTGCTTTACTTCAGCAGCAGGTTAGAAGGATAAAAAGCATCACAAATATGTTAAGTGTCTTGGCCTCACCTTTTCCTTTAGGGATCATGACTTGAGGAAAGGACCCCTATGCAACTCCAAAATGACATATTTCTATTTTCTCATAGAATTTAGAGTTTACTGTACTTGAACCAGAATTTGATCAGTTTTCAAGTGTAGGATTTGATTACCATCTCTTCCATATTCAGTCTTACAGTATATCTCATCAATGATTCCATTTTATTTTGCAATTTTCCTCATGCATGAAGTAGACATCTAGCCCATTAAACTCTTTTTTTCTAGCTTGTTAGAATTCTTCTTGTTTACATGATTTTTTGGAAAATGTCAATATTTGATGCAAAGCGGGTGTTCTAGAAGTGGAGAGAGATTCCATAGAAAGAAAACACCTTCCAACTTCATCCATCCATAATCATTCCTTGCTTTCACCAAGACCTTCACTAATTTCATCATTTTGCATAGAAATTCCTCTCACCATGTTGAGCAAATCCAACCATCCTCTAACCTTGGTTTTGAGTTGTGAGTGACCCTAGGCATTTTCTCACTCCATACCACCTACCAACCACCTTCCCTAAGTCTTCCATCACCTCTAGCACGTATCGTTTTTCTCTCAACTGTATCCTGTAGAAATTCAAGGAATCCTGTAGGTTTTTAGGACATCATGTAGGTTATCCTGTAGTGGCCTGTTTTGAGGCTGAATTGGGGGACAACCTCTAGGAAGCCATAAAATGGTACCTGAGATTCCCCCAAAACTCCCAACCATCCACCAGCATCCCTAAGCCACCTTCCACATCACCAAAATAGATTAGAGTTTACACTTGATTTTCCATGAAAAAGAATAAAAACAACAAAACAAATTTATTTCAGTCATTTACATGCACAGTAGTGATGATTGATGTTTTTAACTTCTATGCTTTAGACAGTAGCATTTCACACATGTTAGCTTGGCATTCTGGTAAAGTATAGATTCTTAGTAGTTAGTAAGACAATGGTGTATTTTTAGCATAGGATTTCAGTCATTTTCCTTATTGCAATAGATAAGATTTCTCCTAGAGTAGATTTCTCTCTCTCATCAGAAATCAAGATTCCTCTTAATCCTTAGAAGTTTGGCTTAAAATCCCCATTGGTCTCTTGCCAGCTGAACAGTGACAAAAGGTAGAACCATCACTTTTACTTGTGTATATAGCACTGTCACGTCCAAGTTTGTACAAACCCCAGGTTGATAAAGTAAATTTGGTAGCCCGAGGAGTTGCAACATTATTGTTGCAATACTAGTGCTCATCACTTTATGGCACAATTACCAGGGAGGTGTCTAAGTAATATCTGATTACTGCTTTCTTTCTCCCATTTCTCGTATCTGATATTCTACTATTAGTTTTGTTTCTGCAAAAGTAATTTAAATTTCTTCCTTTTTCATGCTACATTATTTTCTTTCCTTTCCATTCTGCAAGTAAAATTTCAATCAAGTAGTTAATTTTGATTCAGTTAGTAGTTTTCATTCAGTCTAAATTTTCAATTCTGCAATTACTTTCAAAGTTTGAAAAAAAAAACAAAAAACAAAACAAAAAAATTTTCTTTTCATGCCTCGTAGGAATAGGGATAACTTAGGGAAAATTTTGCCAAATACCCCCCCTACTTCAAACAACCAACCTTCCCTTTTCTTAGGTGGTTGTGAACTGGAGGAACCCTTAGGTGTGCAACCAGACATATTTGAAGAACCTACAAGAGAAGAAGAATAAGGTGAACCCATTCCTACTGAACCTATGGCTGAAAACAAAAATTACTGAGGAAATAGAGAAAGAGTTGAGGGTGCCTTCCCCATCAGGGAAACCTATGGGGATACTAAGATGAAAAATATAACCTCTGCTGCCCTTCCTCATTTCCATGACTTGACCACAGAAGACCTAGACACTTTCTCATTTGAGTTTTTTTGTCATATGTCGAACCTGTGACTATATAAATGATGGGTAGAAGTTGAAACTAATTCCATCTACTCTCAAGGATGCGGCTTTGTGCTAGTTCCTGGGTTTACCTAGAGATAGCATCACAACTTGGGCTTAGATGCAGCAAGGCTTCAACAACAAGTATCAAGATTATTGTAGGTCTAAAGACACTAAAGAGGAAATTTTTAGGATGACCTTAGGCAATGATGAATCCCTAGAGGATTATGAAGAAAAAATTCCAGCTTAGCTACAAAAGGGCCAGGTGCACACTTGACCCTGAGTCACTGAAACTGGTCCTGATTAGAGGAGTAAGGGAAGATATTGTGGATACCCTACACTTGTTAGCTGGAGGGGATATCTACCAGTTACTTATGAGGATATCAAGATTGTCTTTAGAAACCATTCTAGGGTAGCTAGGAAAAAGGGTAGGGGTAGTCAACCTATGGTCAGTCCATCCCCTTCCAATTCATCCATCAAGGGTGAAATTGGAAATATGTTGGAGGATTTCAAGAGTGAGATGTTGCAAACCTTGCCCTACATATGGACATTATGCACATTAAGAGAAATCAGGAGGAAGCAGAGAGAGGCTTGGCCATTTTCTATCCTAGATTCACTAGGAGGCACCCTAGGAACAAATGTCCATTTAATTCTATTGAAATCTACTCAGTTCGTGAAGACAACCACTCCACAGGCAAGTGTCCTTCTCTACCTAGACTAAAAGTTGTATATCGAGGAGCTGAACGGGTCACAAAGCAGCTCTGCTGCATAAACCAAAGGAGACCTCATGGGCCTAGGCCATACTAGCAGGGCATGCAAGGGTCATCCCATGCATATTACAACCCCAACCAAACCACATCCATACCTTCTTGGGGCCCCCTGCTCATCCTTCATGATCTACACCTCCTCCTTGGTCCTTTGCACCCCAGTATCATTCCTAGCCAACCAGTCATTCATTTCAACCATATGCTCCGCTACAACCTCAGTGGAATGCATTTCTCGAGGGGTGGAGGCCCCCATACAACAGTGTTCCAGCTTTATTGCCTTCACCATCTGTCCAACCACATATTTTATGCACTTCTCCACCTAAACAACCCTAGATTCCTACCCAGCCAAATCTGAACCCAAACAATAGACAAGCACATCAAATATATAGTGGAGAGACATCCTATCCAACTTATGTTGTGGAAATTCAAGAAATCAACCTAAGATCTGGGAGAGTAATTCTGGGAAGCCAACCTCTACCTCCACCTAGGTAGGTTGAGGAAGAAAAAGAGGAAAGCATGCTTAAATTAAATCGAGCACCCTTTCTTGAGAGATTATCCAACCACTCCAACCCACCTGGGAAGAGACCGAACTTCTGGGAGAACTAAAAAACGTATGTGTCAAAATTCCACTTCTCCAAGCTATTAAAGATGTACCTATTTACAACAAGTTGATTAAGGAGAAGTGCTTCAAGCATCCAAGGAGGCGAAGAAGAGATGCCCCTACCAATAATGTCATTTGACAGCTATCCGACTTAATGTTGGGGAAATTAATCTGTCTAAAGTATTTGGACCCTAAAAGCGTTGTAGTGTATGTGCACATCAATGGCACCATTGTCACACACACTTTGATCGACCTTGGAGCTGCCATTAATGTGATGACCACGGACACCATGCTGAAGTTCAACCTCCAAGGTTCATTGAGAAAGACCACAATAGTTCCTGCAACTTGCAAACTGCTCCATATTGACCCCTGAGGGGATTGTGAAGGATGTGATGGTCTCCATTGACTCTTGGGAATACCCTGCAGATTTCCTAGTTCTTCAGCCTAAGGTTAAGCTTATTGGTTACCCTCTCATTCTTGGGAGGCCCTAGTTAGCCATTATCGATGCTTACATTAGCTGCAGAGCTGGAAATATGACCATCAAGAATGGCCATATGTCCAAGCAGTTTGTCCTATACCATCCTTCTTAGCCATCTCTAGAACATGACTTACATTTGTGGATGGAAGAGGAGGAAGAAGATGAAGTTTATTCTGCCCAACTCTACACCTTAGAAACGACCATGGGAGGAGGACAATAGGATGAAGATGATTTGATTGAGCACATACTCCAAAGTCTAACTCCTAGTACATTGTCCTTAGAAGAAGTAGTAAAAGAAACCCATAAAAACCATCAAATTGATCTATGCTTAGCTGATTCCAACCCTCTCCATGTCAAAACCATAGAATTCGGCCCCGAGAGAGCTTTGAAAATCAATCCATCTCTTTCTATTCTCCAAGAAGAAAATTTGTGCAACATGTTAAAGGAACATCTGGATTCCTTTGCTTGGAGTTACAAATAAATGAATGCAGTGCACCCCACGGTGTGTACTCACCATATTTATATCAAGGAAGGTTGCAAGTGAGTCCGGCAATCCCAAAGGAGAATGAATCGAGCTCTTAAAGATATAGTCAAAGAACAACTACAAAAGCTACTAGATTCATGATTCATTTACCCTATCACATATAGTGAGTGGGTCTACCCTTTAGTGTTGTTTCCAAAGAAAAATGGTAAGTGGAGGTTTTGTTTTGATTACAGGGAGTTAAAAAAAGCCACAAAGAAGGACCATTTCCCTCTACCTTTCATCGACCAAGTGCTAAATGGTCTTCTAGGGAATTTTTTTTCTCTTTCCTAGATGGATTCAGCAGGTATAATCAAATCCAGATTAACCTGGAAGACCAAGATAAAACTACCTTCACTTGTCCTTGGGGTACTTTCGCCTATAGGGTCCTTCTTTTTGGCCTATGCAATGCTCCTACCACATTTTAGAGAGAAGTCCTGAGTATCTTTTCCGAGTTAGTCCATGATGTGGTAGAAATTTATATGGATGATTTTACACCTTATGGAGGTGATTTCTAGGAGGCTTTGTCCAACTTAGGTAGGGTGTTGCACAAATTCATTGAAATGAACCTATCTCTTAGTATTGAAAAATGTGGATTCTTGATGACTACAGGGATCGTGCTAGGTCATTCAATATCTCAGCAAGGACTGCAGGTGGACTCAAAAAAAATAGCTATCATCCAAAGCGTCCCACCTCCACAAAAGCAAAGATATGTCAGAAGTTTCCTAGGGTTAGCTGGATACTACTGAAGGTTTATAAAATACATCAGCAAGTTGGCTTCTCCTTTATTTGGGTTTTTGGCCAAAGACTCTGAGTTTGTATGGTCAAAAATCTGTCAAGAGGCCCTGGACACCTTGAAGGGCAAGTTAACCACTACACCGATTCTCCGAGGCCCAAATTGGGCCCTTCCTTTTCATATTCATGTTGATGCCTCACACAAAGCCATAGGAGCAAACCTAGGCTACATAGATGAAAAATTTCCATATGTCATTTACTTTATCAGTAAGAATCTGTCAAAGGCCGAACTAAAATACACAGTGACCGAAAAGGAGCTCCTCAATGTTGTGCATTCATTGAACAGTTTTAGGAATTATATTACAGGCTATCAAACATTTGTACATACTGACCACCTACAATCAAATATTTAATGAATAAACCTGAGGTGAATGCCCGAATAATTAGATGGTTACTTTTACTACAACAGTTTGATTTAACTATTGTTGATAATCCTCGTAAGGAAAATGTTGTTGCGGATTTTTTGTCCAAATTAACTTTGCCTGCAGGTGAGGAGGGAATGGTTGATCATTAGTTACCGAATGAACACTTATTCTCCATTTTAGATCTCTCTCCATGGTTTGCTAACATATCAAACTATTTTGTATCTACATAGTTCCCACTAAATTTATCCTCCAAAGAGAAAAGCAAGATTGTGAGGAAGAGTGCCCCCTTCACTTGGATTAGGGGAAACCTCTTCAAACTAGGCCCATATCAAATTCTTAGAAGGTATGTTAAGGAGGAGGAAGTCTTTGACATCCTTCTGACCTATCACCATGGGCCTTGTGGAGGTCACTTTTTAACAAAGAGGACATGATTTAAAGTGTTACACGCTGGGTATTATTGGCCCGCTCTTCATCGGGATGTGAAAATATATACTAGTCAATGTGATCGATGCCAAAGGATGGGAAAACCTACTCCAAGAGATGAAATGCTTCTACAACCTCAAGTGACTTTTGAACCATTTGAAAAGTGGGGCATGGACTTCATTGGACCTATTAACCCTCCCTCCAAGAAAAAGGAGTATATCATTGTTTGCAATGAATATTTGACTAAGTGGGTTGAAACCAAGGAATTTAAGGCAACAAAAGAGGAGAAGGTGGCTGAGTTCTTAAGGGAGAATGTATTTTACAAATTTGGGTACCCTAGAGAACTGGTCAATGATCAAGGTAATCAATTTACCTCCAACATGATTGAAGACTTGTTAAGCCAGCATAAAATCAAGCATAGAACCTCCACTCCCTATCACCCAGAAGCTAATGGGCAAGTGGAGGTGACCAACAGAGTGTTGGAGGGCATCCTGACCAAAGTGGTTAGCAGCAGCAGGAAAGATTGGGCAGATAGACTAGTTCAATCCACCTGGGCCTATAATACCACCTGGAAGACCACCACCGGATTCACACACTATGAGCTGGTCTATGAGAAAAAGGCCCTGTTGTCCATTGAATTTGAATATAATACATTGAGGATGGCAGCCCAACTAGATCTAGATCTCAGCAATGCACAAAAGGAGAGATTGCTCCAGTTGAATTGTTTAGATGAGTTCAGAATGCATGCCCTCCTACACACATAGGTAAATCAAATTCAGACGAAGATATGGCATTATAAGAGTATCAAGCATAAGCAATTTCAAGAAGGTGATTGGACCTTATTATATGATTCCAAATATAAAGACTTGAAGGGTAAGTTAAGGACAATATGGTTAACGCCTTATGTTGTAGAGAGATGGCATAATAATGGTTCAGTGCAGAACATAATCATAGATGTAGAGCCCATTCCTTTACTTGTTAATGGGAACAGATTGAAAGTTTACAAAAGGCCATTGTCAAAGAAAGAGTTCATTGATGGTATCAATAAAACAATGATGGTGGTGGAGCAAGTTTCAGCTCATGCCTCATCAAGTCACTGAGAAAAAAAAATAACGACTCAAGTGAAAACCTCCATGAGCCCCCCAAGTCCCACTATTGGGTTGAAAACCTCTTGGGGTGGTTGATGAGCCCCAGGAATGGGTAATTATATGGGCTCATTTTGCCTCTTAATTCAACTTAATCCACCATTCTCATTAGTTTATTGCGTGTTTTTTATTATATTTATGCTAATAGAATGAATTGGGTTAATCATTATGCCAAAAAGTATAATGTGTGCTTGATGCATATTTTTGGTCAATTTTGAGACAAAATCAAAGGTTTAATGAGCATTTGGCAGCCAAATTCGAGGAAGAACAAGGGAGAGGATTTGTAGGAGGTTTTCCCCTTCATTTATGAACCCTTACCTCGAATTCTCCATCAGAAACTTGGAGCACAAGTAGCCACATTAGTGCATCCAAGGGGTAGCCGAGCAAGTAAAGAAGGAATGTTGTTTATATGCAGTTTTTTAAGCTAAGATCCTTGATTTTAGGAGAGTTGTTGATGGCACGAGTTGTATAAATAGTAGGGCTTAGGTGCTTAATTTTTTTTGTTTTATTTTATCCAGTCATTAGTAGAATTTTCGCACTTTTGTGCAGCACTTGTTCAGCTCATTTTAAAGTTCCTTTTTAAGAACAGTTTATGTAATGTGATTTTTATTTTTGATAATGAAGATGAAACAGTTTTTGAGGCAGCACTGATCTCTTTTAGAGGGCTGAAGCTCTTGGTTTAGTTCCAAAACCAAGCTACCTAGCACCTCTTTCTTGTACTTATATGTTTTTGCTTCAATTCATGAGTTAATTTCTACTACATAGATTCATTTTGCTTTGTTTAGATTAGGTTGCCTTTGATGGTTTGCACAGTTGTTTTTGTTTCATTTGCTCAAGTAGGTTAATGCAGTGACAGAATAAGATTCAAAAAGGCCAACAGCAGGCCCTGATATCCTTTCTCCCTTTTTGGGACTATGGTTTGAGGTCAAGGCACTACTGCTGCCACCAAAAACATAGTTTTTCTCTTCCATGCAACTGCTGGTGTGATGACTTGATTCGGAAATATTGATATATTGATTCAGATTGAGTTTCCTATATCATTTCCTATTCTTTTACCATAGATCTCTCTGCATGCTTTTCTGTTCAAAGGTTATTGTTCAACATTTTCGGTTTGTAGGTCAGAAATTAGGTCATGCTAGAGAAATTTTTGTTTCCATAGTATAGTTAGTTCTTTCTTTGATCAGTTTTTGTAAGTAGATGTGAAAATATTTTGCAGGACACCTTAGCTCACCATGCATCCATAAAATAGCCAATACCATCTCACTTCTCATATATTTCCCCAGTCATTCGCTACATTTCGCCAATCTGCCCTAATTTCTACGTTCTTCTCCATAAGCTTCTTTCTTGCCATTTAAACAAATCCAACCATCCTGTTCTTTCTTGATCTTCCTTGACTAGCTCTAGACACCTCAACACCTTCATCTAGCCTTAAGTTACCCTTTCCCATCTTTTTTCCACCTTCAAACCTCCTAAAATAGCTCTCGGCCTCCTCTTGTAGATCCTCCTGTAGATCCCCTACAGCCTCCTGTAGAATTTCCTGTGAGTGATTTTTTGAAGTCTGATCACTATGGAAGTCTTCAGAAGGGTACTAGGGGATTCTTAAGACCTCTCCACACCTTCCTCACCCTCTGCAAAAGCCAACTCCACCTTCCTTCGCCACCAAACCTCTAAACAATCACAACTAGATGAATCACAAGCATGATAATTTCACATAAAAACACTCAAAAGCACAAAAAGATGTTTTCTTCTCATTGCTTTTTAGAAGTATCTTGAATAAATGCAATTTACCTTTTTAGTAGTCAATGGCACTCATTTCATCAGTTTTCATCTCTTTTCCTGCAAAAGTAGAGTTAGTGGGTAAATTAGGGTTTCCTAGGGTTTACTAGGGTTTGCGTTACATTTCAGTTTTCCTTCTCTTTCTGCAAATAGAATACCCTCTGTAGATTTATCTTTCTTTCATCACAGTTAAAAGATTCTTCTGAGAACTCATAGAAGTTGGCTTGATCTCATTAGTGATATTGCGCCAACTGACCAAGTGAGAGCCTGCAGTAAGAGCTATTACTTGTGCATACAACACCGTCGCTTCCAAGTTTGTTACGAACTACCGGGTTGATAAAAGTAAATAAGGAAGCCCCGGGAGTTGCAGCATTATTGCTCCAATACTGGAGCTCACCATATTTTTGGCGTCATTGCTGGGGAAGCGTCAGAGTATTTTGTGATTACTTCTTTCTTCTATTTTCTACTGCAACATTCTGCTAAGTAGTTTATTTCAGCAAAAGTAGAGTAGTTGTTTATTTCAATTCTACAATTTCAATTCTGCAAAAGTAGATTAGGAATTTCCTAATTTCATTTCAATTCTACAATTTCCATTTCAACATAGTAGATTAGGTATTTCCTGCTTTCATTTCAATTCCACAATTTCCATTTCAACAAAACTAGATTAGTCATTTCCTTGCTTTCATTTCAATTCTGCAATTTCCATTTCAACAAAAGTAGATTAGTCATTTCCTTTATTTCATTTCAATTCTATAAGTTCCATTCCAACAAAAGTAGATTAGTCATTTCCTTGCTTTCATTCCAATTCTGCAATTTCATTTCATCAAGTTCATTTCAGATTAGTTGCAATTTGTTTGTTCATTCCATTTCAGTTTTGCAGGTACAAGCAGAAGAAAAAAAACCACCCAAAAATATTTCCTTTCATGCCTCGTAGGAGTAGAGATAATTCAGAAAAAATGTTTGCCCAACACCCCCACTGCTTCACACAACCAACCTTCTCTCTTCTTCGGTGCCTGCAATCGAGAAACACCCTTACGTAAAAACCAAACATATTTGAAGAACCTATAGGGGAAGAAAACATTCATCTGGAGCCAATGGCTGAAAACAGAAATGTTGGGAGCAATACCTTTTCTTCCAACTCATCCATTAAAGGTGAAATTGGAGACATGTGGGAAGACTTCAAGAGTGAGATGCTACACATTCTTGCCATGCATATCAAAAGAAGACAAGAGGAAGCAGAGAGGGCTTTGGCCATTTTTTGCCCTAGATGCACCAGGAGGCATCCTAGGAATGAATGTCCATTGAACTCTATAGAGGTTTGTTCAATCTGTGAAGGAAATCATTCTACATAAAAGTGCCCTTCCTTGCCTGGACATGAAGTTGTATACCAAGGAGCTGAAGGAGTCACTGAACAGATCTATTACATAAACCAAAAGAGGCTGCATGGACCTAGACCATACCAGCAGGGGATGCAAGGGACATCTCAAGCATACTAAAACCCCAATCAAGCCACTTCCATGCCTCCTTCAGGCCCCCCTACTCATCCTTCCTAGTCCACACCTCTTCTTTGGTCCTTCACATCTCCATATCATGCCCAACCAGCCAACCATTCATTTCAATCCTATGATCAGCCACCACCTCAGTGGAATGCACCTCATCAGGGATGGAGGCCCCAGTACAACTCTCCTCCCGCTCTTTTTCCTCCACCACCTGCTCAACCATTGCCTCCTGCTCTACCAAGGCAACTCCAAATGCCTGCCCAGCTGAACTCGAACTTGAACAATAGATAGGCCCAACAAGTATATAGTGGGGAACCACCATTTCCAAACTCGCACATTGGAGTAGCTCAACCCAATTACAATGCTGAGGTACAACACTTCCAAACAAATCCTATTGAGCTCAATGATATTCACCATAGCTCAGGAAGATTATTGCAAAAAAGAGATTATATTGATATCATTGAAGGACCACATCCAGCAGAAGAAGATGAAAAAGAGAAGATCAAAGAACCATGGGCTGCACTTGATGAAGAGAAGACATCAGAATTATAGATCGAGAGATCTCCCTCATGGTTACCATCAAATCCTCCATGTATGTTACCGGGAATAGTGTCCACTCGGAGCTGCTATTCCCACTAAGACTGGTAGCTATCTTAGAAACAAACAAGTAAAGACTACTTTCGCTTTCCTTTATGAAAATAGATAAGAGTGGAA
>APFE030631942.1:5450-134017 GCA_000404065.3 Pinus taeda | reverse complement strand
CAAAAAATGAGAGTGAAATAGAGACAAAAATACCTTACAAAATTTTACTTTTCTAATAAATATTCCATTTCCAAATGAGTTTAATAAATTGTCACAACAATTGAAAAAATCAACTTCAATACGTAGGCATGCATGATGATTCAACCTTATATGTTTTGCATACATTTTAATTGGTGTTTCGCCATCATATTTAAATTTTTTAAAATATTGTTCAAAGAGTATTAGGTCTACTAAAATACGCATATGCTTCTTATCACAATATTGAAATTGATGGTTCTGATGGATGTCTGAGGGATAAATATGAATAATATGAGCATTGACAATATAGTAATAAATATCAAGCATGACCTCGCTTGTATTCTTCTTGTTCGTTAAACTCAAATCATGATGGTTATTCACTCAAATTTCACTAGCAGTTAATCCATTGTGACATTATGATATATGTAATAATAGGTGATTACATTGAAGGTGTTCTCTCTATGGCATTCGATAGGAAAATATTGTTCACCGCATCCAATGAGAACATATCCTTTTCTTCTTCCTTTATCCAACCAATTTTGAAGACATGACGATAGCGTGGGTGCATTCGTTTCACCTATGGTTGCTGACAAGGACATATGTCAATGAGGAAGAAGTAGGCACTCCAATGTAATTAATGGAGGGATATAGCTATTTTTTGTAATTAATGTCATCGATCCCATAAACTGTAATTATAGATTGTAGCATTGATTCTACATTATAGACTATCGCATTGCTCCCATAGGAACCATGCACAAAAAGAAGGCCTCTTCTCTTGGATGGCTTATGGTTTCCTTTCCTTAATTAACGACTCCACAACCTAGTCAACATGTAGCTCCTGCCACTTTTCCAACATAGGTTATGGAATTCCTAGACATTCTTCATATTATCTACAAAATTCAGTAGTTCATTCTTGCTGGAATTGATGTCCATGGGGAAATACAATGTTTGTACCTACCTGTTGCTATGAAAATTTATTAGATATTATCTTCCAATCCCATCACCTTGTATTCTTCTTCTTTCCCTAAGTGCATTCAGTTCTTCGAGCCAGAAGCTTCAAATCTGAGTGAGTCACAACAATTTATTCCAGCATGTTTTATGATGTTGTGAGTGGGAGCTGTGAGGTATTCAAGAGAACATGAAGGTCCTTACATGGTCACAGTAGTACATAAAGGAGGGTTTTAAGGAAATATTTGAGACAATATTTGGGTAAATTATCTTAACATAAGACAAAAAAACTCGGGTATGGTCTTAAATATTGTCTTGAACCACCAACCTCCTTGTATGGAAGATGATCTTCCATTGAGCTAGCACACTTTAAATAATGATTAAATATTAAATATCTAGTGGCTAACTGGTACAGATGCCATGAATGTGTGTAACGATGGATGTAGTGAAATAGTGATCATAAATGTCCATCCTACTTATGGTTTGTTGATGTCACATAGCTAGGGTACTCCTTTGGGTGGGAATATTAAGTTTTACTTGAAATATGCTAGAATCCATGTGGTCAGAGGGAGACCCTATAGATTATAGAAGGAAGCATAATGATTACACAAATTATCTCATGTATAGAGGTGATGAGATGGGTGAATATATAATGAGTCTTAATGCTGAGACTGGGGAAATTTCTAAGAATATGATGAGTGAGGATGAGATACCCAAGCCTTCTAGTCTATGGAATATCATTTTTGATCTGGCTTCTTCTAAATATTGTTTTGGGCTAGGTGTTTTTCTAGTTTCTCTTGCGGGTACTCATCATCTTTTTTTCCTTCATATTGCAGTTTTAATGTACCTACAATGTGGATGTGTATGAAGCCATGGTGTTGGGTCTTAAGATTTCTAGGAATATAGGAATGAAAATGCTAAAGATTGTGGCTCATTTTGAGCTATATATAAATCAAGTGAAAAGGAATGTGAAGTTAAGCATCCAATATTGAAGTAGAACGGAAAGAAAGTATAGGATATGTTCTATTTTTGCATCAGTATATATATCTATGTCGTTAGTCATGATTACACAATATTAGTTTACGACTGGTCACCCACGTTCCCCATGCTAGCTATATAAAAAATATGATGGTTGAGTGAAAAAATCACATGGAATGCATCATCAATGTGTCATGGATACATCATGTATACACAATACATCAGGAAAGGAGTATAACTCTGACTATGACCCTCTGCCTCAAGAGGATCATTTGTTAGTATTTGCTACAAGTGCTATCTACATCTATATCCCATGCCTCGTAGGGTCATCTGCGAGGTGGGGGTCCTCACTCTCATAACTCTAGCACTGCTCACTATCTGTGATGTCCCTGACCTATTCCTACTTTACCTGATAACCTCCTTATATCGCCCTAGCTCAGTCTATAGGCTCTCCTTCTCTCTCCTTAGCTAGATAATATTCATGTCGCTAGCTACTAGCATTGTACCCAATAGAGCTATATTTGTGCCATTGTGTTTTATGGCCAAAATTGGATATATCGCTGGTACACCTATGTCGCAGTCACTAGATTTATGGCCCACTATGTGGGTGTGTATCTATTTTGTCTCAATCACCATCTAAATCATTTCTCCTTTCTGCATCCTATCTTACCAACTTGGCCAAAATATTTTCAACTAGGTGCTTTAATTCAACCTCTCAGAAGTAGGGTGAAGCATTCAAAATGCATTAACTAGACTGGTAATAGCAATTGACCTTCACTGATCAACATCTGGCACACAAGTATTTTTTTTCAACTATTTAAAGCTTGATTCATTACTCTGTTGTGGCTACTCCATAGACCAGGCAGATTATCAAAAGAGAAATATGTTGTCTATGACCTATGTGAAATTTTCCTCCCAGGTATAAGATAGTAAGACATTTAGGCAAGGAAAACTAATATAGAATATAAAAAATTTACAACCAACATCTACAATTTACATCCTTAGCTATTGTCAGACCATCATTCACAATCTTCGAGGAACCATACTTGATTTCCAAAACAACATTTGTTTCCCTTTGGTCCAAGGTTTACTCCGACAAGCTTGATCAACAAGCTTGTCGATAGCTGAATGCAAGATATTGTGAAAATATCTACAATATATGCATAATGAAATGATGGAATATATGTCATACAAAACCTACATACAAACCACACATTAACATCAAATGTATATGGACAAAGAAATATCTACCACAGTAAAGTTTTATGTCAAAAGAACCTTCCTTTAGATGGATTTCTTTTTTCTGTCACCTACAATTTTTTTATTGTTGACCCACCTTCGATGAAGTAAAACTCCATTGTCGTAGATATTGGATTGACTACCTGCTCTCTCCTACATAATCTTTTGATCTTCCTTATACTTAATAAATTGAGGTAGATGGGTGAAAAATCAACAAGAGAAGACAATTGCCTAGAATTTCTTTCAGATATTGCACCCAACATTCTCTCCTTTCGAATGTTACCCAGGGAGACAAAAGTTGAAATTGTTGTCATACTACCCATAGGATAAGCCATCTTCCCTTATTTTGAATAGATAATTATAATATCTTCATATTAGCTATTATTTCACAAACATTATTGCCAAAGTAACAAAAAAACACTTGTAACTAAAACACTAAATAGTTATTAAGGCTTCTGGAAAAATATGTAGCACCACAATAGACATAGCCTAAGAGAAACCCAGCCACCATCCTCATATTAAACAAAACATGTTTCTATACTTGCACTCTTATTTCACAAATATAGACAAAGGTCGACTAAAATTAATACTATAATGGAACAATATGAACCCAGTCCTGATATACACCCCAAGGTTTCCAAGTCAGCCTGATATGCACCTTCAAGGTTGCTAAGCTAAAGTTTAGTCACCAAGCTTGATCTGAAAATCACCCTATGAGAGATCTCAGTTAAAGAATTATTAATTGAAAGTATTACATACTCATGTGTTGGTGCATGTCTATGTCATTTTCGGCAACGTATCGATCAAATTATGAAATACACAGACACTGGAAAGATGGGAAATAGTAGAGAATCACAATAAGAAAATACAAGAACACAACAATTAATAAGGAGCTCACCCTATCCTCTATGGCTAAGTCTCCGGTCCAGCTTTCAGTGGCGGCCTTCTTTTATTCTATCTTAAAGAAGACAATTACAATGAGGAGCTCAATTTGAGTCTCCTGAAATAGAATTGCTTGGCAGGATGGTTCTTGGATTCCCCAAGCCACTAGAGTGCACAGACTCTTTTCCTTACCAGCTCTTGACATATTTGGTATTTAATGGGAGAAGCCCAATGTGGTTCTCAGTTCTTGATGGATCCTCTTAGGGGTCACTCGATGACGCCTTATGCTATAGGTCAGCTCGGCTCTCTGTCATTCTAATCTTTGCTTCATTATCTCTTCGCTTCTTTGTCTTCGTCTTCCTCTCTCTAGTTCTTCCTCTTGATGTTCTCTCTGTGTATTTTCTGTTCTCTGTTCATGGCTTTAAAGTGGACTGATCCCATGACTATTCAATTCCTCTTGTTCCTGTGTTAGATCACCTACTACTGCTCACTTGGAATTCCCTATCTCCACGTCATCGTCATTGGCTCACAGGGAGTTGCCACTTGTCATCCTATGAACTGTGCCAGCTTTCCCTCGTCGGTTTGGATTTTTAGATAGGTTATGGGATGAGTCATTTGCCACCTCCACAGTCAAATCAGATTTCAAATCCTTGTAGACAACGACGCAATCCCTTGTCAAATCTAGTTCTTTCGTTGGGCGCATTCTCAGCCGTTAGATCTAGAGCCTCCAGATCTGACGCCATTCGTTGATTTCGTGTGGTTGACTTGCTTGACCATTAGCGCATGATGAGCAACAATTTTCTCTCTCCTCCACTTTCCACTCATCGAGCGATGAGTGGAATCGTTCATTTTTCTCCAATTCTGCTTACTGTCCAAGGGCACCCCCGATAAATACCACCAATTTTGGAGTGCAGGTCTTACCCTTAGCCTTTAGCCTTTTTCTCATGGTTTTCCCAACTCCCATGTGACCGAGCGATCGGGGCCTCTCGTTCTCGAGGGGTTTTGCCCAATGATGCACGATTAGCACTAAGCATTAATCACACATCAAAAACTTCCTCCTTTTCCTGATACAGTCTTCCCAGGTGTTAGTTTAACCTCCTGCGTGGTCTCCATGGGCCTCAGTCATTGTGCTTCGACCGAGGACCTCATTATTCCATGTTGGCTGCCAACTGCCACTATTTAGAGGTTTTTCTGATTGCTTTGTGCTCTTGAATTCAAAGCTTGTCCCAATCTGGTACAGTCATGGTGCTTTTATAATTCTTCATGGATCCAATTTAGATCATAGCGTTCCCACTGAAAAATCTTTTGGACCACCAAAAGTTGCATTTTTTTTAAGCATCGACTAAGTGAGGGTACAATTTTCTCACTTGTCCAATCTCAATCCACTTTGCGCTACTCGGCTTTGAACCCTTGAGTCCAATTCTGAGGTACTCAACATCTCCCCTGTGCATTGTCCTCGCCTTCCTATCTAAAACTGTGTCTTCCTGCAACTCATTAAGATATTTAGGTAGAAGGTCATCAATAGAAGGCAACTCACTCTACTCTTCAGGATCCTCACTCAGAGAAGGTTCAAACAATCTGAAGCAATTTGCATTTACGACTGAGTAGATGTGCATGTAAGCTGGTAGATCAAGGCAAAAAGCATTCTCACCAATCTTCTCAAATATCTTGAAAGGTCCATACATGATAGGCTTTAGCTTTTTACCTTCACCCTACATCCTTTCCTTACTGATGTAAAACCAGACTTAGTCACCAACTTGGAAACTATGCTCCATCCGATGCTTGTCATGCCTAGGCTTGTATTTGACTTGGCTCTTTTCTAGTTGTTCTTGTACTACTTCGTGGATCTCTTGGATTTGTAGAATGAACCTAGTTGCCCTGTCCACATCACGGTGTCCCTCAACTGCGGTATCTTTACCAAAGACATATCCAAAGGAGACCTTGGTGCAAAACTAAAACAGGTCTCAAAAGGAGATCTATATGTAGAAGAATGTTTCTCCCTATTGTAAGCATGCTCACATAACACAAATGTTCATCCAAAAGCTTAGGATGTTTCCTGCAATATCCTCTAGCTAGCTAGATCATTGTCTTGTTAATCACTTCTGTCTAGCCATCATTTGGTGGATGAAAAGTTGTGTTTTTATTTAGTTTGGTGTCCATCAGTTCCCATAGACTTGAACAAAAATTTCCCACAAATCTGGTGTCTCTATCAGATATAATGGACGTGGGTAATCCAAAACGAATCCATACATGTTCAAAGAATAGTTTTGTAGTTTGTTGAGCTATAATCTGTTATCAAAATGCATATTTTGCTGAACCTATCCATGACAACATATAGATAATCATGACCTTTCTTGGATTTAGGTAGTCCTCCAACAAAATCCATGGAAACACTTTCCCAAGGGTGCGAAGGAACTAGTAATGGACTATACAAGCCTAGTTTTCTATTGTTGGGCTTGCTTTTAGCATACACAGTACACCCTCTTACATATCTAGAAATTGTCTCATTCATTTTTGGCCAATAGCAAAATCTTTGCAACTGTGCAACTATTTTACTTACCCCAAAGTGACTAGATATCAGAGAAGTGTGTGCTTCTCTAATTATCTTTACTCTCTCAATTCGTGGAATGCAGAGTTTCCCACAATGGTATAAGAGTCAGTCCTTTACATGATAATCCAATTCTTCTACCCATTTGCCTTGAATCAAAGTTCCATATACATATTTAAAATGTATATCTTGAGCATATTGTTCAATGTAGCTTTCATGTAGCACAAAATTATGCTTAAGTATAGTAGATGGATTTATAATGGGTCGAGATAACATGTCTGCAACTTTATTATGTATGCTCTTTTTATATCTGATGACTAAATGAATCTGTTGTATAAAACTCATCCATATGTAGTATCTTGATTGTTGCAACTTAGTTTGGGAGTGTAGATATTAAAGTGGTTGATTATTAGTGTGGATTACTGTCTCTTTGCCCATTAATTAATGTTTCCACTTTTTCACACTCTGAACTAACGCATACAATTCTTATCATATGTAGGATAGTTAACTATTGTAGGATTAAAAATCTCATAATGATAACATATGGGTTTACCATGCTATGCGAACACTGCTCCCATGGCATAGTAACTAGCATCTATTTGGATCTCAAATGGTCTTTACAGACCAGGCAGTGCTAGTATAGGTGTTGTACTAATATTTTCTTTCAAGGTGTTGAAGGTTTTCTGATGTTTGCATGCCCATTGAAACACCTTGTTCAATACTTTTAAAGCATGTAAATGAGCTCCAATTGAGGAAAAGTTAGAAATGAACTTCCTCCAATATTGTGTTGCCCCTAAGGAGCTTCTTACTTCTGTAGCAGACTTGGGTTTAGGCTATTTTACAATGACTACCACCTTAGAGGGATCTATTTTGAATTCACCACCCCCAACTATATGACCCAAATAATTTAGATATGTTTTGCCAAATTCACATTTTGAGAGTTTAACATGAAGTTTTTATCTTTTAAAAACATCAAGTGTCTGCTTAACATGCTTTAAGTGTTCTTCCCACATTTTGCTAAAAAGTAGAATGTCATCCAGATACACAATAACAAAATCATCAAGAAAAGGTCTAAGTACATCATTCCTTAATCTCATGAAATTAGAAGGACCATTAGTTAAGCCAAAAGGCATAACCAATCACTCATACAATCCCTGCATTGTTTTGAAAGCAGTGTTCCATGTATCTTGTTCTACAGCTCTGACCTGATGGTATCCACTATGCAAGTCTAGTTTGGTGAAATAAATAGATTCCTTCAATTGATCTAAAGGATCATCTATGCAAGGAACGGGATAATGATTTTTGATTGTTATCTTATTTAGTGCTTGGTAGTCAATGCACATTCTCCACGAGCCATCTTTCTTTCTCACCAAAATGATTGGTGACCCACATGGTGATGTGCTAGGCCTGATGAACCCCTTCTCGAGCAACTCCTGCACCTGCTTCTCGATTTCAGCATTCTCTAAAGCAGACAGCGTGTACATTCCAATGTTAGGGGGTGGAGCATCTTGCTGCAAACTAATATCATGTACTATTTCCTTTTTGGGTGGGATACCTTTAGGTTCTTCAAACAATACATCATACTCTAAAACAACCTTTTCTATATCAGCTTGCTCTTTAACATTACAACCCTCAAATACATTGGTTTTATTATGTTTCTTTTCCTTTACAACCATCAGTAAGAATTGTTCACATGAATTTATCATTCTTTTCATCTACCCCGAGTTTATGAGAGTATAATTATTCTTGAGCTTATGAGCTCTTACAAAGTATTTAATTCCATCTTTAACAAGTAAATTCTTGTTCTCAACTCTATAGAAAATAGCTTTTCTATCATAAAAGTAACGACTTCCTAAAACAATTCTACATATATCCAAAGGAATTATGTCTAACTCAACCTCATCTATAAATGCTGACCCAAAAGAAAACTTGAGTTTGCACTGTTTAGTCACTTGTAGTTGTGCTTTATCATTCAACCATCCTAATGGATATGGTTTCTTGTGAGGTGTAGTTGCTAATCCAAATTTCTTTATAATTTCTTTAGAAATTAAATTTAATTGTGAGCCACTATCAAACAAAGTATCAATCTCTTGATATTTAGAAACAACTCAAATATGGAAAGGTTCATGTATTTTTCTCGCATTTTCTTCGTCAGTAACAGATTGAGTAGAATTACTAGTAGATGCCTAAGAATTATTACCTTTTATGCATGTGGCTGCAATGGTTGTTTCATCTCCTGAATCTAACCCCAAATATTTATGAATAACTATAACAATCTTCTTCTTCTGGATGTAGAATCCAACAATGCTCATCATCATGCCCATCCCTTTTATAGTGAGTGCATGAAGCTTTGTTTTTCTGTGCAGTGTTAGCCTTCCTTGCATTCCTCTTCTGCTTTCTTTTCTCCTTGCTCTTACTTGCAGTGGGTTGGGATGGTGCCCCAACTTATAGATTTCTATTATTTCCTCTAGCTTCTAGATGAGTAGCTTGTACAGATACCTCATCTATACTAGTGGGATTAAACATGAGTATGGTATGCTTCATGTAGCTGTGTAGACCACCAATGTACTTCCAAAGAGTATCTAGTGAGTCTAATGAGATTCCTAGAATCAATGCTCTCTTTCTAAATTCTTGAGTGTACCCTTGCACACTTTTACCTTTCAACTGCTGAAGAGATTGCCAACTCATCATGGCTTGTTGCATGTAGGCCAATGGATAGAACTAATTCTTGATTGTAGAAACAAATTCACTCTAGACAGAGATAGTCTTACCATATCTTTTCATATCAGCTTGGGTTCTTCCTTCCCATGAAACCAAGGAAGTTTTGCCTAGGCGTAGGCTTTCTAGCTGAATCTTGCTCTTGTCCGAGTCGATGTTCTATACTATGCAATAAACATCAACTTTTCTAATCCAATTGCCCAACTATTCTACATTTAGCTCTCCATCATATATAGGCAAATCAAATTTAACATCTAGTTTGATCAAACATGCTTTCTTGTTGTGCACAGGGCTATTAGGAGGTGTGAGAAAGCTTTCTTCTTTCCGTTTTCCTTTGGAGTGGTCATGGAAGTGAGACTCATTTTCTTCTTTGTCTTGTTTAGAGCCTGAAGAGTCTTCAGGCTGTGTTTTCTAAATTCCCTATACATTTATTCCACCATGGACTTTATGGCTAGGAAGCTTTCTATGAATTAAGGGTCTGGCCCCACAAAACCTTCCTCTAACATTGTCTTCGAAGCATAAACTATCCCAATTTAAATATTAGTTTCGACCAATTATCCTTCTCCTACTTTGAGCTTTGATCTAGTGAGCATTCATAGCTAGACCAACACAAGGTTGTTTAACCTTACAGCCTAGGGCTTTGATTCCACTTGATCTGAAAATCACCCTATGAGTGATCTCAATTAAAGAATTATTAATTGAGGGTATTACAGACTGATGTGCTGGTGCATGTCTATGTCATTTTAGGCAAAGAATCGATCAGATTGTGAAATACACATACACTGGAAAGATGGAAAACAACAGAGAAACACAGTAAGCGAATACAAGAGCACAAAAATTAATAAGGAGTTCACCCTATCCTCCAGGGCTACATCTCTAGTCCAACTTTCAGTGGTGTCCTTCTTTTATTGTGTCTTAAAGCAGAGAATTACAATGAGGAGCTCAATTTGAGTCTCCTGAAATAGAACTGCTTAGCAGGGTGGTTCTTGGATTCCCCAAGCCACTAGAGTGCATAAACTCTTTTCCTTACCAGCTCTTGACCTCTCTGGTATTTAATGGGAGGACCCCAATGTGGTGCTCAGTTCCCAACATATCCTCTCAGGGGTGGATCAATGTTGCCTCATGTTGTAGGATGGCTCGGCTCTTTGTCTTTCTACTCTTTGCTTCACTGTCTCTTCACTTCTCTATCTTCATCTTCTTCTCTCTATGTCTTTTCTATTCTCTATTCATGGCTTTAAGGATAATCGATCCCATGATTTTTCGATTCTTCTTCTTCCTCCGACGGATCGTCTACTGCTGCTCACTTGGAATTTCTTGTCTTCACATCATCATCATCGGCTCAGAAGGGGTGGCCACTTGTCTTCCTATGAACTGCGCTAGCTTTCCCCCGTCGGTTCGGTTTTTGAGTTACAACGTGGGATGACTCATCCACCACCTCCGTAGTCAAATAAGACTTCAAATCCTTGTAGATCCTGGTGCAATCCCTTGTCAAATCTAGTTCTTTCATTGCGGATGTTCTCAACCATTAGATCTAGAGCCCACAAATCTGATGCCATTTGTTGATCTTACATGGTTGACTTGCTTGACCATTAGTGTGCGATGAACGATAGTTTTCTCTCTCCTCCACTTACCATGCGTCGGGCGCTGAGAGGAATCTCTCATTTTTCTCCAATTCCTCTTACTGCTAAGGGTGCCGTTGATAAATACAGCCGGATTTGGAGTGCAGGTCCTACCTTTATCCTTTAGCCTTTTTTCCCATAGTTTTCTCGGCGCCGATGGGACCGAGCGCTCAGGGCCTCTCCTTCTTGAGGGGTTTTGTCCAGCGATGCGTGATTAGCACTAATCATGCATCAAAAACTGCCTCCTTTCCCTGATTCGGGCTTCCTAGGTGCTAGTTTTGCCTCCTGTATGGTATCCATGGGCCTCGGTCAGTGCGCTTTAACCGAGGTCCTCATTGTTCCATGCTGGCTACCAACTACCACTGTTCAGAGGTTTTTATGATCACTCTGTGCTCTTGAATTTGAAGTTTGTCCAGATCTGATACAGTCATGGTGTTGTTATAATTCTTCATGGATCCATTTCGAATCAAAGCTTGAGGTTGCATATTTTTTAATCTCAACATTTTACCTCTAGTCAATACCACCTACAAAGTTGTTGGCATACCCTAGAGAGCAAATTCAAGTTTTGATTAAGTTTGCAAGTGAACCTCCTCCTTGGGGAGCATTCAATACGAAGCCCAATCAAGATGCTACTGAAGGGATGTGTCCTACCTAGCCTCCTATTTCTCGTGACATGTTTGTGATAGTAAATTTATGGTAAACCCAGTAAGTGTTGTTCATTCTATGCTAGTATATGGTCAATCCCAAGGGATATTCTATTGACAGCAGCCTCATGCTAATAATTTTTTTGACCCATTCAGAAAAAAATTTCACTCGTAGACTTGCTCGATGCCTCAGCATCATCCAGTTGGAGGTATTCAACCAGGGAAACCTTCTTCTAGGCCATCTTTCCCAAACTCTACTCTAGGTGTGCACCAAGTCCAACCTCTTGTTCTTGGTGAAGTTATTCTTAATAGGAGTTAAATGAATTCCAACCTCATGAGTTTCTCTTTCAGACCAATGCATTGAGTTTTTATGGGAGAACCAACATAATATAACAACATTCATCCTAGCTTACCCAGCAGAACACAATATAATTTGTGTCTTCACCGCCATATATTTAAATATGAACGACTATTCACAAGCACCCATTCTCATGCCTTGGACTTTGATGTGAAAAGTACACAATGATGTGTTGGTTATTAACTTCAGAAACAAAGCACAAGATTTTCACACAACAACAAATCCGACAAGAATATATATTAACTCTGGGTATAATATTCCAGTGAATTTATAGGTATGAGATCATTGAAATGATGTTTGTACTAGTCAGTGAACCAACTAAAACCTTTTAATGTTGCAGTATGATATACAACTATTACTCAGAGTAATATACCATAACCATCATACCACGAATGGATGAAACACTGGGAGTGTGATGGCATTAAACCAAGCAATAAAATAATGAGTTAAAGCCCAACATGGATGACTGTTGCTAATGGAAATAGTCTAAAGTTTCAAAATAAATACACCAACAGTTGGAGGGCTAGTTGACTCTCAGCACTTAATGAATTAGTAATTAGAATTCCCATTCAAATAACTAGGGTAGTTGTGCATTCACTTAAGCTTAGTGATATTACGAATTGAAGATAACATTGTGATTCAGCATTGGATCGAATTAACTAACAAGATAATGCTCGACAGGGAATCCAATGTTTTGGGTGTTAGGATAATATATGGTTGTAGGTAAGTGAATGCAAAATTATTGCCTTAAATAGTTTTATATAGAGAAATTCAAATAAGATTGAAGCTATAACACAACCAACTCATTCAGATAGCTATTAACATAGAAACAATATATTTTTACTACAAAAACCCAAATTTTAAAGATTTTTTTTTTTGGAAACTATATTTTTCTTTAGAAAATCCTAAAAATAATAATAGGTACATTGGGGTTTCATGTATTGTTGATGAATGACAACAATTACAACTCCTAATGCATGGACATGCTTAATTGTCACTTTCTCCTCCAATCTTCAAGTATGATTTTCTTCCTGAGGTTTTTCTTGCTATAGCCCTTTTTCTTCATTTCCTCTTCATCACTGTCTTCATTGCTTTTGCATAAAGAAATATTCTCTATTAATGACCTACCTTGGAAATCCAACCATTAGGGGGATTCATTTTATTGAGGCCTTTTGGCCTTTCAGCTTCAATTTAGTTGACATTCAATCCCCAAATCAACCGCAACAACAAGCCATATTGTGGTAGATGGAAACACAAAAATAACTTGACAACAGGTTTTGACAATTAATAAGAAATCAACCTCAACAATATGGAAGATGGAAATGGAAAAAAACTTTAAAAAAATATTATTTTTACCTTTAAATGAAACATATGAGACCATTATTATAGCAATTTCTACCATTTTGTCTAGAATCAATTTCCCTATTCATAATATGAAAAGAGAAACAAAACCAGTAACTGCTTTTAGATCTCAAGAAACAATTGATAGATATGATCATTCTGTAGGACATAATACGATCACATTAGGGGATTAAACCCCAAGCAGCTACTTTGATACATAAATCTATTATGCACTCAGAATGGTACAAAGAAGCAATTTGTTAGCAAGGATGTTGAAGTTACAAGTCCCTCAAGGTATTGTCCATGTTCATGCTTTCTAAACTATTGACACTCAGTAACCATTCTTTTTGGTGTCTTGTATCGCTCATTATATAGTCTTTTAAGAAACACTTTCTGATATTTCAAAATTAGACAAAAATTGATTAATCCTATGAACTCAAAGTACCAAATCTAGACTCTCCAAACTATGAATATCTAAAGGTAAAACTATGCAATTATTATTTATTATGAATGTTTGAAATGGCGATTATATGGAGCTTTAATTTCAGTTATCGCCAAACTTTAATGAGAAATATCTATTCTAGGGAAAATCCAATTGGTAGTTATCGATATATATGAACTTGATGAGCTCCACATATTGAATGTAATTCTAAAGGGGAATCTCCAGGTGTATTATGGAATCTGATGATAGACTTTAAGGTGCACACTAACATGGCTCACAAGGTTCATTATAATGAAAACCTTAATGATCTTAGGGATGAATTCAAGTCATATAAAGTGAATTTAGGCACTAAAGGAAATGAAACTAAGCGCTCTATTTGATTCCACTTTTCTATACAATTAGAAGTTGTTTGAAGAAAAGTCATCTTACATGTCAGGATTTTAATTTACCAGTAACTATGAAAAACCAAATGTGTAAGTGTAAGTGCTTCTGGGGTGCTAGGAGGTAGCCTCGTCCCAATATGGGAACGCAGTCGAGAAGGGGCTAGGGCCATGGTAACCCTCTACATGGAAGCCACAACACCACACGCATATTGACGAGCCATGGATGCGACATTATCACGTAAATGGTTCTCAAAAGTGAAATGGAAATAAATTTTAAATACTAATATGAGGTTTCCAGAGTGCCACCATAATCAAAACATGTTCAAGCTCCTGTTGATCCAACTTCAATTTAAGATGCAAGGTGTAATGTAAGGTTTGGACTGGAGACATTTTGTATGATTCATCACACAATTTGTAAAGTGACGCATGCCACCATCCCAATCACTCAATGGGGAAAGTGAATGGTCAAATCTCATTAGTGTCCCTACATACCTTGAAGAAAATGTAGGCCCTGTCCATCCGGACATCTAAAATTCACAAGCAAAGTAGCTTAATGCCATGTAGGCCTAGATTTCAAATAATCTATATCTCCAACTGAAATAGAAACATCTAACTGTGATTTATTTCCAGGTGATTTTTATGCTCTTCCAAAAATAGGAGATCTTTTAATGTTTCAACCCTCGAATATCTTAGCGAAATCCAATACTTGCCAAAGATTGAAGGTGAAATAATTGAAACAACATATTTGAGAAAGCCCTCGTTTCCATTTTTCAGAATATTTTTTGCAATAATAACATGACACAAGTTGTATTAATGTAAGAATTAGATCAATTAAAAATTTAGCAATAAAGATAACCATAACAAACTGAACTCCGAATATTGAACATAGATTACTATAAAGAATTCTGAATAATGTGTGATTCTGTACATTATAGATTTAAATTTTTTGAACTCATGATCTCTAGTATAAAGTTTTAAAAATAATCATAGTTCAGTGAAAAAATATACACATTGAAATCTTTTGGGCATGGGCATACCTGTGGTGGAAACAAGGGCTTGAAGGGACTATACAAATACTAGGCCAATCCACAACATTTAAATGGAAAATTCTACTAGTCATTTTCACCCCCAATTTTCATCCAAGCAACTGGCATCCTTACATCAGCATAGACGTCTCTACTTCCAATTTATTTCCACTACTTCACCATTGTTTACGAGTTTCTTTAAGAATAACCCAAGCTATCTTGTGTATGTAGTAAAATCGAAGAAGACCACTAATGTCCTAGAAAATCAATCGAATGAAATATATAAAGTGTAAATGGGGACTATCTTGTTCTTGGAGGGAAACATGGATAACAGTTTTGACCTCAAGAAAATTTTATCAGTGTCATATATTAAACCAGATAGAATAATGAGGACGTTGGGATTGGTGATTTTGGATTTTTGCTAGGATTGGCAGTTTTGGATTTTTTGGATTGGCGGTTTTGAATTAAAGGAAGCACATAAATCATATATCATAATGTCTTGAACCAACATATCATTGTCCCTAGTAGTGACCTTGCAAAGGATTATCGTGAAATAAGCATCCTCAGAAACACCAACACTATTTGTCAAAGCAAAAGGAGAAAATATAGACAAAGGGATACCACTGCCACATATGTAAAATATATAAATTCCATATATAAAACCCCACCTCCAACCCTGTCTCCCTCCCACTCAAACATGGTCAGGTACCCCCTAAAGATGAATTAAGTTGTCAACAAAGAAGAGGTCATCCAATTCCAAAACTATTATTGCTCAAAGCTAAAGATAGGGGCATAGAAAACAAAAAAATGTATCATGACATCCTAAATCAAGAGCATGATCAAAACACACATAACTACTGAATCCAAACCACAAGTAATCACATCATTCTATAGAGACAAAGAAACACAAATCACTATGCCCCCACTCCCTTAAAAATGATCAAAATTCCTAAAATGGGCTATTCCAACAATTCCTCATTTTCTTTTGGAGCTCCAAACCAAAACCCACTAGGTTAAAGAAACAAGTCTATGTCAACATGTTTATAAGGGATATCATCCAAAAATGTGGGGAAGCGTCACTTGGATTTCCCATGAGAATTCCCTTCGAAAATAAAATAAAATAAATAATATATATATATATATATATATATATATATAATATATATATATATATATATATATATATATAGATATATATATATATACGGGTTGTGTAATAGTTTTAAGTCTCATTACCAAAGTGGCACATTCCCATGTTGTGATTCCATTCCTTTGGATTGTAGATCCCCAATGTTATAGAATCCTCCTTCACTCTGTCATTAACATCACTAAGTGGTTTTCATGTCATGTCTTGTGGGCCCTCTTTGTTTTGTGGTTCTTATCTATGTTCATATTTCAATATTTTTGTCTTATTGGAAAATTCTAGAGTTCCATCATGTAACTTTATGATATCCATGAAAACCGTTTCCAACCTCAAATCAATAATCAAGAATCCTATTTCTCCATCGAATATAATAAAGTTCAAGTCAACTTCAATTGTAGAAGCCTTGGTTGGGTCCTCTTGATATTTATTCTTAAACGTAAACATATATTTCTTCTTGCAACATTTATCACATCTTCATCTATTATTCCTTTTAAAATAACAAGTTGGTCCACTTGAGCTTCCACCATATTATTGGTATATTATGGCCTGGATATTCACTGAACAATCATCTCAAAAATTTTGAGCATCTTCGTCCAGTGCCAAATGACCTAGAAAGTTTCGAGGGAAATCCTTCTGAGTCTAGCTCTTCCATTTCTTAGCAAGACATGTTTCAAAAATAGCATTGATGGTGGTACTCATTAGAATACCACGAGCTTATGTTCTCTCAAACTCTTGATCACCTCCTAGAATAAGTAATTTTTTATTACATTTCCCTATCCTTTGTGTTCGATTTCTAGAAAAATATTCCCAAGGATCTTTTCTAAGATCCATGGATACACCTCCATAAAAAAGACTCTCTAATTCTTCTTTCCAAAAACATGACTCTTCATATGAGCACTGAGTAGAATTTGTAGCAAAATCACCCACTATGCTATCATTTGTGTATGCATTATAGATTGGACAACTCTACATCATAGAAAACTTCTTATGAATCCTCTAAAGAGACAATATTGCCATATTTTAATACCCTAGGCTCCCACAAAGAAAGACGTTTGCTTCCACTGTTGGGTTCCTTGTTAATGACTTAAGCAATTTTCCTCTTCCTAACATAGAAACCCAGATTCTATTTTATGGAATCTAGAGACGGTCTTACCTTTTACCATGTATTTTTATGGTTTCCCATATCCTACTTCACATCATGCATTTTGGATATGTTGTAAGGAGAACTTCTTTGCATGCTAGTAATAGCATTAGGACTTGTATCATAAAATGAATAAAAAAATGATTTCAACTTTCACTTGATAGTGAATGTGAGGTTGATATACAATCTCTTAGCCTCAAACATATCACTGGACATGTGTTAAGGGGATCTATAGGTACATATGGGGCACTAATGACTATGTTATTTTTTATGAGGAAGATGGATCTAAAAACCTTCAGTTGCATGGGTTTTTTGATGTTAGCTAGGCAGATGATATGCAGAATGGAAATTCTACTTGTTCTTATCTATTTGTCATGTTTTGAAGGAGATTTGAGTTGGATTAAGAGGAAATGAGTGTTTTCCCGATATAGTATTAAGGTAGAGAACATTGAAGTTTCTTAAGAAACCAAGGAAATCATTTGATTGAAGAAATTATGCAGAGATATTGGGTTTAAATATGGGACCATGGCTATTTGTTCTGAGAAAAAATGATAAAAAATGCATCAAATGAAAGAAAATGCATGACATAGGATGTGTTGCTAAGGAATGATAGTGGTATCAAGAATGAAAGATAAATAATGATGTATTCATCAGATAGTCAAGCTTCCAAGGCCTTGATGGCACAATGAATCATGAGACAACAACAAACTGGACAAAACGCAGAAACCATCAGTTCACGCAGTTGATTTTGATGATTTATTAATATTCCCTATGACAAAATCCGCTTATTAGTTATCAAGGATTAATAAGTTGCCTCATCAATTGATTGTCGCAATAGATAATTGTAAATCACAAAACCACTTCTCCTTTTCAGAATATGACAAACCATTTAGTACTGAGACATTTAATTAAATATTAAAATCATTGAGGTTCTCATGTATTGTCAAAAAACAAACTCGAAATCATCTTAATCATACTATATGCCACTATCAAATTTATGGTTCAGATTTGAATATTCTTTCCTTATTACAAAATTCCATAGAGTTCCATCACGTAACTTTATCATATCCATGGAAACCATTTCCCACCACACATCATTAATCGAGAATCTTATTTCTCCATCCAATATAATATAACTCAAGTCAACTTCAATTGTAGAAACTTTTCTTGGGTCCTCTTCATATATATCCCAAAACGTAAACATATATTTTTTCTTCCATCTCTTGTGACACATTCATCTATTATTCCTTTGAAAATAATAAGTTGGTCCACCTGAGCTTCCACAAACTTATTGGTATATTATGGCCAGCATATTCAACCAATAGACATATCAAAGCATTTTTACCATCTATTCCCAGTGCCAGATGACCTGGAAATGTTCGAGGCAAATCCTTGTCAATCTAGCTTTTCCATTTCTTAGCAACACAGATTACAAAAATAACATTCTTGGTGGTACTACTTAGAATACCACCAGCATTTTTTCTCTGAAACCCTTGATCACCTCCTACAATAAGTAACTTCTTATAGCATATCCCTATCCTTTGTGTTCGAGTTCCAACAAAATCTTGTCAAGGCTATTTTCTAAGAGCCATCGAAACATCTCCACAAACAAGGCTCTATAATTCTTCTTTCCAAACACATGACTCTACATATGAGCTTTGAGAAGAATCTCCTGCAGAACCAAACACTATGCTATCTTTTATGGATGCATCCTAGATTGGATCACTCCACATAATAGAACTCTTCCTATGAATCCTATAATGATACAATATTGCCATATTCTAATAGCCTTGGCTCCCACAAAGAAATACTTTTTCTTCCACTATTGGGTTCCTTGTTAATGACTTAAGCAAGTTTCCTCTTCCGAACATGGAAACTCAAAATATATTCTATGGCATCTAGAGATGGTGTTATTTGTCACAATGTTATAGTTTTATGGGTTTCCATATCCTACTTCACATCATCTATTTTGGATAGCCTGTCAGGACAACTTCTGTCAATGCTAGTAGTAGCATTTGTACGTGTTTTAGAAAGTGATTAAACAAATGATTGCAACTTTCACTTGATTGTGAATCTGAGGTAGATATTTGGGCATAATTCACATACGTTAATTAGGACACATGAATAATGGCATAATTACATATTCTTCCTCTTATCAAACCCTTTCGTTCTGTGTAGACACTTCTCCCCATATGGGTGAAAGTTCCAATCCACACTTGCACTTGTTTAATGTGATTTCTAACCCATCCCACTACTTTTGTTCAAGTACCCTTTGGATGTTTTACTCAAGCATGGCATGGATTGGACTGAAGAATAATATGAATAAATAAAGGAGGGTTTTATTGCAAAAGAATCATATGAATTGGATTCACTTATAGAAGGAGGTGATGAACACTTTTTGTTCTTGTTACCACGCGCAATAAAGAGAGAACTTAGAAATTTGTCAGCTTTTTGCCTGGAGAGATTGACTCTTGGGATTCTTGGAATCCTTATCAGTTTTGGCCTTTCACTTAGTCCTAGCATGATTATTGGTAGGGTTGAAAGGATTCTTTGTAGAATGAAAAGTGTCAACCCTAACCCCTTTGCATGCTCAGTCTCTCCTACTCGCCGCGAAATGATAATTTTCAGTTGTTTTAGGAGTAGGAATGGAAGAAATATTTCAGTAGATGGACTCTTCTGCCAATGTTCGATTCAATTTTAAGCCTTGATCTTCGATATCTAAACAAGAAAATGTGGCATTTTCCCATGTATAGACATATGTTTGGGTACCATTTTGGGAGGTTAAGTTGCTCCCAAGGAAATATAACGAAACCATATTTTAGGTGCCTATTCAATGTACATTCATAAAATTCCTTTTCTAATCCAAGGACTAGGGTGAAACCATGAAAGTTCAAGTTCAACAATGATATTCAACTTGTGGCACTTGTTTTCTTAATTTAAGTAATCCAACAAATATTAGTTGTGCAAAGTGTGTGTTCAAAATTTAGACCCTCATTATTTCCATACAGTGATGTTTTGTTTCCAAAGACAATATACATGAATTTAATAAGAATAAGATGCTTATAACTAAGAATTAATACGAAGAGAAAAAACATATCACTTACAACCTCCATCGACATTCATTGTTCTCGTGAAGTAGAAGTTGCCTCACTTGTTAATCCCAACTAGTGTGCTGAGGCATAACCAACCCATGATCCTTGATACAAATTTTGTCATGGTTTCTTTCTACTCTCTACATCATACTACTTGTATGGGGTAGTATGGAGCTCCAAATCCCAAGGAATACACTATCATTACATGTTTACAGCCCGAAGAGTTGTAAAAATCAATACCTTGAAGTTTTTGTTTAAAAAACAAGGATTCCGACATGGGCACCAGGTCTATGAAGTTTCTATCCTATCCACTTCCCCTAATCTAGAGAGGGTGTTGAACATACCCAAGGTAGTAGAATAACTTTAGGGATGGTTACATTTTAGAGTGCTTAGGGGTGACTCAAAGCAGAGCTTCCACTTGTCTAGCACCTCTCAGATGCTGCATTGGAGTGCTCAAGCGTGGCTTGATGTGGAGCATTTTCATTGCAACATGCTATTTCCATAACACCTCTCAGTTGTTGCATTATAGTGCTTAGGGGTGGCTCGATGTGTAGCATTTTCATTGCAGAGTGTTCAGGGGTGGCTTAACGCAGAGCTTCCTCTTACTGTGACCCCTCAAGACCCTAGACCACCCTAAGGATAGAGAAGAGGAACCCGAAATTTCTCAACGCCCTACATCACATAAAATAGAAGACTCAAACTTCCATGGGCACAACAGAGGCATGTAGAGCTGGGATATGATAAAAATTTAAGAGAAAAGGGCTTTGAAAAGCATCAAGCACAAGTGGCTTTGAAAAAAGGGCTTAACATAAAATAATTAAAAAAAAAAGACTTCAGACAAAAATGATAATTTTAATACAAAATTATTATTCCATATTAAATTAATGTTTTAAATATCACACGTTCATTGGTTAGAATCACCACCATTGTTGAAATCAAAGGTTTTAGATAGTGTTTGGGTTTTCTTGCACATGATGGAAATAGACCTATTTATGCATTCAAGGTAGTCGATATGTGGTCTTCTCTAGTGGATTTCGAGGTATTCTGGCACACCTCACCATGACTATAGCCACAAAAAGAATAAGATAAGTGTTGTAACGATGTTGGACCACTTGAGGCATTTTTATCTACAGGCCTCGGTCGGCGGTTCTCGCTAATGGATCAAGGAGTTAATGTCATGCATTGTAGCTAGGTGGGGGTTAGGGTTTGCGTTGTGTCCATAGGTTAAGTTATTTTTCTACAAAAGTTTTATTTTTTACTCCCTTATAAGGCTCAATAGTGTCAAGTAGATACAATTATGGAGGAGGAATTGATAGATTACTTGGAAGACCCGACAGAGAATTTCTTCATCTGGACAAATCCTCCACCTTAGTAGATTAAAATGTACACAGAAGCGACACCAAACTCAAAATTTTCCCCATACGTTTCTAGAACCAATGAGTCTACCTCCTCCCTACAACATAACGAGGTGCCATCTAAGATCCTGACAACAATATCAATGGATTTGACCGAACGACTATCCCTTTCACCAGGTTTCTCAATTGTGGCCCTAAATTTCGTCGAGGCCTAATAAACCCTAGCATTGCATTACAAACGTTCGAACTGGTCAACATTGGCTTGAATGTTTAGAGCCTTCATGAAAACATAGTGATCTTCTTCCAAGAACTACATATTTCAGGGGCATTTTTGGGGGATCTCGTGGGGAATGTGGATGGTCATGCAGAAGACCCGTCGACAGTTCAACAGGGAAAGGCTCAAATATCTCCCAATTGCATTGTTGGATCATTAGGGTTTCCCTCTTGTTTCAATCATGTCGTAGGTCAAGAAGCTAGATCATTTTGTAACTATGATATCAAATTAAAAATAACAAATTAATCCATGTCTTAATCATGTCATAACATTTTACATATACCAACAACCTTAGTACCTCATTCCATTGGCTAATGTGTTGCTTGGAGAGTGGGAAGAGAGTGAAAGGAATCTTTCCAATCATTCCAAGACATTCAATTCATGCATTAATGAGCATACATTTCTTTTATTTTATATAATTTTATAGTTGTGATATCAAATTAAAACTAGAAAATCAATTCATGAGTTAATCACATCATCACATTTTTCATATACCAGCAACCTCATTACCTTACTCCATTGGGTAATGTGTCCCTTAGCTATTCGAAAGAGATCCAAGGCATGTTTCCAATCATTCAAAGAGATTCCATCCATACACTAATGAGCAAGGCATTGTGGCAATGGAAACCATTCTAGTAATGTCAATACTCAATACAAAGAACCTGTAAGGATACAAATGAATTATTGCATAGGTAAATATATATGCATCACCATATGCAACAATTCTTAGAACCGAAGCTGAAAGTAACTAATAAATGACAATTGCATTGAAAAACAAAATAACTCGCCAAACCTTAATGAATTCGTGTGGATACTTAAACATGTCAATTTCCAAACGTGGTCCTTGAAATGTATCAAACACAGTGACTTAAGCTACGAAGGGACCCCATGTACCATGAGTAAGGAGAAACCTAAATCCTCTTCCAAATTTCCACACTACTCTCAACAATCTCAGGGTTTGGGAGGCTAACCTCATCTCTAGGCTAGAAAATATATTAAAGCAAAGGGGCAGGAAACCATTGGCTCCCTAACAAGCAACCATTTGGGTCGAGCATTGATGGCTAGGAGTAGATCATTATTAACCCAAAGCTTGATGTTACTAACTAGGTCCAACTTAATGAAACCATGATGATCCACCATACAATGGTGTCCTCCACTCATCACAGCCAAATTAACCCCCCCCCCACCCCGACAATATGTTTATTCTTACGCCACTATATTTGTGGTGCATTATTATTTTTATTAAATACACACACATGAGGGATTAGATCAACCAATTTCTTCCAATTTTTTATTTGGATATGCAATCAAGTCCCTAATTTGACTCCCCTTAGGTAAGTTGCACTAGTATGTCAACACGTTTACTATGGATGTCATCCATAAGTGTTGTGAAGCATCCAGTGGGTTTCCTCGTGAAATTTTCCTTGAAAAAAGGAAACAATAATATATATATGGAATCAACACTCAGAAATTTCACTTTAAAGCCACTCCATGATGATATGCAACACTAAATGACAACCTTCCCACACACTTCTTTGTCTCACATATACAAGGACAGGAAGACGGTAGGTTATGGCCTTTCAAAGAGGCATTGGGACTAGAGTAAGGTGTTTGGACCATTTCAATTTCATAGAATGTGTATACAAGTTCTTTTATTCATGAACCTTAGCTATAAAATACTCTACTAGATACTCTAACTTCTACAATGATGTATTTTTATTTTTTAAAGCCATGAAAAGTCTATTTTTTGTTGTTGATATAGCTTACAAGTTCTATGATAGTTAAGATCTTTTAGAGCCTACTTTTGGAAGGTCTAATATATGTCCTTCTAACTGAAGAAACAACTTTTTATTTTTTTAATTAGCTCACTGATATGTAAGCCATGTATAAAACAATTTCATGATCCAAATGTGAGACCTCTCACCCAATGTTAGGGAGGCTACAGACTCAACTATCTTGATCCCCTAGCAGTTAAGCACCCTAATTAGTGTCATTTCTTTATCGAATTTACTATCCATGGATCATGGAAATTTAATTGAATTGTTTTGCATGAGGTTTTCTCCTAAGAAAAAAATACTCACAACGTTTCTTTGGAAACAATGGATGAACCTAGGTGGTTGTGTAATATGGAGCATGTGGCTGACAAGAGCAGATAGAAGTACAATACTAGATTCATTCGTTGAAGATTCTGAGAAATAGAAGTTACCTCCAATATTCGGTGAATGACCAACCTCATACTTGATTTTTTCTTTGTATAAATATATTGCTCCAGTTCAAGGAAAATTCACTGAACTACTGCAAAGGATTTTATTCACTATTTGGAGGGAACATTTCTTTATCGGTTAAGGTATGTTAAGGATGGAAAATTGATGTTGCATTGCTTTGTCAATTCAAAATAGCAAGGTGAGGCTAGGTCTAGGAAGAACACTTTCAGGTTTTGTTTCAACTTGGGGTCCCAATTATGATATCCTAGATCAGTTGGAAGCAAGAAACAATGGAATTCATTTGTTGGAGCTGATGGTTTTAGGTATTATGATAATCAAAGTTTCTCAGCTCTCTACAAATCCAGTACTTCACGATCACTCCAAGCATATCAACAATTGGTACAATTTCTTGGAAGATAAATTCAAGAAGGGAGTAGTGGTTCTTTAGTGTGTTCCCTTGGATTTGCAATATTTACACATTTTGACTAAGCCACTATCAAAAGGGAAGATTGATATGTTGAGGGAGAAGATAGGCTTAGTGGGAAACACTTTCTCACAAAGAGGTAGTGTTACACATTTTTACTTTGTTTTCTCAGTAATTAAT
This sequence comes from Pinus taeda, assembly GCA_000404065.3. Taxonomy (NCBI): domain Eukaryota; kingdom Viridiplantae; phylum Streptophyta; class Pinopsida; order Pinales; family Pinaceae; genus Pinus; species Pinus taeda. The sequence continues at coordinate 109,060 of APFE030631942.1, read as the reverse complement.
TCTCCTTCCTCATAGCATAATGTTTTGGAGAATTTAGCATCTACTGATAAACACTAATTCACTAGACAAGTAGTTGTACCTAGAACAATAGTTTAAAGTGTTTTATACTTTTCCTATAAACAATAGATAAGATGAGAAGATAGGGAGCCTACTTGTAGTTCCTCTTTCCTCTCGTCTCCCTTGTATCGATTTCTTCGCTCCTTCCCATACTTAATCCGCTTGAGAACTACCCTGTAAACACAACAAAAGACAAAAATTAATCAAAGCATATGATCTATTGAATATAACGAAAGGAATCAGAAGAAATTCATACATATAAGCACTATGAAATAACACAACATATGGAAAAAGGTTCAAACACTTTAGTAGATAGAAGAAGGAATTAAAACCATTAGTGTCTGATCCAAAGTCATTCTTCTAGCTTGGATCCCATTTGCATCACATGAAAAGCAAGACAAGCTTGTGGCATCACATCATTTTCTCGAAAGTCACGTCTGATAGCAACATTATCTCCTTACAATTGAACATAATCCAGTCATTGATCACATAAATGAGTGGTCAATTTATAGGAAGACGAAGGAGGTTTTGGCATTAATGGTGACATTGAATTACCTTCCATACTTAGAATTAGTTCCATGGAGGAATGGATGAGAGGATAAGATGATCCTTAACTCATTCCTCATCCATTTTCGAGCTCATAGGACTTGATAAGATAGGGAAACTTCTAGATGACTCCAAAAGATAAGAATATTCCCCAAGCCCTATGTGAATTTCGCTCATTCTCGCCCAGTGCAGGTGAAAGGAAGCCTAAGTGCTCTGCAGAGCACCCTCACAGTGGACATAGCTACTCTGCAGTGCACCTTCATAAGGGCTTACCTATGTTGCTCCCTCTAGAGGCAATTTCTGGATGTCTTCAAGTCATGAAACTATCTGAAAAGTAGGCATTCAAAGGGGTGAATTATTTAGGGCATGAAACAACTAAATTTAGGGTATGATGAGCCTTACAACACTAATCTGGATCTTGGGATTTGATGTACCCAAATGGATCTATAACAACTGCCCCTTAAAGCAAGAAGTCGAAAAAATGCCAATGTCAAACGAAATGCTTTATGATGTGATGAGGAGGTATCGAAGTGGAAGGTGACCTGCATTAATTATAATACATATATCATGATATTTGATTTTACATGAATTACTGAGGGAAGGCATATCCATGCTCAACTTATAAACTTTCATTACATGTAAATAAACAATCCTCTACAGATATAGACCCATGATCAGAATGACTATCAATGTAAAGCCATTGTACATATGATTTAGTACTCCTGATATCACAACCCGGATGGATGAAACTAGATTCGGGGTCTTCAATCTCGTTCAACCATTCACTCATGTACAATTCTAACCATGTGAATATGTGATTTGAATTCTAACATGGGAACACACCATTTGGCTACCAGCTGATGATGTAAGATGTTAACCGATGTGAGAGAAATCACTGATAATGATAATGATCCTCAAGGTATTGCATTACATTCTAGATGGTGTGAATGGATGATTTGATGTTGAACACCATACAAAGTATTTTGGTTGAAGGGCATTGCTGTATTCCTATCCCCAAAAGTGAGACACCTGCCATTAATGCATGCAAGCCTCAAGGTACTGAATGTGTGTATCTAAGTCAACTTCTTGGATAATGAGTTGATGTTGAAAAGAAGCGACTCATTGCAAAAGGACCTTGATGTATCCAACATCAACGACGCAAAATGACTGTAGTAATTTTATAGATGGAATTTCACTGGTGACACAAAGCTCAAGAATGGCAGTCATGAAAATGAGGGTCTATGGTATTGCAAAAGATGGATTTTGACTGGATGACTTCTCTTGAACATGTGTAGGATGCTAAAGCGAATTGGTAGCATTGACCCAAAACAAAGTGATGGATGGTGTGATAGACCAATAGTTTGATAACCACCAAGCTAATAACCCAACCCAAATAGTCATGGTGATGGAGTGAAAGTCTCATGTTCAAAAGCGACCTGCTACCATAAAGTGGCTTTCCCCTTTTCCCATTTTCCGCAGTCATTGCTGACAAATACCTCTTTATTTTTATCAAACTTGAGGAGGATAGCATATTATTGTTGTATAATTTCAGCCTTCAGGTGAGTCCATCCCTACTTGATGTTTTAATGAGTCTAACAAAGGTGAAACTTGGTCTTGTCTAGATGGAGAAGTTTGTCTCTATTTGATGTTTTTAACGAGTTTAACGACAAAGATAAATCAGTCCTTTTCAAGTTTAGAGAGTTTGAAAAGTGACAAAAAGAAAACTCCACAAGTTTTTTCATAAATTAATCTCTCAAGTCAGAAAAAGCCTAAAATAATACAGGATAGATATCATTTCCAATCCATTAACAAGATGGAAAGGACAAGCGCTCGACAATGTTTTCATGTTTAGAGAGTCTAAAAAGAGCTTAAAAATAAATCCACTTTTAGGAGAGAGTGGTTTCTGGGATAGCAACTAGTTCTGGTGATGTTGGAGCTTCTTAAAACATGTTGATTTATGTGAAGAGGTTGGCTAATAAGACCACTCATTGCAACTATTCCTCAAACATGATAAAACAACCAAGTGAAAGTGTATGATCGACCAAAGAGATGGTCGTAATGGAATGAAACAACCAATGCTCATCTAATATAAAAGGTTGATATAATGAAAATCGCAAGGGTTATATTGGACATGGGCTCATTTTTACACAAGATTGATCCATAGGGAACTATGCTGGGATTCAATTTCATCTTTACACAAGCTTGAAATGAAAAGCTATGCTTGGATTCAGTTTCATTTTTACACAAGCTCGAAACAAAAAACTATGCTTAGATTTAGTTTCATTTTTACACAGACTTGAAACAAAAAACTATGCTTGAGATTGGTTTACATGCCCCCAACATGATGAAAGGGAGAGTCTCCTATAACCAAATGGAAGTTGATGCAGTGAAGTAGGATGGTTATCCAACACCTTTTTCGCTTCATCCAGATAGGGAAAAAGGTGAATGGGGTGATTCCCTTCACATAACCTATAGAGAAACTTAACTTTACCACTAGCTGCATGGTCCCCAAACTTCATTACATTCACTTAAGTAGACTACTCGTGACTATCAGGCGGATGGAATGAAGGTTCTTTTACGAGATCTAGTGAAAGAATTGACTGGAATTTTATGAGATCTAATCAAAGACTTGACTTGGAACTTTACTCCATGGGACCTTGTTTCATTTTTTAATGAACTTGAAACCAGACAAGGAACTCTGCTCAGATTCCTTTTTTCACTTCTTAACGAGCTTAACATAAGACAAGAAACTATTCTCATACTCCTTGTTCCATTTTATAACGGACTTGACACAAGAAAAGGAAATATGTTCATTGGCCTGTTTCATTTTTTAACAAGGTTGACAAAGTAAAAGAACTATCCTCATATTCCTTGTTTCATTTTTTAACGAGGTTGACACAAGACAAGGAACTAACCTCGAGGAGATGTTTCATTTCTCAATGACGCTGAAACAACAAAATAACTATCCTCATGGGAACCGTTTCATTTTTTACTGAGGTTGACACAGTAAAAGAACCATCCTCATATTTCTTGGATCACCACTCATAAGAGGTCATGAAGGAGAGATCTGGTTCCAATTCCCCCAGTACATGATTTACAACACTGAATTGATTGTTGGTTGATGTATGTATGGAACGGGTTGCCACATAATTACCCATGGCGGGGATGATACCATTGGTACAAAAGGACCATTTACGGAAGATAGTTTACTGGAAGCCATATTTGGACTAGGAAATGAAAGTTCGTCAACAGTGACAATTATGCCTTCATGCGAGAAACACATTACTCCAAGGAGTGTGGAAACAATAGCTCCCATGTCATAAACATAGTCAGGGCCAAGAAGTAAATCATAATTTAAAGGGCCTGAGACTACCATCAAATTCAGATAGATGGTTTTTCTTCGTAAATTAATAGGAAAATGAGGAATGATAAGTAATAGTTGACTCGTTCCTCTATAAAAAACTAACATATTCTGGGTAACAGGCAGAAGTGGTGGTGAACTAAGTGCTTTCCAAGAAGTTGAGGAAATGATACTCAATGATGCATCTTCATCTTTAATAGTGCCAGATACAATCATATTACAAACTTGTACTCTGATTTGGAAAGGCACATAAGAAGGAAGACAGAATGTTGTGAGTTGATTCCAATCAAAGGAAGTGACCAGACTACTTGGAGGGGGTACAATAGAAAAGACAGAATTAATCCCTTGAGTTATGAGAGTGGGATGATTTTCCTCATGTCTTGATGGAAAAAGAGGACTGCCCCGAAGCTCATTGAAATCTGAAGAAAGAAAAAGAACTTGAGTGGTATCATATCCACTCTCTTTGGGAAAGGTACAATTAAATAAAGGTCAAATCGGGTCAAATCTTACCTTGACCTATTGATTTGGGTCGTGTATAGACTCATAGGATTCACTTTCAGAGAGAGTGGGTTTGATCGACAGTTAATTTGGTCAGTCAATTCATCAACTATTGAAGGATTTAGGGAGAGTTTCCTCTAACCAGATGGAAGTCACTGCGGTGAAGCAAGACCGTTATCTAACACTTTTTTAGATTCGTCCAGATAGCAACCAAGGTGAATGGCGTGATTCCCTTCACATAACATATAGGGAAACTTAACTTTACCCTTTTTTCCTTGAACTTTACTACCACTAGTTGATGTTGTGTCACCAGCGTGATCTCTAGAAGTTGATGACATAGGATGATGTGAACGAGAAGGCCATTCTTCTAAGATCTTACGAATATCAGGACAATTTCGAAGAAGATGGTTTCCCGCACAAATTTTACATGGATATCGAACTTTGTGAGGCTTAGTGGACAGTTTCTCATCAAATGTTGCATTTAAAGCAATGGTTGCTTGATTTCCCCTTCATTGAATTTGCTTCTTCTTCTTCTTCTTCTTCCCTTTCATCTTCTTCTTAGCCACGTGGTTACTAGTACCAATACTTTCACCAGGTGAATAGGAAGATGGGGAGGAAGAAATAACCAAGGAAGAAGGCAAAAGGTCAGCTTTTCAATGAACTAGAGGTTGATTTTGTGCAGTTGGAGGTGTACTCGATTACGGAGAAATCACGATATTTTGAACCAACGAGGTTGAAACTAACCATACCGGAAATCTAATGATAAATCTCGGTAGGGATAATGTAGCCATATAAATAGCACGAATATTTCTGAAAGAAGGAAAAGGACTAGGATTCCCATCAAAAGGAATTCCTTGATCGGTGGACTTCGAATTTGTCGCCATATGTTTCAACCCAAGATTAACTAGCATGGAGAATGTTATCAGTGGTCAATTAATTTTATTTTAATCAACGTAACATAACCAAAAAAAAGAGGGATAATCTATGCAAAAGGTTTACCAAGCAACTTTGAACTGCAAAATACCTCCTGGCGAACCAAGAAGTATGGGCAGACAATCTCCCTGAATGTTGTGTTCAATGTATCATAGTGTACAAGGTGGCTGACTCAGTTACCTAAGGATGGACAGCAACCTAGTTTTGTCCTCCCATATATACTTGAAAGTAGGTGGAAGCCCAATACATATAAGTGTTGTATAATGCAAAACCGTACAGTGAGAGCATTCCCATATATTTTACATATTGTAACACCAACCTATATACCTGGAGGTCCATGGATGAAATACAATATACTTACGTACATGGAAATGAGATATCACACTTGGGATGTATTGAAAACAAGTTCACGTTAGCTACTTTGTTTTAAGATGCCAGAACACATCTCTAGCCTAGACCTCCAAATTTTTTTTTTTAGGTGACAATGCTCCATTAGGTAAATTCAGATAAATTTTAAGTTGATCTTCTTTAGAATTTTCCTTTCAAGGTTCACCACATTATGTATATTTGCAATTCCTAAAATGCAACTAATATGATAAGAATTATTTCCATTCAATTAAACAATGAAAATCCTTAGCTATTAGGGATAGAGCAATCAGATGTTTTACAAAGAGAAAAGAGCACAATCTAAATGCAATTTCCCTACACTATTCCTATCAGCGCACACAAAATCTTTTCAATGCAACATGCGTGTATTTCTTTTTTATTACCTTAATGTGAATATGAACAAAAAGGAAATATGCACATACAACCAATCAATCTTTCATATGAATGAAGACTTTAACGACAATTCAAATTTAAAGGAAGAGAAGACTTTATAACACTTTATTTCAAATGAAGATTAATCAATTATATCCTGAATTTCACTATTGATCGATAATGATAAAGAAAGCATGAAGAAAAGTTAGTCAATCCTATCAAAGTGGGGCTAGACTAGGAGATAAAAACACATCTTCTGAGACATAACATTCATTGATCAATCAACAAATAGTCAAAGAGAAAAAATTTGGCAAAAAACTCTTTCCAAAGGTGTGAAACTGATCCTAGGAATATTAGCATAGCCCAGAGTGGGAGACAGTGCACTTCAGAGCACTTTCCCTAAGCCAAGGATGCTCTGCAGTGCATTGTGTCCCTCACAAGCTTGCGTTGGTGATATCAAGCCATTTCAAGAGGCAATTTGACACAATTTTGACCAATTTTTCAATGTAAACAACTCGATTACAATCGATGAACACAAATAGAGTCTACAAGGATGTCTTAGGAGGTGGATAAGCTAATAGGAAGGAGGATTCTTCCCTAGTGGAGTCACCAATTTGATTTGGAGAATTTAGCATCTATGGATAAACACTAATTCAATAGACAAGTAGTTGTGCCTAGAACCATAGTTTAAAGTGTTTTAGAATTTTCCTATAAACAATGGATAAGATGAGAGGATATAGAGCCTACATGTAGTTCTACTTTCCTCTCGTCTCCCTTGTATCGATTTCATCACTCCTTCCCATACTTAATCTGCTTAAGAAGTACCTTATAAACACAATAGAAGACAAAAAGCGATCAAAGCGTACGATCCATTGAATATAAGTGAAAGCAATTAGAAGAAATTCATACATATAAGCATTATGAAAGAACACAACATATGGAAAAAGGTTCAAACACTTTATTAGGTAGAAGAAGGAATTACAACTATCAGTATCTGATTCAAAGTCATTCCTCCAGCTTGGATCCCATCCACATCACATCAAAAGTAAGACAAGCTTGTGGCATTACATCATTTGCTCCAAACTCAAGTCTCATAGCAGCATTATCTCCTTACAATTTAATGAAATCCAGCCCCTCATCACTTAGATGAGTGGTTAATTTATAGGAAGATGAAGGAGGTTTTGTCGTTAATGCTAATGTTGAATGGCCTTCCATGCTTAGAATTAGTTCCATGGAGGAAGGGATGAGAGGATAGGATGATCCTTAACTCATTCCTCATCCATTTTCAATCTCATAGGACTTGATAAGATAGGGAAGCTTCTATATCACTCCAAAATATAAGAATATTCCCCAAACCCTATGTGAATTTCACTCATTCTCGCCCAACATAGCTTAAAGGAAGCCTAAATTCTCTGCAAAGTACCCTAGCAGTGGACTTAACTACTCTGTAGCACACCTTCATAAGGGCTTACCTGCGCTGGTCCCTCTGGAGGCAATTTCTGGATCTCTTCAAGTCACGAAACTATTTGGGAAGGAGGAATTCAAAGGGGTGACTTGTTTAGGGCATGAAAGAACTAAATTTAGGGTTTGATGAACCCTAAAGTGCTAATTTCGATGTTGGGATTTGATATGCCCAAATGGATCTATAAAACATAAGAATGATAGTATGTCCATACTTGGGAGGAACAAATACCTACCATTAGATGTGAGCAGAGCATTGATGGCCGATGGAGTTAGGCACAGCACTAGTTTACTTTGGGACAAGTGTTGTTGTCTAAGTTGCATGGTATAGTGAAACAAGAATGCATACATCTGAAACAAGAACATGTTGAAAACATTATCGCTCTCTCTCTCTCTCTCTCTCTATCTATCTATCTATCTATATATATATATATATATATATATATATATATATATATATATATTATGTATGTATGTATATAGATATATATGTATGAATTCTTATTTCACTATACCATGCAACTTAGACAACACTTGTCCAAAAGTAAGCTAGTGTTTCACTAAACCATGCCACTTAGACGACAACACTTCTGCCCAAAGTAAACTAGTGTATTGAAAGTATTTAGAATACAAATGATGATTCATGAATAATTGAGCAGGTGCTAAGGTCCGAAGCCCAACAAAAACATGCTACATAAAATACCTACATATTATTGAAATCATCAATATCACACTCTAAACATATTTCAATTACCTATATGGGAATCTATTTCAGTTACGAATTCTATTTAATAATATTTGTATACTACAATTAATAGTCTACCTTTGAGGGGAACTCATCTATAACAAACTTCGACTTTTATGACTACTAGAAATACGAGGGCTTTCCACTAGGTAACTTTAACAAAAGGATCTTCCGGAAGTATCTGATGAACTACCTTCAATAATGACAGTTGAGTTCTTGTTACTAGGACTCAAAATAGGAAAACTCTCCACAACACCATCATCTCCAACAAATGAAAGGTGTATATTAGAAGAAGGTAGTAAATTCAGGCTCAAATAATCTTGTAGGAGAGTAAAATAGGAAGGAAATCCTCAGTACATGCTATTGAAGATATCAGTTATTGTACATCACAATTCAAATGTTCAAAAACAAAAGGTCTATGCATTGAGCCTCTTACAAATCATGAACCGAACTGAGAGCCTAATAAATATCATCCTCTCTTTAACAATCAATATTTTCATATATGGCTAGATTTCCTAATTATACGAGTTCTTTTTCCAATTTGTTTCTTCTTCCCATACTTTTCAGCTGCATGGCAGGCGGTACATATACTAGTAAGCATAATGAATTGGATGTGAATATATGAATGCATCAGAATCAACATGGAAAATGTGGACTTGGAACCTTTGAACGAAAGATTTAGTTGGCATGAAATGTTCTCAACCTCTATGGCGATCTTAGATGCCACACAAGAAAACAAATAAAAATGTACAAGCAAGTGCACATATGAAAGGGCATTGAAATTTTAGCTCTGGAAATTGATTTTAGTTAGTTAACATATATCTTTTTTCTTTTTAAATGCAATGATTTTATAATGTGAAAGTCATCCTAGAACAAAAGTAAAATCATATCCTGTAAATAGTTATAAGACCATGATTAATGAAATTGTGGAATTTTTCAAAGAATATACAAGAGACAAACTTACAGTATCACATAATGGCAACATATCATATATCCCATTTGTCTTGGAATGAAATCTAACATGATGCAAGATGAAAAATTTCATGATTAACAATATGTGATACCACAAAAAGTCTATCTTCCACTACTTACTCAAGAACTTCATATTTCCAGGGTAAGTTTTATATGGATTTAATTGTCTTAGATATTAAGATAAATCCATTGCATTTAAAAGACACGATGTGGAGAGGCAATGAACACATTTTCTTATATCCCTATAGAATTTCAATAAAGAATAATATACTAAGAACAATCATTGTACCTTAAATATAATATCCCAGAACCTCATAACCTACATGACATGGAAAGCGATGAACAATCATTTGAGTCAGACTCTAATGAAAGTAGCATGTTAATCCCTCAATATATATTCATTCAAAGACAGTCTATACTTCCCCACTTCTCTCAGGCCTAATCTAGAAGATGCTCATAGACATTGTCAGAGAGGGAGGATAACAAATGGAATGAATGCTATGAACCTATATAAATATGTGTTTCACTCTCTTCCTTCCTTTCCATTCTAGCATACTTGAAGTAGCCAATAGACCAGATGGGCTATCACTATGGGAAGGTTAGAAGAAAAAAAATGAGTGCCTAAAATAAGAACTTTGAAGGCTTCTTTTGATTTTAAAAGGCAATATATAAACATACCAACCATTTCACAAGCATCTACACCCAAACCCCATCTTCATCCCCCTCCCAAAATCTAAATAAGAATTAGAATAAGAATTACAAGGGGGAAGTGGGAGGCTAAGGTTTTCAACTTTGAGGAAACCCTGTTCAACTTTGTGAAGCCATGTCATTCCTCAAGCCGTGCATCTGTGAGATGAGGAAAACGTGGTTGTAGAGTCTAGATTATGTTCCCTAATGTCAAGTGAAGTCCAGAGGCATCACAAAGAGCCTAAAACATCCATGAACTGCAAATAGTGACAAGGTTGGCCCTATTGTTGTAATTCAAGAGTGAAAAAAATACAACAACTCAACAAGAAATGTTTTCTTCACTTGTAATTATAAAAACTATTAATATGGCATTGACACTAATAATTGTGTAGTGAGTGGCCACTATTTTCAACTACATATTTTAGTCCCGTAATTTCAACACCTTTCCAACTTGAGAGAAAAACCCATAAGAATACCTCTTTTTATAGAATCTTTAATTGACAAGTTCCAAGACCTAGAACCTTGATAAATATCCCCTCGAAGGCAAAGTGAAATCCTTCTCCTTTATGTGCTTCCCTTTCACAAAGTGAAGTTTAGTCAAACTTGCTTTCTAAAGGAAGTAGTTTCTCCTTCAACCTCTTTCTTAGCACTGCAACTTCTTGACTGCAACTCGGGCTTAGTGCAAAAAACCTAGGCCACACGTGTGAGTGAGAATATGGAGAAATTGTCCTCTTTTATTCTTCGCTTGGTAGAGAGATGCCCTAATCTTCACACATGTGAAGGATTTTTTCCCTAAAACTAACCAAACAACTCTTCGATCTTCCGTCTTCCTCCTTTGTTGTGTATTATGGTCCTCCTTATCTCTATATCGAACTTTTTTTATTCTTGAGTGAGTCGTCTTGAGAGATTTTGAGTTCTCCTCTATATAGGTGTTGTTTGGCTCCAAAATAGGCCAAATTTACTAGAAGGATGACTTGATAATCCATATAGGCCAACTAGCCTTGTGATTTGTATATTTGGCCTTTGACGGGTTTCCTTAACAATCTACAAGGATTTGGATTTGGGAATGGAGTTTCCATTCTATTGAGACACTTCTCCCCATATGGGTGAAAGTCCCAATCCACATTTTCACTTGTTGGGAAGATTGAGAAATAGTACTTACAAGTTGAATCCACATTCATTATTTTGGTGAAGTGGCAGTTTCAACAGTTGTAGATCCCGACTAGTATGCTAAGGTGTAACCAACCCACGATCCCTGATACCAATTCTTCCATCGCTTCTTTTTGTCCTGTACATCATATTGTTTGTTAAGGGTACTCTGGAGCTCTGCCTCCCAGGGTACTCTAGAGCTACGCCTCCCAAGGAAAACATCCACAACGAGAATAGGAGAAGTGTTGGAATGATGTCAGACCTCTTCATACAGTTGCACCTAGAAGCCCTGATCAGTGGTCTTCCCTAACAGATCAAGGATTTAATGGTGTTCATTGTGGTTAGGTGGGTTTAGGGATTGCATTATGTCCATAGGTTAAGGTACTTTGTTGTGACAATATTACTTTTTACTCCCTTGAAAATCTCGATACTGTCTAGCAGATATATTTATGGAGGAGGAATTGATAGATTACTTGGAAGACCCTATAGAGAATATCTCCATCAAGGCAAGCCCTCCACCTTAGTAGCTTGGATGTGATACGGAAGTAACACCTCGCTCACCAACTAGCAATATTTAACATCACTAGAAAATATCATGGAAGGAATTCTCCTTTCCCCAATATTTTCCAGAACTGATAAGTATACCTCCTTCCTACAACATAAAGAGGTGCCATCCGAGATAATGACAGAAATATCAATTGATTTGACCAAACAACTATCTCTTTCATCAGGTTTCTTAATTGAGGCCCTAAATTTCATCGAGGCTTACTTAAACCTTAACAACCCATTACAAAATTTCAAACCTGTGAGCATCTGATCTAATGTTTAGAGCCCTTAAGAAACAATAGTTGCCTTTTGCCAATAACTACAAATTCCAGGGGCATTTTTAGGGCTCTCCCTGGTAATGTGGATGGTCATGCAGTAGACCTATTGACAATTTAGTAAGGGAAGGCTCAAATCCCTCCCAATTACATTTTTGGCTCATTAGGCTCACCCTCTTCTTTTGGTCATGGCGTAGGGCATGAAGGCAGATCACCAAACCTGGGTTTGCCTTACATTGAGGACCTACCAAGGGTACACCATATAAGGACACTTCGGTGGTATGCTAAACGAAGAAGGCAAGGAAGATAAAATGATCCAATGTAAAAGATAGGAACCAAGAATTAGTAGTTAGGGGGTATTAGATTAGATGAAGTTATGTATACAATGGAAATGGTTTTGGTTGAAAGAATTAGAGGCATGCACTACTCTGTAATGAGTTTGAGGAGGTGGGTACAAGAGAATTGGGAACACATTCTAGATGGACTTCCATATGTATTTACCTTGCCCAAAGGATGGTTTTCTTTCAAATTTAGTAAAGAGGATCATGCAAGTTGGGTTCTCTCACATTGCTAGAACACAGAAATGTCCCCTATGTATTTGAAAAGCTGGAATCCCCTCTTCAAGCCTCAGCGAGAAGAACTAGAGGCAGGGCCAATGTGGCTTAGGCTCCCAATCCCCCACCTTCAACGTTGGATGGAAGATGTCTTTTAGTGTATACAAGGGAAATGTCTTATGTCAAGTTCCTTATCTATCTCGACACCAGGGATGGATTGGGCAAAAATCTGACACTCCACTACCTAGGATATGTGCGTAACCAAATATTGGATTGTGAATGGATATGATTTAGAAGTCGACACTACCAAAAACTGAACCACGTTTACAAATAATGCCCCTTGTTAGAATATATAATTATTTGATATAAAACCAAAGATTAATAAAAGACATGACACAAAGTAACCCTTAAATGACATGATACAAAGTAAACCTCCCCTATGCATTTTTATTGCAACATATCACCCACAAAAATAATTGACTCATAAAAGAAATTCCAAGTCATCTTCTTTAATAAGCCTAATACACATGTAGTTTTACCTCTGTGACATCGCTGATACACTCCAACATGAAGAAAGACTAAAACATGTATTTCAGTCACCCCCGGGAGATTAAGGAACCTTCTCATAAAAAACGATTGATAAATTTAAGTGTTCCAACCTACAAAACATCCCATATTAAGTCTTGTGTTCACAAAAACCTTATTTCAACCATATATGATACATTTCTCCAAATACAAAGTAAATGAAGTACAAGAATACCTAAGGGCCGAGAGCCAAAAGTAAGATGCAGAACTGGAGATGAAGAATAGTACAAAATAAATAATATGTATCATTTGGTGGAGAAAAACCTCACTGAAATTGAATTCTTCATATCCAGAATCAAAGTCATGTTCCATTTCATGACAATAAGTGTTTGAATTTCCAAGAATTCCATATGCAAAAAATTGAAGTCTCTTAATTCCACCAAAAGGATATATTTGAAGGTCATGCTTTGAGCAAAGGATAATATAAAGTAAAAATTTCAAATGATTGTTTCAGACACTTTGTTTGAACAACTTGAACGAGCCACATTAACTATTTACCAAGTCCTTTCCTGAATCCTTTCTAGTCACTCTACTAATACCACACAAATTTTACATGTGGTAGACAGCCAAGATTTTGGGCTTGTAAAAAGAATGGATTAATAGTGAATGAAATTGGAGAGGGTTTCACATTTCAATTATTTATAAATTAGCTTGTGAATTAATGTATATAAAAAATTCAACACCTTAATTGTCTTCTAAGAAGAGATCATTTGCATCTTCTATTTGCAACAAAATTCAAAATTTGATTTGAAAACTCTTTCAAAATTCAATAAGTAAGGTGACCTTGTCAAAATCACTTCGATAAAAAAAATTGAAATGTAATTGTCCCATTTGAGAAGAAGCCTTGACCACTCTAAGGCTCATTCTAGTTAAGGGAATTGTATTAACATGACCCATAATTTTTTTTGAAATGTAATTGTCCCATTTGAGAAGGAGCCTTCATGAGTCCACCTTAAAATTGCTTCTCATCTAGGCATCGTTCCTTCTAAGGGAATTCTTATCTTGTTAAAACTTTAGCTACTTCATAGCTTGTTGAAACTTGATTTGCTTCCACAAGACACTAGCAATATTTGTGTAAGGTAACTGAGATATTTTTCAATTAATCATCCTCATCAAATTACTTCGTCTATCCAGGTTACATGTTGGCTAATGAAAGATGTAACACATGCAATTCCGAATTTTACATGTGTCACATTTGCAAATCTTATGAATTTGATTGGAGGTAGTGAGGAAAATCACATTCAATTTTTGAGAATTTGGAATATTACCAGGGATATATTGTGTATGCACAAAAAACATGACCTCGGCATGATCACTGAGAAATAATTGGATCCAACATGGATGGAAACTGGCTTGAAATTTGACACAGAAATATTGTTTTGAATTCCCACTTCAAATTCAGAAGATTTGTAGAAGCATTTATTTGGACTCATATTCTATCAAGATTTTGCATAAGATTTTGCATCTCGATATTTCTATAGTTCAAATTCATTGCCCTATGTTGCTTACTTATTTTGGTTCTATGATAGAATGGAAAAAGTCTATTGTATTGTCAATTTTGGTCAACTGCTATAACATTTAAAAAAAATTGGATATTTGTTCTTCTCATATTTAAGATGCTTCACAATGGTACATTTTATTATAGATTTAATTTAATGGCCTTGGCCATCATCTTCAGTCCATTGAAATTATGGACATTGGGTTACAAAGTAATGTTTTGTCCTACTTTGTGGACCTCTTATGATACTATGAAATTGTATTATAAGAATATCACAAAACCTCAAATTGGAGTGTGCAAGATACTGGGCATAGTTGGATAAAACTATGACAGTCCAAATGGAAAATGAGAAGAGCCATTAAATATTATATTCTAGGATAAATCACTCTTAACAACATTTCAAGGGTTAAATATTATCTTCATTCTTCTTAATTAACTGATATCTTGTCTAGTTTCATGAAAGAGGACAATGATGGTTAAATCTCATCTACATGCTTCTTAATTAACTGATGTCTTGTATAGTTGCAAGAAAGAGGACAATAAAGTAAATGGATGCTAAGGCTTACAAAATATATCTACTACATTGTCCTCTTTGAGAAACATTTACAAAATACCTCTAGTACGTTGTAACCATCACATGTGTAGATTTATAATAAAATATAAAGTACACACAAAAATCCTGTAAAAACTAGAAATGCATGAGTGATTGCATAACTGAAAAATATTAATCAGGTGATTAAAATAACTAAGGTAATAGATTAACAAGATTGAATACTACTCCATTATATTCTCATAGGTGAGATCCGAACTAAATTTATGCTATCATAAAAATAAATGATAACCATAGAGAGTGCCCATGACTCTAACAGAATCGTCAAAAAAAAAATCCGCTCAAACATTGGTTGGGAAATCTAGGAAATTGAAACCAGGAATGTGTAAATTATAAAGAAAAAATATTTAGAAAAATAAATAAAATTGTGATAATAGTCACGCTAACACCTCCATGGGTTCAGCAGAGTGGTCTTTAAGAAACAACATCATAAGCTTAATATCTATGTGAAGTTACAATGAATTGCAATTAAGTGAAAAATCATTGTGGAACAATCTTCTGTAAACATACTGACATTCATTACTGAAGCAGTGGAATAGGAATTCCATAGACATAAAGAGTCTCAATCAAACATAAGGGAAACCCCAACAAGTTAGAGGCAAATACACCATGATAGTGAAATAAGAAGTAAAACTGCTCAAAATAGTGGACTTTCAATGTAAAGGTGAACTAAGGTTCAGTTGGCAACAAATCCTCAATAGAGTTAGGAAAAAAATGTCCATAGTGGCCTATGGGTGAAACCCAGGTGACAGAGACCAAACAACAATGTCTCTAAAAGAAATATAAAACTTAAACAATACTAGACCACTCTCCAATCAAGATCAAGGAGTACATCTGGAAACAAGTTTAATAACAAAATATTTTCTGTATAATGAAATCAATATGCCCATTAAAAGTCTTAATCACGATTTTACAGTTGGAGTGTCTTCCCTAGAAGGAGGGGACTTCAAAAAGAAAAGCCAACCTGGAGTAATATCGAGTCCTGAATTAGTATGCAAGAAACCAAAATGAATACCAAACATAAGGCACTAGAGAATACTTGCATCTACACACCCCAACAAAGGAGAAGTTAGTCCATCGTATTAATAATTAAATTATGAATTCAATTAGCTAGCCATCTTGAGTGCTAGTAGTAGAAAAATACTAGTATAGCAATATCTCACATGGAAGCATAACTGCAATATGTTCAAGTTGGGGAAACTTATACATTAAAATATATAGGAAAAATAAGTCAACAAGTGAAAATCAAGTAGTGAATTTGTAAAAGGCTATGCCACTAATTATCTAGAGATGACCCAAGAAAAATAACCCACCATAGTTTTTTCGGAGGGTGAGCTCAGCTCCTGCGTATCCAGATTCTGCAAAGGGGAAGAGAATTTTGTTCTGTAGCAAGATAAGAACATCTAAATGTATAACAAAAAATAGGATTATTTTTTACTTCAACAGAAGATAACTACTGACAGTAGGTGAGATGGGTTGTTGTTTTGTTAACACGAATGAGAAATACTAGTATAGACATATCTCATGTGGAAGCATAACTGCGACGTGTTGAAGTTGGGGAAACCTGTACATTAAAAGATCTAGGAAAAATAAGTAATCTGGAGAAAATCAAGTAGTGAATTTGTAAAGGGTTGCACCACTAATTATATAGAGATGACACAAGAAAAATAACCCACCATAGGCTTTTAGAGGGTGAGTGCAGCTCTTGCGTATGTGAACTCTGAAAAGGGGAAGAGACCTTACTTTCATAGCAAGATAAGAACATCTAAAAGTAAAAAAAAAATAGGATTACTTTTTACCTAAACAGAAGATAACCATTGACAGCAAGCGAGATGGGTTGTTGTTTTGATAACACGTAAGAGAAACCGCTTAATAGACCAGGTTCTCAACTACAAGATGGTGGTAATAGAACTATACAAAAAACCATAAGTTCACCACCATCATTGAGAACAAGCATCCAAGGGTTTAGAGTAAGCTTTAGCAACCAAACCCTCGAAACCCAACTGAAGAATGTTGACTTGTGTGATGACGAAAACATTTGAGGGTAGGTTATGTTTGGGGTGTTGTACATATTGTCGTTGATCAAAATGCAATAAATCTCATTCATTGGAGTCTCATTGCATGGATGAAGAAAAGGTCGCATACAATACCACACTCAGGTACGATATCACATGGCTTAGGTTATGTGGCTTATTTTGAATGCAGTAGGTTATGGCCGAATGATCAGTTGTGACAAGGAGGACATCCTTGGAGCCATAGTGATTCTAGGCATGGAGAATGCCATGTCTAGGCATCAGATCAAAGCATGTCTAGTGATCAAGGTACTCCGTGACATAATGTAATATACATTTGCCATTAATATGAGGAATGGGGTCATAGGACTAGGGACGTTGTGGTTAAACTTTGCAATCGACCATAACCCATAGGTGTTTCATACAAATTAAAATAAATATATCAGATGTACCAGTTAATGAAATGAGATCTTATCAAACTATGGTGGCACTCACTATCAAATTAGAATGATGGTGGAAGCATAGAGGACCTTGGTATTAGTGGGTTGCATGTAATAGAAGACTAGGGAAGGAAACCCGTCATGATGTATGTGGAGAACAACTAAGACAATAAGCATAATAAAAATAAATTATCCACTCGCACTGCTATATGAATTCACCGAAATTGTAAATAGAATGAAAAAAAAAAGTATAAGTGGGTACATTACAAATGGTGTGAGGGCCCAAATTTCTACACTGAGCTGAATAGATACCATCACTAGTTACTATTGCACATAATTAATATTAGATGGGAATTGTCCCATATTTGTGGATTTTTTAAGTCACCTCCACATACTACTGGAGGGGGTGGTTTATACGTGTAATGGTAACGAGGTGGTACCTCCATGCCCTCTCAATTTTTAGAGATAGTAAGGAACTTGCAACATGAATTGGCACAATTTGGGAGTAGCAATGGGAAATTAATAAAACTTAGTCAACAACATGTGAAACTGATCAGAGAATGGACTAAGAAATTGATTCATAATAGTGTTGAGATGGAAGGGTCGAAAAAGAAACTGACGAGATCTATGCGAGAAAAATTTGAAAGTGAAGAAGAATCTAATGAAATATATTCTAAATCACATAAGGATAAGAAGAATAAGTAAGTACACGGAGAATTCTGAAAGATAAAACCTCCTACCTTATATGGGGAAAGTGAGGAGGACGGAGAAGTGTGGCTCTTAAATATGGTCAAGTACTTTCAGGTGAATGAATATGAAAGCAACTTGAGAACAAGATTGGATGTTGCATGAGAAAAAATAGGTGTTGTGAAGACTTCTAATAGAAATTTAAAGCTCGTTACTTGAGGGAGAGGTATGATGATGACCAAGAAAATGAGTTCCACGAATTAATATTAGGAGAACCTACCATGGATGAGTTTATGACCATGTTCACAAATTTATCTTAGTATGTGCCATGCATTAGAGAAGAAAATGCTAAGAGGCAGAGATTTTTTGAAATTTTCTTCAGTTGTGTATAAAGAAATAATCAAATTCGATAATCCCAGAAATATGGATGAAGTACTTAGGAAGGCCAAAATTTTCTACCTCCAATTCCAAAATCAAAGAGAAGTTTCCAGACCCTAGAAGAACGAGGATAAAAATAATATGGGGATGAATGTGAGGAGGCAGAAGGTTTCCTATCTAAAAGAATTTTACTAAGGACCACCAAAGGAAAAAACTTAAGAGAGGCAATTAAAGTCAAGGAACACACTCTTACACTGCCTTTGTAGAGTTTGGCAATAAGAAGGGAACAGGAAGTATGGCAATGTCTCTGGATGAATAACATAAGAGACCATACGTGTACCATCCATGATATGAGAAAATGATAATAACCTTAAGAAAAAAAATTGGTGAGGCATGAAGAAAGAGGTGAAAAACTATTTAGCCAAATCTCTGGTGGTGAGGCTCACCAATAGGTAAATAATATGGGCCACATTGCCACCCTCGAGCTTATTAAATTTCATTTTTTCACATTTATCTATAAATTTTATTATATTTTTCTTAGTGAGAGGATTACAAGTGAATTACTATGTCATATGTCCTGATTTCTATTAAATGCGGGAAATTGGAGTAGTTTTGGGTTGACTTGAGTGTAGGGACTCGAAGGAGGAAATCAAGGAGAGATTATAGGAAGTAGCCTCCCTCCTTAACTCCTCAAATCAGCCAAAGATTCCTCCCACTATATCATCAGCTCGGTGTCATTGACAACCAAGAAAGTCGAGTTCATCAGCAAGGGAGTGCCAGTTAAGGAAGAGTTATTCTCGAGTTAGGGAGTCTAGTATCCATATTTTCTAAGGAGTTTCTAGCATCTCTAGTTTTGTATAAATAAGTAAGCTAAGGGGCTCATTAGGATTCAAAATTTTGCTGTAGCCAAGAGGCCATTAATTTGAGCCACATTTAACTATTATTGCGATGATGTATTTGAGATTTTTATGGTAATGAGAAAATTTGTTGTCATGCAGCATTGACGTGACTTTGAGGGATGAATCTCTTGGGTTAGGGACCAACCCTAGTAGCGAAAGCACATATCTTTTGTATTTGTATTCTTAGCTTAGAATGTTGATTTATTGTTGAAGTTTATTTATTTTTTATGTTTAGCTTAGAGATTTGATCAGATTTACTTCTTATCCATGCTTTCATTAGCTTAAACAATACATTAGTCTTGTAGTCTAGTGAAGGAAAATATACCAGAAAATATTGTGATAGTAACCCCTATCTCATCTCCATTATGGGATCATTATTAGGTAACTCCACTTTCACCGTGAGAAAACAAAGCTTTTCCCTTATTGAGTGCCTAGGTTAAGTTTCATTCTTAGCTAGATAATTATTTATGACCCCTTGGAAATACGTGCAGTTCTTAGTTTTCTTCTTGAGATTGTTGTAGATTAGGAGGTAGTCTATTCCACATATCTAGTCTTTAACAATAGTTACATCATACTTTCTAATTTGAACTCAGTTTTTCCATGTTGACATGTAATAACTTGTAAATAAAAAGAGAGACATTTTTTATTGGAGGGATTATTGATCTGTAGGAAGGGGCGCCTACAACCAACTCCACCTAGGTATCCTCCATCTTCTATTGATGCATACTAGCCATATTCCGAGCCTTTGTTTTCTAGCTATAGTGAGAAAGTTGTCTTAGGAAAAAAAATCTTTGTTCAAGTCTCGATCTTGGTGTTGGGTGATGTTCACCTTCCACAATTGTCATGCACCCTTCCAAAACTTCATCTCACCATTCTTATTCTCCAAAACCTTTCAACCAACTTCTTGTAGTAGTACAGGACATCCTATAGTAGTTCAGGAGATCCTGTGGTAGTTTCCTATAGCAAAGATGTAGCTGAATGTTTTGACCCTCTTTTGACCTAAAATGGTACTATAGCCCAGTGTAGGAGAACGATAGCCCCTAAGCTTGGACTCCATGACTATAAGTGCCACCTAGACCAGTGTATTCATTCCTTTACACCCTTCAAGATTAGATAACATTAGCTTTTGTATTTTTTAATCTATAAGTTAGAACTTTTATCTATGCTACAAGTGTGAATGAGACGGTTAATGCATGCATGTTTTGATTTTGAAATGATAGAATAACTTCCAATTTTCAAGTAGTCCTAGTAGCTAGGTGATCAATTGCATGATTATCATAATTTCCTTCGTGCAAGTTATTTGGGTCATTCTATAGCTATATTATTTATCTCATTTCATAGAATTTATAAGTTAGCAACTTTCATCACTTGAATTGACAAGAATTTACTTTGATGCATTAGAACTAGTTTTAAATTCCACTCTCAATAGTGAGACTACCTTTAGTCCAATAGAGGAATGGTCTGGAACCCTAATGGTCAAGTGCCCTATTTGAGAAGTGATATAAGTAGAATGGTGCATTTACTATGTATATAGCACTCTCACCTCCAATTTTTTACAAACCCTAGGTTGATAAAGTAAAGCTCGTAGCTAATGGGGTTGAACAATTCTTGCCGCAATACTGAGGCTCATCACTTTTTGGCATCGCTGTTGGGGAAGTGTCTAGGTAGATGTAATATATTATATTAGTATTAATATATTGACAATAATATTAATATATATTATATTGATTAATATAAAAAAATATGTCATTATTGATATTACTTATATTAAGTCTTTAATGTAATAATATTAATAAATAATCAATAGCATTGACATTCATAAATTGTGGTTTTATATATTAGTTAATAGTCAAACTATTAATATTTCATGTGGCTTAATACATTAATAAATGATTAATTGTGAGGTGCTATAATTAATAGTGTTTAATAAGATTGGAAATGATCAATTATAATCAATTAAAGTTAACCATTAACAATTATGTTAGTCACATTAACCAATTGGGTTGGCTTACAAAATATATTAAATGATTACATTTAATAATGTTATTACATAAATAATAATTATATGAAATTATTAAGAATATATTAACCTTATTATTAATAACATTAATGTTAATATTTGTATTATCAATACTATATAATATTATTAATGTATAAAAATGTAACTCTTATGATATATTAATGATATTATGAAATACAATAAATTAGTTAATTAAGTAATATATAAAAGCTTAATTTAATAAATATTAAGAGCATTATAATGTATGTATAATTTTGTATATATTAATATATTTATAACTATAAAATCCCATAAAACCAAACTATTAGCTAAATTCTCAAAGAACCTTCAAACAAGACAATTGGAGAACTAAGACTACTCTTACATGTAGTCATAGCATATTAAAAATTCTTTTATAAGACTATTTAAATTTATTATTAAATAGAAACGATAGCTTTAATAAACAATAAGATAAAACATTATTGTAGTTTATATTATAGTCTAATTAAAATAACAAATATTAAAAATATTATAAAATATAATATTTTAAATATTAAAATAAATTTATAATAAATATATATAAAGTTTGAAAAATAGATATTATGGATTATTTAATAATAAATGATATTATTAATACAATAAAAAAAACTGAACCTAGATTAATTGTGAATGTTGTGTAATAATTAAATTAAAACAAAATAGAACCTTAATTATTCACAAGTTCTAGCCATATAATATAATAACAAATGTTCATGATTCTAGACAAACTATAAGCACTCTTGTAAATATTTATGAATGGTTAAAAATTTGATTTGATTTATATGGTTTATTTTTTTAAGGATAGTTTAAATTAATTAATTTAATTTGTCTAAAACTTTAATTTTTATATTTAATTTAATTAAATATTAGAGGAGAAAGTAAATATTGTAAAAAAGAAAAGTTGATTCAAAATACATATTAATGAAATTATCTTAAAAGATTAAAAGTCAATCTAATTAACTTAACTTATCTAAAATTTAACTTTTATTAAATTTTATATTTAACCGAATTAAAGTGTTAATCTCACACGTGGACGAAGATTGTCAAATTCTCAAGAGAATGGACAATCATGTAAATAATTAATGAGACACAAAGAGATGATACCATCTCCTATTGAAAATGCACGTGGATTCAGCCATCCATATGTTCATATCCCACCCTCATAATTTAGAAAATGGGAAATATTTTAATTACTTCAATGCAAATGCTTACATTATCTTTTTTGATTCTCGTGCGAATATGGGCATCCATTGCCATCGACCTACAAGTAGGTAGTCACAAAATACAATCTGTGTGATAAGGAAAAAGATTGTCTAATAATTCTATATATATAGATATAGATATTCTACATTGTATTCAATAAAAAAAATTGTAAATCTCTATTAACATATAAATGATTTAATGCACTTTCATATAACAACTTTGAGTTGTTCATGTAGTAAAAATATAACATATACCCAAAATTCTAGTAAAATACAAAATAATACAGTATTTATCATTAATGATAACACATCATGCACAATTACAAAGACCAACCATTAGCAATTTGAAAAATTACAAAAACCCATCAGAGCCCATCGCTATGTAAAACATCCCCAAGTTGCAATGAATAACCTTCAATATGCAAAAGAAAACCATGCACAAAATCTTATACATTCATAATGCTCGTAAAGCTATGATACATGTTATGGATTCCTAATCTATAAAGCCAAAACCAAGAATGTGAACATTAAAACCCTCACAAAATGTAAATAACACTACTCTTTAAACCACAATAAACCAAGCAACAAAAACTGGACAAAACTAGTAGAATGTAAGAAAATGCTTTATCATAATAAGAATTGGAAAATATAAATTATAATTGCAAAAGGAAAACTCTCACTTTGATATTGAAAACAAAATTAAAAGTGTTGATGCACGAAGGATAAACAAAAGCCTAGTCTAAAGAAGAGTTCACTGAATATGACAACAATAAGAAACTCTTGTCACTTCCACTAGTGTTTGCCAAGAAATTTCAAAATTTTTAAACAAACATATTCCAAAATGTAACATAGCTCACTACTATAGATTTTATAAATAAAGCATCCACATTTCATTTTTTTAATATTTTTTTTGGTTAAGAATGAAGCCACACTTGACACCATTTCATTTGGAAGTTCAAGACAAACTCATTTCAAAAAATATAATCTTACCCACTGCTATATGGTAAAAAAAATGCATCCACGTTTCATCATTTTTTTCGTTTACAATGAAGCCACATTTGCACCATTTAAATTGAAAGTCAAACGCATTTCAAAAGATATAATGTAAACCCCGAATCGAGGTGCAAGCCAGTAGATTACCACATTAATATCGGATTAATTGTTAGTACTTCTAGGTATAAAATCACCCCCCACCCCCCAGACGCTCGAGGCACTGGGTGCGTTGGCCCTTTTCCTAATGGAAGTCACTACATATAGGAAAGGTGGAAATGGGTGGAAGGGAAGTGTTGGAGTTTTTATGTCCCCGAGAGAGAAGTCTAGTGAGTATCAGAGTGATTGTGGGTAAGGAGACTAGAGTGGAGGATTGGCTTTGTGGGGCCACGAGTAGCAGAAACTCCATTGACTGCAAGCAAAGGATTACGGGTATGTTATTAGTCATCTCCCTTATCTCATTATGCTGCCTTGTTTCAAGTTTCATGTGAGGTAGAGGATCAAAATCCTGGGGATGGATCATAAGGATGTGGGGGGATGGAGGCGTAGGTTGGTGGCATGTGTCTACTTCTACTTTTGTGTTTTGCAACCAATATGCACCCTCTCCATCTCACTCTGCTTAGAGATTCTCCTCTACTGTATGGGAATTTTTATGGCTATGGGTAGGGTTCATGGTGTTGAAGCATGCAGGTCCGTTGCCGGAGAGGATGGTGGTTTGCGCTATGGGGATTTCTACAAGTTCACCTGCATTATGAGAGGAAACCTATGTAACATCACCATGTGTAGTCAGAAGGGGGTTTGTAGAAACCTGGGGATGGGGGAGAAGGAGGTGAATTATTGCGGGCAGGAATCCTAGCAGGTAATTGGGATTGACTATGGTGGGAGGACTGGCGATGACGGTGTTCTGGGGCTTTCGGATGGGTCGATACTTGTTTTGGGTCCTCTTTCTTCTAATTGGGTGGATAATAATGGGCATGCTAGCCAGGTTAGGTTGACAACCCATAGGAAGTTGGACCTCTTTACCTGGGTTTAGGGAGGCAATGCATGTTCAACCATTGCTAACGGGGACGTATTTTGTGAAATGCAGCCTCTCGTGCGGGTCATGGGCCAGTCCCTTCTGTGGAACCCACCTCCAACCATGAGGGGAATGGTAGTGCAATTGATAGAGGGTGTTTGAAGTTGGTGGGATGGAGCATCACAACCTTACTACCCATGTGCATGCACCTTGCTATAATACTTTAAAGTTTAATTAGGATACAGTTTGCCTCACTGTATCGGACTAGGGTAGAGAGACCATGGTTTGACCTACTAAAACTGGAGGCCACAGTAAGAAACCTCGCGTGACAAGGCAAGACACGGAATCTGGACCTACAGGTGGTCAACAAGGTTGGACGTTTGTTGAAAGGCTAATTAGTGAAGTGACAGTCACCTACTGAGAGGGAACCAATGAGGATATTCAAAATTTCTTAGAAGAATGGGAAGGAGAATTGAAGCATTAGGTTGAGACGGATATGGAATTGGAGGACTGGAGATTCATTGTCCCGGACCCTGGAAATACAAGAGGTAGAATCACCCAATTTAAGCATAACCTCTACCTATAATGGTTGATTAGAAGCCTGTTTGGAAAGGAGATGGAGGAAGTGTCAGTAGGCATGGAAGTTGCAGTTCAAGGAATGCTGATTTTTAAATTGAAAGTCAAGATTTTTAAAATCTAAAGCCGTAGCCAATTTTTATTTTTATTTTTCCTTTTGAAATCCATTTTTCTCTAATCTTGAGATGGATTCTGAGTTTTATCTAATTCTTACAAGTGGTGATAAGTAATAGGCACAGTAAACTTGTAATTGTCATTTGGTAAAAAACTATTTTAAACAAAGTTTAAACACCTTATTTAGATATACAAGAAAGTTAACAATTGCAATTACATTAGTTGATGCATTGGCTACCATGTGAATATGTTGGTATCTTTCAATTTAAACAATAGCCTTAAAATGATTAATTAAAAAAATGATTAAAATGACCAAATCCAATAAGGGGAATTAAAATTGAAAATTTTCAATACAAAAAATTAAAATTACTAATATAGAATCACATAAATTAAATAATATAATTAGTATATTAGTTAAAAAATAAAATATTTTTATAGTAAGTGTAAATTTTTTATATATTTGAAAAATATATTTTATTTATTCTCTCGATATTTCACAAATTATAATTAAAATAAATTAAAAAACAAAAGAATACATAAATATTTAATCAATAAATATAATTTACATATACATTAAAATAAAATACATATATATTTAAATAGAAAAAATTATATTTATTATATTCATATCATTGAAGAAAAAATAAATAAATAACGGATGAACAAAACAAAAGCACCGCAAACAAAATGCAGACGAATAAAATGAACAAGACAACGAATTAGGGGAAAATCAAGAAAGTACAAAAAAACACGATGAATAAAACGAACTGGAAAAAGAAACTCCGCAGAAGGAGGCGATGAACACTTTTCGTTCTTGGTACTACCAACCATAAATAGAGAACTTAGAAATTTTGTGAGCTTTTCTCCTGGAGAGATTGAATCTTGGTCTTGTTGGAATCCTTACAAGTTTTTGCCTTTCACTTAATCCTAGCATGATTATTGGTAGGGTTGAAAGGATTCTTTGTCGAACGAAAAGTGTCAAGCGTAGCCCATTTTCATGCTCAGTCGCTGCTACCGATTGCGTGACGATAATTTTCGTTTGTTTTAGGAGTAGGAATGGAAGACATATTTCAGTAGAAGGACTCTTATGCCAATCTTGGAGTCAAGTTTAAGCCTTAATCTTCAACATCTAAATAAAAAAATGTGTTATTTTCCCATGTATAGACATATATCCGGGTACCATTTTGGGAGGTTAAGTTGCTCCGAAGGAAATATAACAAAACCATATTTTCGGTGCCTATTCAATGTATATTCATAAAATTCCTTTTCTAATGCAAGGACTATGGTGAAACCATGAAATTTAAAGTTCAACAATGATATTCAACTTGTGGCAGTTGTCTTCCTAATTTAAGTAATCCAACAAATATTAATTTTGCAAAGCCTGTGTTCAAAATTTAGTCCCTCGTTATTTCCATACAGTAATGTAATGTTTTGTTTCCGAAGCCAATATACATGAATTTTATAAGAATAAGATGCTTAAAAATAAGAATTAATAAGAAGAGAGAAAACATAGTACTTACAACCTCCATCCACATTCATTATTCTGGTGAAGTAGTGGTTGCCTCACTTGTTAATCCCAACGAGTGTGTTGAGGCATAACCAACCCACGATCCTTCATACAAATTTTTCCATGGATTCTTTATGCTCTCTACATCATACTACTTGTATGGGGTAGTTTGCAGCTCCAGTTCCCAAGGAATAACAATTCAATAAATGTTTGCAGCCCAAAGAGTTGTAAAAATCAATACCCTCAATTTTTTTGTTTAAAAAACAAAGGATTCCCACATTGGCACCAGGGCTATGAAGTTTCTCTCTTATCCACTTCCCCTAATCTAGAGAGGGTGTTGAACATACTCAGTTAGTAGAATCACATGAGGGATGGTTACATTGTAGAGTGCTTAGGGGTGACTCAAAGTAGAGCTTCCTCTTGTCTAGCACCTCTAAGATGCTCCATTTGAGTGCTCAAGCGTGGCTCGATGTGCAACATTTTCATTGAAGAGTGCTCTTTCCATAGCACATCTCGCTTGTTGCATTACAATGCTCAAGGGTGGATCGATGTGGAGCATTTTCATTGCAGAGTGTTCAAGGGTGGCTTAATGCAAAGCTTCCTCTTGCCGCGGTGCCTGAAGACCCTAGACCACATAGAGGATAGAGAAGAGGAACCCAAAATTTCTCAAGGCCCTACACCACATAGAATAGAAGACTCAAACTTCCATGGGAATTTTGGCTCCAAAATAGGTCAAATTTAGTGGAAGGATGACTTGATAATCCATATAGGCTGACTGGACTTGTCGTTAATATATTTAGCCTTGGAGGGGTTTCCTTAACAACCTACGTGGATTTGGATTTGGGGATGGATTTTCCTTTATGTGGAGACACTTCTCCCCATATGGGTGAAATTCCCAATCCACATTTTCACTTTTTCGGAAGAATGTGATGAATGTTTGACCCATCCCACTCCTTTTGTTCAAATACCCTTCTGATGTTTTACTCAAACATGGCCTCAATTAGATTGAACAATAATATGAATAAAAGAAAGAAAGGTTTTATTGAAGAAGAACCATATGACTTGGAGTCAATTATAGAAGGAGGTGATGAATGCTTTTCCTTCTTGGTACCATGGGCCATAAAGAGAAAGCTTAGAAACTTTGTGAGCTTTTTTCCTGGAGGGATTGACTTCTTGGGCTTCTTGGAATCCTTACTAGTTTTGGACTTTCACTTAATATTAGCATGATGATCTGTAAGTTTGAAAGGCTTCTTTGTAGAATGAAAAGTGTCAACCCTAACCGTTGATTTTAAATGTGAATTAATAATTCTCCACAAACAAACCATATTCTAACATAAAATTAAATAATAAATTCAATCTCCTCCTATCAAACTTTCTCAGTTGATCTATATGGCAAGTAGGCCAACTATGTTATCGCATGGTTGTGCTTCTCAAGGAGTGAGAGCTTGTAGGCACCTTCAGATGGATATATATGTGACTACAAGGATTTGGATTGGGGATTTATTTTCCATTCCATTAATACACTTCTCCCCATATGGGTAAATGTCCCAATCCACATTTGCACTTGTTGGTCAAAATGTGATAGACTTTTGACCCATCCCACTCCTTTTGTTCAAATACCCTTTAGATGTTTTATTCAAACATTGCCTAGATTGGATTGAAGAATAATATGAATAAACAAAGGAGGGTTTTATTGAAGAAGAATCATAATACTTCGAGTCACTTACATAAGGATATGATGAATGCTTTTCCTTCTTCGTACCACCAACCATAATTGGAGAACATCAAAATTTTATGAGCTTTTTGCTTGGAGAGATTGACTTCTTGGGCTTCTTTGAATCCTTACTAGTTTTAGACTTTCACTTAATCTTAGCATGATGATCTACAAGGTTGAAAGTGTTCTTTGTAGAATAAAAAGTGTCAACCCTAACTATTGATTTTCTAGGTAAATGAAGAATTCTCTGCCAACATCCCATTTGCATGCTCTGTCTCCGCTATGGGTCATGTGATGATAATTTTCCTTTATTTTATGAGTAGGAGTGCAAGAAATATTTTGATAGACGGACTCTTATGCCAAGGTAAGGTGAACAAATGGAGTGAAGTTAAAGCCTTGATCTTTGACAGGTAAATAAAAAAATGTGGTATTTGCCCATGTATAGGAATTTATGAGGGTACAATTTAGGAAGGCTAAGTTTCTCCCAAGGAAATATAACGAAACCCTATTTTAGGTCCCTATTCAATGTAGATCGATAAAATTCCTTTTCTGATCCAAGAGCTAGGGATAAACCATGAAAGTTCAAATTCAACAATGATATTTAGCTTGTGCAAGTTGTTTTCCTAATTGAAGTAATCCAACAAATATTAATTTTGCAAAGCGTGTGTTCAAACTTTAGTCTCTAGTTAATCTAAACAAGATGCTTACAATGAAGAATTTGTACGAAGAGAGAAAAACTAGAACTTACATGCTCCATCCACATTCAGTACTCTCGTGAAGTCGCGATTGCATCACTTGTAGATCCCGACCAGTATGTTGAGGCGTAACCAACCTAGGATCCTTGATACCAATTTCTCCATGGCTTCTTTCTGCTCTATACATCATATTGTTTTTCAAGGGTACTCTAGAGCTCTACCTCCTAGGGTACTTTAGAGCTCCATCCCCAAGGGAAGACATCCACAATGAGAATAAGATAAGTGTTGGAATGATGTTAGACCTTTTTAAATGGTTGCACCTAGAAGCCCTGATCGGTGGTCTTCTCTAATGGATCAAGGAGTTAATGGTGTGCATTGCGGCTAGGTTGGTTTCAAGGTTTGCACTATGTCCATAGGTTAAGTAATTTTGTTGTGACAACTTTATTTTTTACTCCTTTTAAAATATCGATAGTGCCTACTAGATATAGTTATGGAGGAGGAACAGATAGATTACTTGGAAAAACCGATAGAGAATATCTCCATCGGGACAAGCCCTCCACCTCAGTAGCTTGGAAGTGATATGGAAGTGACCCGTGGCTCACCAACTAGAAATTTTTTGCTCACTAGAAAATATCATGGAAGGGATTCCATTTTCCCAATCTTTTCCTAAACCGATGAGTCTACCTCCTCCCTGGAACATAAGGAGGTGCCATGTGAGATCCTGACAAAAATATCAACAGATTTGATCAAACAACTATCTCTTTCACCAGGTTTCTCAATTGAGTCCCTAACTTTTGTCGAGGCCTACTTAAACCCTAGTAGCCCATTACAAAATTTTAGACCTATGAGAATCTGATATGATGTTTAGAGCTTTTAGGCTAACACAGTGGCCTTTTGTCAATGACTAGAGATTTTCGGGGCATTTTCATGGCTCTCACTGGTAATGTAGATGATCATGCAGAATACTTGTTGACAGTTCAATAAGGGAAGGCTCAAATCTCTCCCAATTCCATTGCTGGATCATTAGTCTCACCCTCTTGTTTTGGTCACTGACGTAGGGCATGAAGGAAAATCACAAAAGTTTGTTCTTCCTTGCATTGAGTATCTGTTTACGGTACACCCTCCGAAGACACTTCAACAGTAGGCTAAAAGAAGAAGGAAAGGAAGATAAAATTCCCCAATGTAAAAGATAGGAACCAAGCATTAATAGTTAGGGAGGGTGTCAGATTAGATGAAGTTATGTCTATAATGGAAAGGGTTTTAGTGGGAATAATTAGGGGCATGCACTACTCTGCAACGTGTCTAAGGAGGTGGGTGCAGGAGAATTGGGAACACATTCTAGATGCACTTCCATATGTATGAACCATGCCCAAAGGATGGTTTTCTTTAAAATTTAGAAAAGAGGAGCATGTGAATTGGGTTCTCTCACATTAGTGGAACATAGAAATGTCCCCTGTGTATTTTAAAAGGTGGAATCTCCTCTTTGACCCTCACGGAGAATAGCTAGATGCAGGGCCAATGTGGCTCAGGCTCCCAAGCCTCCCCCTTTAAGGTTGGATAGAAGATGTCTTTTGGTGTATAGTGGATGACCTCAGGACTTCTCTTGACTTCGAAAGATCATTCTTAGAGATGATGGAAATGTCTTCTCTCAAGTTTCTTATCTATTTCGACACTAGTGATGGATTGGTCAAAAATCTGATACTCCACTACCTCAGATATGTGTGCAACCAAATATTGGATTATGAAGGGATATCATCTAGATTTCGATGCTAACACAAACCAAACCACGTTTACAAGTAATGCCCCTTGTTAGAATATATAATTATTTGATATATAACTAAAGACTAATACAAGACATGACACAATGTAACCCTTAAATGACATGATACAAAGTAAACCTCCCCTATGTATTTTTCTTCCAACATATCATCCACAAAAGGAATTGACTGATAAAAAAATTTCCAAGTTGTCTTCTTTAATAAGCCTAATACGCATGTAGTTATATCCTTGTGACATCGTTGGTACACTCTAACATGAGGAAATACTAAAACATGTATTTTAGTCACCCCCATGTAGATTAAAGAACCTTCTCATTGAAAACAACTGATAACTTTTAGTGTGCCAACCTACAAAACATCCCATATCAAGTCTTGTGTTCATAAAAACCTTGTTTCAACCATATATGATACGTTTCTCTAAATACAAACTAAATGAAGTACATGAATACCTAAGGGCCTATATTTGAAGGTAAGATGCAGTATTGGAGATGACACCTAATACAAAATAGATAATATTTATCATTTGGTGGAAAGAAACCTCACTGGAATTGAATTCATCATATCCAAAATCAAACTCATGTTCGATTTCAAGAGAGTAAGTGTTTGAATTTCCAAGAATTCCATATGGACAAACTTGAAGCCTCTTAATGCCACCAAAAGGATATATTTGGAGATCATGCTTTGAAGAAAGGATAATGTAATGTAAATATGTCAAATGATTGTTTCAGACACTTTTTCTGAACAACTTCAATGAACCACATTAACCATTAACTAGGTACTTATCTGAATCATTTCTAGTCACTCTTCTCATACCACAAAATTTTTACATGTGCTAAACACCGAAGATTTTGGGCTTGTAAAAGCCATGGATTGAGAGTGAACGAAGTTGGAGATGGTTTCACATTTCAATTATTTATAAATTACCTTGTGAATTAACATATATAAGAAATTCAACAACTTAACTATCTTCTAAGAAGAGATGATGTTCATCTTCTATTTGCCACAAAATTAAAAATTTGATTTGAAAACTCTTTTCAAATTGAATAAATAAGGTTACCAGGGAAAAATCACATTGATAAAAACAAATTGAAATGTAATTGACCCATTTGAGAAGAATCCTTGACCACTCTAAGGCTCATTCTGGTTAAGGGAATTTTATGAACTTGATCCATGATTTTTTTTGAAATGGAATTGTCCCATTTGATAAGAATTCTTTTCCACTCTACCTTAGAACTGCTTCTCATCTAGGTGTCATTCTTGTTAATGGAATTCTTAACTTGTTGAGACGTGCTTTTCTTCCTAGCTTGTTGAAACTTGAATTTCTTCCACTAGACACTATCGATATTTGTGCAATGTAACTTAGATGTTTTTTACTTAATCATCCTCCTTATGAAATTACTTCATCTATCTAGGTTGCAAGCCAGCTAATGAACAATGCAACACGCACAATTCAAAATTTTACATGTGTCCCATTTGCAAATCTTATGAATTTAATTGGAGCTAATGAGGAAAATAGCATGGATTTTTTTAGAATTTGGAATATTACCAAGGATATATTGTGTATGCATGAAAAACATGACCTTAATTTGATCATTGAGAAATAATTTGATCCAACATGGATGGGAACTCGCTTGAAATTTGACATAGAAACATTGTTTTGAAGTCCCACTTCAAATTCAGAAGATTTGTATAAGAATTGATTTGGACTCATATTGTATCAAACATTGCATACAAATACTTCTATATTTCACATTCATTACACTATATTGCTTACTTAGTTTGGTTCTATGATAGAATGGAAAATTTTTATGGATTTTCAATTTTGGTCAGCTGTGATAACATTATAATAAACAAGATAAGAAAACTTGGATATTTGATCTTCTCATCTTTTAGATGCTTCACAACGGTAAAATTTATTATATATTTAATTTAATCGCCTTGGTCATTGTCTTCAATCCATTGAAATTATGGACATTGGATTACAAAATAAGTTTTTTTCCCACTTTTTGGACCTCATATGATACTATGAAATTTTATGATAATAATATCCCCAAACCTTAAATTGGAGAGTGCAAGATACTAGGCATAGTTGGATAAAACGATGATATCCAAATGGAAAATTAGAAGTGCCTTTAAATATTATATTCTAGGATAAATGACTCTTAACAATATCTCAATGGTTAAATCCTATCATCATTCTTCTAAATTAACTGATGTCTTTTCTGGTTACAAGAAAGAGTACAATGATGGTTAAATCTCATCTTCATTCTTCTTAATTAACTGATGTCTTGTATAGTTGGAAGGAAGTGGACAATGAAGTAAATGAATGCAAGCCTTACAGAAGACCTCTACTACATTGTCATCTTTGAGAAAGGCTTAAAAACGACCTCTATTACGTTGTAACCATGACATGTATGGATTTATAATAAGAGATAAAGTACACAGAAAAATTCTGTAAAAACTAGAAATGCATGAGTCGGTGCATAACTGGAAACTATTAATCAGGTGATTAAAATAGCTTAGGTAATAAATTAAGAAGATCGACTACTACTCCATTAGTTTCTTATAGGTGGGAACCCAACCAAATTTATGTTATTAGAAAATTAAATGATAATCATAGAAAGTGCACATCACTTTAACATAATCGTAAAAAAAAGGAATTTCCCCTAAAACATTGGTTGGGAAATCTAGGAAATTGAATCTAGGAATGTGTAAATTATAGATAAAGTATCTTAAAAAAACAAAATAAAACTATGATAGCAGTCACACCAACACTTCCATGGGTTCAACAGAGTGGTATTTAAGAAAACACATCATAATCTTAATATCTAAGTGAAGCTACAATGGACTGCAATTAAGAAAAAAACATTATGGAGCAATATTCCATAAACATAGAGACATTCGTCACTCAAGTAGTGGAATAGGTAGCCCATAGACATAACGATTCTCAAGCAAACATAAGGGAAACCCCCAATAAGTTACAAGTGAATACACTTTGATAGTGAAATAAGAAGTAAAATTGCTAAAAATTGTTGAATTTCAATGTAAAGGTGAACTAAGGTTCACTTGGAAACATATCCTCAATAGAGTTAGGAAAAAAAGGTACATTGTAACCTATGGATGAAACCCATGTAAGAGAGATGAAGCAACAATGCCTCTAAAATAAATATAAAACTTAAATAATGCTAGACCATTCTTCATTCAAAATAAAGGAGCACATAGAGAAACAAGTTTAATAACAATATATTTTCAGTATAATGAACTCAATAGGCCCATTAGAATTCTTAAGCACAATTTTACAATTGCAGTGTCTTACCTAGAAGGAGGGGACTTCAAAACCTAGAACCAACCTAGAGGAATGTCGAGCCCTAAATTAGTATGCAAGAAACCAAAATTAATAACACACTTATTGGATAAGCCACTAGAGAATACTTGCATTTGCACACCACAACAAAGGATAAGTTAGTCCATGGTATCAAAAAATAAATTATGAATTCAATTAGCTAGACATATTGTACATTAAAATATCTAGGCAAAATAAGTCGATAGGAGAAGATTGAGTAGTGAATTTATAAAGGATTGTGCTAGTAATTATCTGCAGATGACCCAAGAAAATAACCTGCCATAGCTTTTCAAAGGGCGAGTGTAGCTCGTACCTATCTATACTCTACAAAGGGGAATAGAACTTAGTTCTACAACAAGATAATCACATCTAAAAGTAAAAAAAAAATGGATTATTGTTCACTTGAACAGAAGATAACCAATGACAACAGGCAAGATGTGTTGTTCTTTCAATAAAACAAAAGAGAAACCTCTCACTGGGCCAGCTTCTCAACTACAAGATGGTGGGAATAGTACTTTACCAGAAACTAGAAGATCGCCACCGTCATTGAAGAATAAGAATCAAAGGGTTCATAGTAAGCTTTAGGAACAAAACCCTTGAAACCGAATTAAAGAATCCCCATTTGTGTGATGAGAAAACCATATGAGGGAAGGTTAAGTTTGGGGTGTTGTACATATTATTGTTGATCAAAATCTAATAAATATCAGTCATTTTAGTCTCATCGCATGGATAAAGAGAAGCTCAGATACAATACCACACTTAGGTATGATATCAGATGGCTCGTCTTATGTGGCTTATTTTGAATAGAGTAGGTTATGATGGAATGACCATTTGTGACAAGGAGGACATCCTTGGCACCATAGCGATTCTAGGCATGGAAAATGTCATGTATAGGTATAAAATGAAAGCATGTCTAGTCATCAAGGTACTCCATGACATAATGTGATACATTCACTATTAATATGAGGAATGGGATGATAGGACTAGGGATTTTATGGTTTAACTTTTCCATTGACCATAACCTACAAGTGTTTAATACAAATTAAAAGAAATATATCACATGTACCAGTTAATGAAATGAGACCTTATCAAACTATGGTGGCACCCGCTATCAAATAAAAATGATGGTTGAAGCATAGAGGACCTTGGTATTAGTGAGTTGCATGTTAGAGAAGACTAGGGAAGGAAACCCATCATGATGTATGTGGAGAATAACTCAGAAAATAAGCATAATAAAAATAAACTATCCACTCCCATTTCTATAAGAATTCACCTAAATTGTAAATAGAATGAAAAAAAAATATAATATAACTCAGTTCATTACAAATGGTGTGAGAGCCCAGACTTGTATATTCGTCATGAATAGAGGCCATCACTAGTTACTAATGCACATAATTAATATTATATGGGAATTATCTCATATTTGTGGAATGTTTTTATTGATTGCAATGAAGAATGGATAATCCACCTCCACATACTACCGGAGGGGGTGGTTTATACGTGTAATGGAAGGGAGGTGGTACCTCCATGCCCTCTAAATTTGCAGAGATAATAAGGAACTTGTAACATGAATTTGCACAACTCGGGAGTAGCAATGAGAGATTAATAAAAGATAGTGAAAAACACGTGAAATTGATTAGAGAATGGACTAAGAAATTGATTCATAAGAGTGTTGAGTTGGAAGGGTAAAAAAAAAAATTGATGATATATATGCCACAAAAAATTAAAAGCGGCGAAGAATATGATAAAATGTTTTCCAAATCACATAAGGATAAGAAGAAGAAGGAAGTACATGGATAATTCTAAAAGATAAAACCTCCTACCTTATATGGGGAAAGAGAGGAGGATGCGGAAGTTTGGCTCTTAAATATGGTCAAGTACATTCATGTGTATGAGACAAGATTGAATGTTTATCAGTTGCGAGGAAAGGTGACCCTATGGTGGGAGAAGACAACAATTGCATGTGTTGGATGCGAAAACTATTTGGTGGGAGGGCTTCCAATAGAAATTTAAAGGTTGCTATCTAAGCGAGAGCTATTATGATGACCGAGAAAAAGAGTTCCATGAATTAAGATTGGGACGACTTACCATGGATGAGTTTATGCTCAAGTTCACCAACTTACTTTAGTACGTGCCATGCATTAGAGAACAAAAGGCTAAGGTGTAGAGAATTTTTTAAATTTTCACTAGTTGTGTATAAAGAAATAATCAAATTTATAATCCTAGAACTATGGATGAAGTAGTTAGGAAGGCAAAACTTCTCTATCACCAATTCTAAAATCAAATTGAAGTTTCCAAAACCTATACAAGCAATGATAAAAATAATATGGGGATGAATGTGAGGAGGAAGAAGGTTTCCAATATAAAACATTTTCTAAAGACCACCAACAGAAAAAATTTAAGAGTGCGGATCAAAGTCAACGAGCACAATCTTACACTGCTTGAAAAATTATAGAGATGGGAAGGAAGAAGAGCACAGGAAGTAAGGCACTATATCTAGATGAATAACATAAGAGACCATACACCTATCATCTATGACATAAAAAAATGATAATAACCTTAAGAAAACAATTTTTTTGGGGAGGAATGAAGAAAGTGGTGGAATACTATTAAGCCAAATGTCTCGTGATGAGTCTCACCAATGGGTAAACTATATGGGCCACATTTCCACTCTCCAGCTTACTAAATTTCCTTTTCTCACATTTATTTACAAATTTTATTATATTTTTCTTAGTGACAAGAGTAAAAGTGAATTACTATTTCCTATGGCCTGATGTCTGTTAAATGCAGGAAATTGGAGTAGTTTTGGGTTGACTTGAGTGTAGGGACTCAAAGTAGGAAATCAAGGTTAGGTTATAGGGATTAGTCTCTCTCTTTAACTCCTCAAACCATTCAAATATTCCTCCCACTATATCATCATCTCGGTGTGACTAACAACCAAGCAAATCAAGCTCATTCGTAGCAAAGCCAATGCGACTTAAGTAAGAGTTATTCTCGAGTTAGGGAGCCTAGTATCCCTATTTTCTAAGGAGTTGTTGTTATCTCTAGTTTTGTATAAATAAGAAAGATAAAAAACTCATTAGGATTTAAAATCTCGTTGTAGCCAAGAGGCCATTAAGTTGAACCACATCTGACTATTATTGTTATGATGTATTTGAGATTTTTATGATAATGAGAAATTTTGTTGTCATACTGCATTGAGTTGACTCAGAGGGCTGAATCTCTTATGTTAGGGCCCAACACTAGCAGCAAAATCTCCCCTCTTTTTTATTTGTATTGTTAGCTTAGAATGTTGATTTATTTCTGAAGTTTATTTATGTTTTCTATTTAGCTTAGAAATTTTATCAAATTTGTTTCTTATCCATCCTTTCATTAGCTTAAAGAGTATATTAGTCTTGCAATATAGTGAAGGAAAATATACCAGAAAATCTTGTGACAGTAACCCCTATCTCATCTACCGTATGGGATCTTGATTAGGGGACCCCATTCTCACAGCCAAAAACAATGTTTTTCCTTTACTCATTATCTAGGTTAAGTTTCATTCTTCGCTAGAAAGCTATTTATGATTCCTTGGAAATATTTGCAGTTGTTAGTTCGCTTCTTAAGATTTTTGTAGATTATAACATAGACTATTCCACATATCTAGTCTTTAGCAATAGTTAGATATTATTTTCTAATTCAACTTAGTTTTTCCTTGTTGATCTCTAATAATTTGTAAATAAAAGGAGGGACAGGTTTTATTAGAGGGATTGTTGATCTACAGGAAGGGACGCCTACAACCAACTCCACCTAATCTCCTCCATCTTCTATTGATGCATACTAGTCATATTCTAAGCCTTTGTTTTCCATCCACAGTGAGCAATATGTCTTAGGAAAATCCATATTTGTTGGAGTTCCGAGCTTGGCCTTGGGTTATGTCCACCTTCCCTTCACCTTCCACAATTTTCACGCACCCTTCCAACACTTCATCACACCATTCTTATTCTTCAAAACCTCTCCGCCAACTTCATGTAGCATTATAGGACATCCTATAGCAGTTAAGGACATCCTGTAGCAGTTTCCTATAGCAAACATGTAATTGCATGTTTTGACCCTCTTTTGACATGAAATGCTATTATAGCCTAATGTTGGAGAAGGATAACCCCTAAGCTTGGACTTGATGACTAGAAATGCCACCTAGACCAGTATATTCATTCCTTTCCACCCTCCAAGATTAGATAACATTAGCTTTTATATTTTTGAATCTAGAAGTTATAACTTTTATCTATTCTGCAAGTGTGAATGAGATAGTGAATGCATGCATGTTTTGATTTTGAAATGATAGAATAACTTCCTACTTTCAGGCGGCCCTAGTAGTTAGATGATCAATTGCAAGATTAACATAATTTTCTTCCTCCAAGTGATTTGGGTGATTCTATAGCTAGATGATTTATGTCATTTCATAGCATTTATAAGTTATCAACTTTCATTTCTTTAATTGAAAATCATTTACTTTTCTTGCATTAGAAATAATTTTACATTCTACTATCAATAGTGAGTCTACCTTTAGTCCAATAGAGGAATGATCTGGAACCCTAATGGTAAAGTGCCCTAGGTTAGAAGTGACGTAAGTAGAATGGTGCATCTGTTGTGTATATAGCACAGTCACCTCCAATTTTGTACAAACCCTCGGTTGATAAAGTAAAGCTCATAGACAATGTAATTGCTTAATTCTTGCTGCAATACTGAGGCTCATCACTTTTTGGCATCGTTAATGGGGAGGTGTCTAGCTAGATGTAATATATTATACTAGTATTAATATATTAACATTAACATTAACATTAATATATATTATATTGATTAATATATTAAAACAATGTTGTTATTTGTATTACTTATATTAAGCCTTTAATATAATAATATTAATAAATAATCACTAACATTTTTTTTGCTGTGTAAAGACTAAGCTATTGTATTAAAAAAGGATAAAAATATTTACAAGAGGTATACACCTCTGAGAGCTATTGTTTAACTCTCTCTCATGGCTTTTCTCATTACAACTGGTATTTCTACTTGCAAAAGCCAGAGAATACAAAAGACCAAAAAGGAATGTTTTGAACTGGAACTGGTTCAACCTGGACATACCAAACTTGACTAAGACAAACAAAAAACTTCTAGAAAGACCAGACCCCGAGATCTGTTACAATAGACCGAGTGCCCAAGGCAGCTAAACTTCAGAGACGACATTCCATCAAGCCTAGACATAACAAAAAGACAAAAAGGATGAGGTTCGCCTGAGGGCAAGCTTACCCCAGAATCTTCTGTAGTCATTTGCTTTGAGATTTCTTCGCCTCAGCTTCGCGTTCCATCGCCCTCTTCTTCCGGTCTTCTGCTGCCCGAACCGGGTCTGGCTCCCAAGTTACTTCCACTCCTTCTAGGACGTCCTCGATATGGTCATAACCAGGAGGCAGCTTGAGGTACAGAGCATAATCAAAAGAGTCTTCCTCTTCCTCATTCTTCAAACCACTCTGAGTGGGGGTGAACTTGCTGCAATGGGAATCCATATGAGCCTCCAGAGTTCCCTCAGCAGAATCCATTGGTTCTTTCCGTTTGAGACTGCTGAGTTCTTTTAAGGCTTCCTCCTGATCTGCCGAGTAGCCTTCAGTGCTATCCTCCTTAATTCTGCTCTGTACATCTGGATTGTAAGAGTTATCCTTGGACTTGGAGGAGTTTTCTGAGGTGGTGGGCGTCTTCTCTCCCATATCATTTTTGCAACTCTCTTCCTCCTCATCCTCCTCATCAAAGATAACAGTGATGCTGGCTTTAACCACTGGCTTATTCTTCTGGCGGCGGTAGCGAAATGTTGCTATCTGAACTGTGTTGTCTAAATCATTTGAATGCATCGAGGCACCTGAGTGAGGCGAAGCACACGCTAAAGGTGAAATTCGCTTCGGACTTGGCTGTCCGCTGTGTCTGGTGCCACTCGTCTAGCCAGAATGACCACCCCTGCGAGGCACCTTGTGTCCAGCGCAAGGAGCCATTATGAGCGTGATAACCACTGCAAACGCTCTACGAACTTAGCTTACCCAGTCTGCAACTGCTTCTGTTGCTGCAAATGCCGTAGGAGAGATTGCCCTGAAGAGTCTGCTGCCGGATTATCACCTGCACCTTTGTATGGACTGAGTTAACAATCCCCGAAAAGATTGGGTGAGGGATGTCTGCAAGGATGGGTATATTTCTTACAGAGCTTCCCGGCTTCACATTGCCCTGAACCACCAAACTGTCAAAGCCTGTGCCAACCCGCATATCTGGGCAGAGGAATGTTTGCGCCATGATAAATGCAATGTCTGCTGAACCTTGAAATTGCCCCTGTATTGAAGAGCCTTTAATGCACCTGGATGTACTGGAACCCGAAGCCAGTCCGATGCCCATGGTTACCACCTGTCGAGAACGTGAAGGCATGTGGACAGAGAGTGGGATGTAATGACACTTCAGTTCAAACATTAACACCCGCATCCGGGTAAATAATCACTAACATTGATAATCATAAATTATGGT
The DNA here is from genome assembly GCA_000404065.3 of Pinus taeda. Taxonomy (NCBI): domain Eukaryota; kingdom Viridiplantae; phylum Streptophyta; class Pinopsida; order Pinales; family Pinaceae; genus Pinus; species Pinus taeda. Next base: position 67,899 of record APFE030631942.1, on the reverse strand, counting down.
TTTATATTTGATTTGGCTTAATACATTAATAAATGATTAATTATGACTTAATATAATTGTTAGTGTTTAATAAGATCGAAAATGATCAATTATAATCAATTTAGGTTAACCATTAATGATTATGTTAGTCAAATTAATGAGTTGTTACAAAATATATTAAATGATTACATTTAATAATATTATTACCTAAAATAATATTTAATGAAAATTATTAAGATATATTGACCTTAATTATTAATAAACATTAATGTAAAATTTGTACACAAATGTTACCATTTTTTACTATTTTTTATTATTATGGTCTAAAATGTAATATTACAAGCTTAATTGTTTTAATATCAGAGCATTTGTAATAATGTATAATTTTTTATAATATTATTGTATGTTTAACATTTGGTATTTATTAGATAATAAATATTAATAACTAAACCTAATTTTATAGACTATATTTATTAATCTCATTTTATTCGTTTTATTTACTCATAAAGATTTATGATTGTGATTCATATGGTTGAATTTATGTTTTGTAATATGTTAACTTTTATTTATAAAATATAGGTTTTTATATTTAATTTATTTTAATTGATGTCTTTGTAAATTTCTATTCTTAATGGAAAATTTATTAATTATATTATTAATGTATTATTATTGCAATATTCAATGAAACGAAGTTTTCTCTATAAAAAATCTTCAATCACTCACAGGAAAGAGTTGTTTACTTCCAGCTTTATAAGATAAGTATGTAGGTTGATTAATTTTAATTAAACATTAATTTAAAACTTTAAATCTAAATTTGAAAGTGATTTGATTATTTTTAATTAAACCTTAATTTAAAACTCAAAACCTAAATTTGAAACTGATTCATGAACTAAGTTAGTTATTCTTTAACATTTGTATTGCATTGCAATTCTATTATATTATAATTTCACAAGAAGAGTTGTAATGTACATTGATTAAATTCTCACAGGAAACTTCATCTCATCTAAAACTCAAAACCTAGATTTCAAACTCGTTCCCACACTATGTCATCTATTCTTTAACAATTGTATTGTATTGCTATTTTATTGCATTACAATTTTGCAAAAAGAGTTGTAGTGTACATTAGCTAAATTATTATAACAAACTTCAACAAGATCCATTTGGAAGAGCATAAAACTGTTGTTACATGTCGTCATAAGCATATTAAACTTTATTTTATTAAAAATATTTTAAATTTATTGTTATTAATAATAAAAATGAAAGTTTTATAAAAAAAAAAAAATGTAAACGCTTTGGTAGGACTCTCCCTTATTTTCATATCCATTACATACCCCACTACAGGGAAGGGTTGGCCCAAGATTTGAACCCAAGACTTCCCGGTTCGGTGAATTCACTTCCACAGTCACGGTCGCTTGAGCTACCCATGTGGACATTATAAACATTAATTTAAACTTATTGTAATTTAACATATTTTTTATGTCTAATTAAAAATGAAAGGAATATTAATAATAAGTATTAAATATGTAATTTAAACATTAAAATAATTTTAATAAAATCTATATAGAAGTTTGAAAAATTAGTATTAATGGATTATTTTAATAAATATAATGTTATTTATTATTCAATAAAAAAGATGAATGTAGATTGATTGTGGAATGTTATGTAAATAATTGAAATTAAGACATAATACAATTGTTTAAATATAGTTAATAAATGTATAAAAATATAATTAAATATAAAATAATTTTATTAATTCGTAATAAAAGTTTGAAAAATATAGTATTCATGGATTATTTTTAATAAATAAAATGATATTTATATATTCAATAAAAAAAGATAAATGTAGATTAATTGTGAATCTTGTGTAATAATTAAATTAAAACATAATATATGTAAATTATTCAAAAGTTCCAGTCAAATAATATAATAACAAATGTTCATGATTCTCAACAAACTATAAGCACTCTTGTAAATATTTATGAATGGTTAAAAATTTGATTTGATTTATATGGTTTCTTTTTGTGATAGTTTAAATTAAATAATTTAATTTGTCTAAAACTTAATTTATTATTTTTTATATTTAATTTAATTCAAGATAGAGGAGAAAAAAAATATTGTAAAAAAAAAAGGTTGATTTAAAATATATATTAATGAACTTCTCTTAAAAGATTAAAATCAAATCTAATTAACATAGCTTATCTAAACTTTAACTTTTATTAACTTTTATATTTAACCAAATTAAAGTGTTAATCTCACAAGCTAATGAAGATTGTCAAATTCTGAAGAGAATGGACAAACATGTAAATAATTAATAAAACACAAAGAGATGATAGTAACTCCTCTTGAAAATCCGTGTGGATCCAGTCATCCATATGTTCATATCCTACCCTCATAATTTAGAAAATGGGCAAGATTTTCAATACTTCAATGCAAATGCTTACATTATCTTTATCGATTCTCCTTGGGATATGGGCATCCATTGCCATCATCCTGGAAGTATCATCACAGAATATAATCTATGTAATAAGGAAAAAGGATTGTCTCATAATTCAATATATACATTCTACATTGTATTTAATACAAAAATTGAAAATCTTTATTAACATATAAATGATTTAATGCAGTTGCATTGAACAACCTTCGAGCTTTTCATGTGGAAAAATTGTAACATATACCCAAACTTTGCAAAAATCCAGTAAAATACAAAATAATATAGTATTTATCATTGATTATAACACATCATGAAGAATTAAAAAGACCAACCACTAGCAATCTGCACAATTACAAAGACCCATCAAAATCCATCATTATGTAAAACATCCCTAAGTTACAATGAACAACCTTCAATATGCAAAACAAAACCATGCACAAAATATTATAGATTTATAACGCTCTTAATGCTCTGATACATCTTATGTATTCTTAATCTATAAAGCCAAAACCTTCAAGGAGACATTAAACCGTAGAAAGTGAACATTAAAACCTTGACAAAAAATTAATAACACTCCTCTTCAAACCAAAATAAATCAAGAAACAACATGCCGACAAAACTATTAGAACCTACGAAAACCCTTTATCATAATAAGAATTGGGAAATATAAATTATAATTGCAAAAGGAAAACTCTCATTTTAGCATTGAAAAGGAAATAAAAAGTGTTCATGCACAAATGATAAATAGAAGCCTAGACTAAAGAAGAATTCCTTGAATATACCAACAATGAGAAACTCTATTTGCCAAAAAATTTTAAATTTTTTAAACAATATTCCAAAATGTAACATAGCCCACTATTATAGATTTTATAAAGAAGGCAACCAAGTTTCATTTTTTTAATATTTTTTTCGTCAAGAATGAAGCCACGTTTGACACCATTTCATTTGGAAGTTTGAAACAAAACGATTTGAAAAAATATAATCTAACCCACTGCTACATGGTTAAAAAAAAACCAACCACATTTCATCATTTTTTTGGTTTAGAATGAAGCTACGTTTAGCACCATGTAAATCGGAAGTCAAACACATTTCAAAAGATATAATGTAAACCCCGGATTGGGGTGTAAGCTAGCAGATTACCACATTAATATGGGATTACTGGTTAGTAATTACAGGTAAATAACCATTTCCCCTCACACGCTCGGGGGCAATGGGTGTGGTGGCCCTTTGCAGAAAGGAACTCACTGCATATAGGAAAGTTGGCAATGGGTGGAAGGGAAGTGTTGGAGTTTCTATGTCCCCTAGAGAGAAGTCTAATGAGTATCAAAGTGGTAATTTCCTCGATTCAAAATCATTTTGGTTTTTCTATCTCAGAACTGTGGGTAAGAAGACTGGAGCAGAGGGTTGGTTTTGTGGCACAATAAGTAGCAGCATCTCCATCGATTGCATGTTAAGGATTCCGGGTATGTGATTGGCCATCTCTCTTATGTCATTACGTTGGCTTGTTTTGGGTTTCGTTTGAGGGAGAGAGTCAAAATCCTAGGGATGGATTGTAAGGATGTGGGGGGCTGGGGGCATAAGTTGGTGGCATGTGTCTACTTCTTCTTTCTTCTTTTGGAACTGATAGGTAACCTCTCCATCTCACTCTACTTAGAGATTCGCGCTGGGTAGGGGGCATGGTGTTGAAGAATTATGTTTGTTTCTAGAGAGGACGGGGCTTGGGCTTGTGGAAATTCTCACTGTAGATCACCTGATAATGCAATATACCAAAGAAAAATATAAGATCTACCTCCACAACAAACTTTGTGGAAGCTTAATCGAATATAAGCAATATCAAATAAAATGCATATAACCAAGAATGAGAAAGCAATCACACATAAACACAAAAGAATACTCTAGGGAAAGCCTCAACCTATAACCAAGATCTTTGTATTATCATACAAGTGGAAATATGTCTGGACTACACAAAGCGTTAGCTCACAAGCTATCCTGCTCTTAGTACAATCCAACTCCTGCTCATAGATAGTCAATGGCTTCTCACAAACCTCCTCCTCTACCCTCCAAGCCTTCTATTTTCTTGCGCAGTTTCTCATGGGGTCCAATGATGCCACCTATGTGAATTCACCTCTCACACTACTCACTAAACTCAGAAATAACTGTGAAATGTTGAAGGAGATAATTCCTTTTTCATGGATGAGTTTCCTAAATAGGAAAAATACTCCAACTCATAGTACACTATCCCTTCCTTTGATCTCAACTAGGTCTCTGACTGAACTGACGTGCATGAGTTATTTATGAGAGAATATTTAGTTATCTATAGAGCAATAGTTACATGCACGCAAGCATTAAATAACTGAACTCATAATTAATTCCACAAACTATTGGAACTAATCTAAATGGACTTAACTCAAATAACTTTGCTAACTAATTACAACTCAAATTACAACTCATCCTTATCTATTTAACTGAGGGATAAATTCCCCAATCAATAGAGAAATTGTTGCATCTCTTCACATAGACTTTATGTTTGATTTCCTACAACTAATTAACTCAAGATGAATTAATTAATTATTTTACAGGCAACTCCTAAGATCAAATTCAAATTTTACTTCTCAATTTTAGTTTAGGGACTAGCTAAAATTGTAATCTATCACGAAATTCTATTTATAGCAAAGTTATTTTTAGCACTTCCATTTTTCATTCCTTGTTTCTATGTCCAACACTAGTACCCGAACTGCTATTTACAACAATTCTATTTTTAGCATTTCTTGTTGCCATTTTCAATAGGGCTATGGGGATGTCTGCAAATTCACATGCATTCTTAGAGGAAACCTTTGTAACATGACCATGTGCAGTCAAAGGAGGGTTTGTAGAAACCTAGGAATGCGGAAGAAGGAGGTGAAATACTACGAGAAGGAATCCTAATAGGGAATTGAGATTGGCTATGGTGGGAGGACTGGAGATGATGGTGTTATGGGGCTCAGGAATGAGTGGATACCTGTTTTGGGTCCTCTTTCTTCTAACTAGGTGGATAAAAATGGGCATGCTAGCCAGGTTAGGCCAACGACCTGTAGGTAGTTGCACCTCTTTACCTAGGTTTGGGGAGGTAATGCATGTTGGATAGTTATGAAGGGGAGGCGTATTTTATGAAATGCAGCCTCTCGTGCAGGTCATGTGCTAGTCCCTTCTATGGAAGCCACCTGCAACCACGAGGGGAATGGTAGTGCAATTGACAGAGGGGGTTTCAAGCTGTTGGGATGGAGCACCACAACCTTACTACCTATGCGCATGCACCTTGATGTAATAATTTGAAGTTTAATTAGGTTACAGTTTGCCTCACTGTACACGACTGGGCCAAAGAGACCATGGAAAGATCTACTAAAACTCAACGCCACAGTAAGAAACTTCGTGAAACAAGGCAAGACATGGAACTTAGACCTATGTGTGGTCGACGGGTCAGAAGTTTGTTGAAAGGTTAATTAGTTAAGTGATCATCGCTTACCAAGAGGAACCAATGAAAAAATTTGAAATTTCCTAGAAGAGTGGGAAGCATAATTGAAGCATTAGAGTGAGACAGATACAAAATTGGAGAACTAGAGATTCTTCATCCTGGACCCTGGAAATACAAGAGGTAGAATCATGCAATTTAAGCATACCCTCTACTTATGATGACTGATGAAAAGTGTGCTCAGAAAGGCGATGGAGCAAATCTCGGTAGGCATGGTAGTCACAGTTCAAGGAATGTCGAATTACAAGAAGGAATTTCGGTAGGTGCAATTTCAACTACAAAAACATGACATCCACAGTGACCAAATTGAGTAGCACTTGCCATGTCTATTGGTCCAAAGAAAGTTTCCTGGTATGAATGCCAAAGATCCAACACTGTTGGATTCAACATCAACTGAACAACATGATTAGCTTGCCTACTTTCCGATAGTTTTGTTTACATATTCATATAGCTTTTAAATTTGTCTTTGCAATTATATATGTCTGTAGAGCTCTATAGTGTGGTAGTGGACAAGAATCTGAAACTTATATTGCTTGGATAGAAAGACTTAAGCTTTTCTACTAGATGGAAAATAATGTGGATAGGTGGCCGATAGACTTGGTTTCCCATTGGGCAAGTTCAGGCCACCTAGCAAGTTATATGTGGCGTAAATTTTCTCCATAACTAGTGAAAAAGGAGGATCTATAAAGTTTTAAGAAAGAAGATATAATGTAAGCCACTACTATATGGTCCAAAGTTAAAAAAGAATGCATCGAGGTTTCATCATTTTTTTGGGTTAGAATGAAGTGAGGTTCTACACCATTTAAATTGAAAGTCAAGCTTCTTAGAATCTAGAGTGGTAGCCAAGTTTTAATATCTTTTTCATTTTGAAATTCATCCTTCTCTAACCTAGATATAAGTTTTCACTTCTATCTAATTCTTATAAGTGGTGAGAAGTAATAGGCACAGTAAAATTTTAATCATCATTCGGTAAAAACTATTTTAAACAATGTTTAAACAACCTATTTACCTATACAAGAAAGTTAACAATTACAATTACACTAGTCGATGCATTGGCTACGGCGAGAATATGTTGGTATGTTTCAATTTAAACCATAGTCTGAAAATGATTAATTAAAAAAATGATTAAAATGAACAATTCCAATAAAAAGAATTAAAAATGAAAAATTTCAATCCAAAAAAATTATAATTATTAATATAAAATCACATAAATTAAATAATAATAATAATTAGTATAGTAGTTAAAAAAATAATAATATTTTTATGAGAAAATTGTTTTTTTTTTTTTTTTTATTATATTTGAGAAATATATTTTATATATTCTCTTAATATTTTCATAAAATAAAAATAAATAAATTTATATGTGGCATTAAAAAATAAAAAAAATATATATTTAAATAAATAAAAATTACAATTTTTATATTATATCATAAATAAATAAAAAATAGGAAAAATACACTAAACAAAAATAAGCCTTAAAAAAAATAGGAAAGCAAAAAAAATAACAAAACAAAAGTAGTCCAAACAAATCCAAATTCAGATGAATAAAAAGAACCAGAAAACGACCATCGGAAAATCAAGAAAGGCTTTTAAAAATGCAGATGAATAAAACAAACCAGAAAACAAACCACCGGAAAATCAAGAAAGTACAAAAAGACACGAGGAATAAAACAATCTAGAAAACAAAACACCAGAAAATCAATAAAGGACCAAAAAAAAGCCAATGAGGTTGTCGTTATAATAAAGTGAAAAATCAAAGCGAGAGAAAAATAAAGAAAGCAAAATGCTGTGAAAAAAAATTTAAGCACAAGAAAGCGCAAAAAATTTAATGCAATGAGGTTGCTGTTATAACAACACTGAAAATCTTGAGAAAAAAGCAAAGAGATGAAGGATTATGAAAACAAGAGCCATTACAATTGCTTCAATGCATTCTTAAAGGCATTAATGCGTATGCATCTGTGTGTTTAGATGTTCATGAATCTATTGTAATGGCCTTGACGCATATGCATATGTGCGTTTAGATAGGGATGGGGCTCGTTCTTCCTCCATTCCATTCTGTGCAGTGCTGTTTATTTGGCCAAGCGATAGAATATTCTGTGAACGTTGAGAATTAAATCAACAGCAATCTATTTCAATAGTTAAATGAACATTTAATGGAAGACTTGAGAGTTCGATCATCTAGGCCTCTTATTTTACACTAGTTCATTGCTCAAGTGGAAATTGGTCGTCCTTCAATAAATCTACCATTTCAAAAACACGGCCAAACGAATTCATAAACACTTCCAAACGATTTCGATGGATTTTCAAATTGTGACTTGGAACACCTTGCACCTTCCTTTTATCGCGCAAAATTAAGGTTCTGTTGTTGTTCAAGGTTGTTGTGTTATCTAGTGAAAGGTAAAAATTGTTTTTACAAATTTAATAGGCATTTCCTTTTACAAAATCAAATGCAGTTTGTAGATTATTATTTTGGGTGTAGTTTTGTTTAACCCTATCTAATTTTATTATATTGAGATTTTGGAGTTGTTTAACCTGCATCTCTGTGATATCTAGAATTCTAATTTTAGGTGGCTTTTCATTATACTCAGAAAAGATTTGTTGGTTTCAGTTTGTCTTTATTTATATTTTATCTAGTCATTCTTGATTAAGTTTAGCTCTGATTTCTTGATTTCAGTTTTTTTATTTATTTATATTTTAACTTTCCTTGTGCACCATGAAATCCATTTAGTTTATTATTACTCATGCCTTGTTTTCCTCCACTCTCTGAATCCATCACATTTCAAAATTAGATTTATGATTTATATTTTAGGCTTAGGAGGGAGAGAGGTAGGGGGCGATGATGATATAGAGAGAGATAGAGGGAGAGGGGTGAATGGGAGAGAGATGATTGAGAGAGATGGGGCCTTACCTAGCCTACCCAGACTAGACTAGCTTACTGGACGTACGAGACCTAGCCTAGCCTAGCTTAGACTTGCCTAGCCTAACTTATCCTAGCCTAACCTAACCTAGCTGAGCCTAACCTAGCCTTAGCCCACCCTTTCATAGCCTACATAGCCTACTGAACCTACGAGATCGACTAGGCCTACCTAGTCTACCTAACCTAATTTATCCTAACATACCCTCACCTAGCGTAGCCTAGCCTAATCTAGCCTTTCCTAGCCTAATCTAGCCTTTCCTATCCTACCTTACATAGCCTAACCTAGCCTATCTTAGCATTGCCTAGCCTAGCCTAGCCTTGCCTAGCCTAGCCTAGACTTGCCTAGCCTCCCTTAACCTAGCCTTCCTTAACCTAGCCTTACCTAGCCTAGCCTAGCCTTGCTTAGTCTAACCTAACCATGACTAGACTACCCAAGACTGGCCTATGTTAGCTTAAGCTAGCCTAGCGTAGCTTGACCTAGCCTGTCATAAACTAGCTTAACCTAGCATAGCCTAGCGTAGCCTAATATACCCTGTCCTAATCTATCCTAACATAACATGACCTAGCGTAAGCTAGCCTACCATATCCTAGCCTAGACTAAGCTAGCCTCCCTTCGACTAGCCAATCCTAGCCTAAACTAACCTATTCTGCCTTCAGCTAGCCAATCCTAGCCTGGACTAACCTCGCCTGCCTTCGGCTAGCCTATCCTAGCCCAACCATTCCTAACATAGTCTAGCTTTGCCTTGCCTTGACTTCCCTAACCTATCCTAACCTAACCTAGCATGGCTTGGCTTAGCCTAGCCTAACCTAACCTAAAATAAGCTACCCTAAACTAGCCTAGACTAACCTATCGTAACCTGACCTAGCTTACTCTATCCTACTCTAGAATATCTTAACCAGATTTATCATAGCCTAGACAAACCTAGCCTACCTAGCCTCACATAGCATAGCGTACCACAGTCTACCCTAGCCTAGCCTAGCCTAGCTTCACATAAACTAGCCTAGAGTAACCTAACCTAACCTAAACCAACCTAGCCTAGCTTAACCATGCCTAGCCTAACCTAGCTTATCCTAACGTAGCTTAACCTAGCCTACATTAGCCTAATCCATCCTAGTTTATGCTAGCTTAAACTAACCTACCCTAATAATACCTATCCTATACTAGCCTAGCTTACACTTATGTAAGCCAACCTACTTAGGTTACAGAACCTAACCGAACCTAACCAAGCTTATCTAGCCTACGGGACCTACCAAGCCTAACTAACCTATCTTAGCCTAACACAACCTAACCTAGACTAGCCTACCTTAGCCTAGCCTAACCTAGCTTAGCCTAGCCTAACTTAGCCTAACCTCCCCTAACATACCCTAACTTAACATAGCCTAGACTAGCCTAACCTTCCATAACCTAACCTAACCTAGCATAGTGTAGCCTAACTTAATCTAAGCTAGCCTACATGTCCTACCTATTTTGACTAACCTACCTAAACTACCTAGCCTAGTCTGACCTAGTTTAGCCTACATGGCCTACCCTACCTAAGCTACAATATCCTACCCTAACCTAACCTCGCCTAGCCTAATCTAGCCTAACCTAGCCTAGCCTAACGTGGCCTAACCTAGCCTACCCTAAACAAACCTAGGCTATCCTAGCCTAGCTAAACCTAAATTATCCTAGTCTAGCCTAACCTACCCTAACCTAACCTAACCTAAACTAGCCCAACCTTTCCTAACTGAACCTAGTGTAGCCCAACCTAACCTAGCCTAACATACCCTTACGTAGCCTACTGTAACCTAGCCTAACCTTGCCTAGACTAGCCTCGCCTAGCAAGGCCTCACTTAGCGTAATCTTGCCTAGCCTAGCCTAAGGTAGCTTATGATAGCTTAGCCTTGCTTAACCTAAGCTAGGGTGGCCTAGCTTGGGGTATCCTAGCTAACTGTAGCCAAGCCTAACTCTAAATAGACTAGCCTAACCTAACCTAACCTAACCTAGCTGAGGCTAGCCTTGCTAAGCCTAAGCTAAGCTAGCGTATTTTGAACTAGCATAGCGTAGCCTAGCCTATCATAGCCTAGCCTAACCTAGCATAGTTCACACTACCTAACTTAACCTAACCATGACTACCTAGCCTAACGAACCTACCGAAACTAGTGAAACTATCTAGCCTTCCTAGCCTACGAGACCTACCTAGCCTACCTAACCTAACTTATAATAACAGAACTTAACCTAACCTAGGCTAGCCTAACCTACCCTAGCCTATCCTAGCCTAGCCTAGCATAACCTAGCCTAGCTTAGCCTAGCGTAACCTGGTCTAGCCTAGCTTACACTAGCCTAACCTTCACTTACCTAGTGTACCCTACCCTAGCCTTGCTTGGCCTAGCCTAACTTAGCCTAGCCTAGTTTAGACTAGGTTAGCCTGGCCTAGAATAACATAGCCTAGCCTAACTTAACTTAATCTAACCTAGCCTTGCCTAACCTCGCCTAGCGTAACATATTCTAAACTAGCCTAACCTAGGCTTTCCTAAGCTAGCCTTACCTAACCTAGCCTAACCTACTTATGTAGCCTAAACTAACCTAGTTTGCCTTAGGCTAGCTTATCCTAACATAGCCTAGCATAGCGTAACCTATCCTAGGTTAGCTATCCTAGCCTAGGCTAACCTAGCATAGCTTGGCCTAGCCTAGCTTAACCTAACCTAGCTTAGATTTACCTAGCCTTGTGAAGACTAACCTAGCATGGCCTACCTTAGCTTAACCTAGCCTAGCCTAGCCTACCATATCCTAAGCTAGCCTAACCTATCATAAACTAGCCTAAGATAGCCTAGCCTATCCTAAACTAGCCTAAACTACCCTAGATGAACCTATACTATCGTGAACTACCCTAACTTATCTTAGCCTAACCTAGCGTGATCTATCCTAGACTAACAAAGCCTAGACTAACCTAGCCTACCACAGGCTAGCCTATCCTAACCTAGACTAGTGTTATCTATCCTATGTTGACCTAGGCTAGCCTAGCCTAGTGTAGCCTACCCTAGCCTAGCCTATCCTAACATAACCTAACCTAACCTAGCCTAGCCTAGTTTAACCTTGCCTAATATAGCTTATCCTAGCTTGGCGTGACCTAGCTTATCTTGGCCTAGCCTAACCTAGCTTGGCCTAGCCTAGCCTAACCCAGCCTAGCCTATCCTAGGTTAACCTACCATACACTAGCCTAGCCTAGCCTATCCTAAGATAGCCTAACATAACCTAACCTAACCTAAGCTAACCTATGCAAGCCTAGCTTGGTGTAACATACTATGGCCTAGCTTAACCTATGCTAGCCTATCCTAGCCTAGCCTAGACTAACCTAGCTTGACCTACCTTAGCTTAAGCTAACCTAGCCTATCCTAAACTAGCCTAACCTATCCTAGCCTATCCTAACCTAATATAACCTAGCCTAACCTAACACAGTGTAATATAGCCTAGCATAACCTAAGCTAACCTAATGTAGCCTAGCCTAGCCAAGCATAACCTAGCCTAATCTAGCCTAACCTAACATAACCTTCACTAACCTAGCCTAGACAAGACTAAGCTAGCCCGCCTTGGGCTAGCCTATATTAACCTAGCCTAGCCTATCCTAGCTAAACGTAACCTTTCCTAGCCCCGCCTAGCCTACATTAACAGAACTTAACATAGCCTAGCCTAGCATAGCCCTTCCTAGCCTAATCTAACCTAACCTAACCTAACCTAGCCTAACCTAACCTACCCTAGTCTAGCCTAACCATGCATAACCTAGCCTAACCAAGCCTAGCCTAAACTAACCTAGCCTAACCATTCCTAACCTAGCCTAGACTAGCCTAACCTAGCCTAGCCTATCCTAGGCCAGCCTAGCGTAACCTAGCCTAGCCTAGCCTAGCATAAACTAGCTTAGTGTAACCTAGCCTAGCCTAGCCTCGTGTAACCTATCCTAGCCTAGCCTACACTAGCCTAACCTTCACTAGCCTACCCTACCTTAGCCTAGCTTAGCCTAGCCTAGCTTAGCCTGGCGTAGCCTTGACCAGAATAACGTATCCTAGTGACACTTAGCTTCATCTAACCTAGCCTAGCACAACCCACACTAGCCTAACGTATCCTAAACTAGCCTAACTTGGCCTTACCTAACCTAGCCTTACCTAACCTAGCCTAACCTAGCCTAACCTAGCCTAGCATAGCCTAAACTAACCTTGCCCACCTTAGGGTAGCCTACCCTAACATAGCGTAGCCTACCGTAACCTATCCTAGGTTAGCCAACCTATCCTAGTCTAACCTAGCCTACTGTAGCCTATCCTAGGTTAGCGAGCCTAGCCTAGTCTAACCTAGCGTAGCTTGGCCTAGCCTAGCTTAACCTAACCTAGCCTATCATAACCTAGCCTTATGAAGACTAACCTAGCATGGCCTACCTTAGCTTAAGCTAGCCTAGCCTAGCCTACCATATCGTAAACTAGCCTAACCTAGCCTAGCCTATCTTAAACTAGCCTGAGCTATCCTAGCCTATCCTAAACTAGCTTAACCTAGCCTAGCCTAACCTAGCCTAGCCGAACATATACTATCATGAACTAGCCTAACCTATGTTAGCCTAACCTAGCCTAATTTATCCTAGACTAACCAAGCCTAGACTAACCTAGCCTACCTTGGGCTAGCCTATCTTAATCTTGCCTAGTGTAACCTATCCTAGGTTAACCTAGCCTAGCCTAGCCTAACCTAACCTAGCCTAGCCTAACCTAACCTAACCTAACCTAACCTAACCTAGCCTAGCCTAGCCTAGGTTAACCTCGCCTAACATAACCTATCCTAGCTTGGCTTGGCCTAGCATACCCTAGCTTGGCTTAGCCTTGCGTAGCCTAGCCTAGGTTAACCTACCCTACCCTACTGTAGACTAAGTTAACCTAGGGTAGCCTATCCTAAGATAGCCTAACATAACCTAACCTAACCTAGGCAAACCTAGGCGAACCTAGGCTAACTGATGCTAGCCTAGCTTGGCGTAATGTACCATGGCCTAGCCTAACTTAAAGTAGCATAGCTTAACCTGTGCTTGCCTATCCTAGCCTAGCCTAGACTAACCTAGCTTGACCTACCTTAGCTTAAGCTAACCTAGCCTATCCTAAACTAGCCTAACCTATCGTAGCCTAACCTAACATAACCTAGCCTAACCTAGAGCATTGTAATCTAGCCTAAGTTAACCTAACCTAACCTAATAAAATATTCATGAGTAAAAAAATTAGCATGAGTAAAAAAGTTTCACTCACACTAACTTTTTGAAAAAGACAAACCCCAAAATAAATTTAACACCCTATATTTGGATACTTTCTTAAAATTTAAAAATAAAATTCTATTGTTAATAAAACCATGGAAAAAGAAAAAACATAAACCAAACTAGCCCATGGCATAGCACATCACATCATAGGAAAAAACAAATCACTAAACAATATAAAAACATATATCAAACACTAAAACATAGTTAAACATGTTAAATAAAAAAACGCAGATTGAGAGACATAAATACCTTGAGTTGTAACAATATATTCAAAGATGAAAAGATAGTTAAACAACCCTCTAACAAAGTCAAACAGGTTATTCAAATAATGTGGACATTAGACTGAAAAGCACTTGAAAGACGATATTTTACTTGTGACTATAGAGCAGCCATATGCGCATGCAGAGCCTTTGATAATTTTAGTGTATTCGCGTTTAGTTTGAGTGCTATGGCAGTTATGGATTTGGATTTAAAGCAAAATTCGAATAAAGAAGGAAAGCGAACAAAAATCGTCCAAGGCGAAGATACGAAAGTCAAGTCCAAACCCCCCAAGGCAAAGACATGGCTAAAATGATATAACACATACCATTATGTGGAACATTCATTTCCAAGAGAAAGAAAAACCTACAATACTGCCTCCCTCCACCCGTCCCTTGATGTTCATTGCACCTGTGGTGAAGGCAAGGGTCTGAGGGATGGTAGATGACTGACCCAATGGGATTCAAGTCATGATATATTTTGATAAAATGAAATTTAACCACAATATTTTACAACAGATAAGAAAATGGATGAACGAACCTCGATTAATTATTCACTAACGACCGTGATTAATTCCTTTACGAGTACCTGGGTGTGCCCTTACAAATTGGGAAAATAAACGACGTTCACCATTGCAAAAGTAGATGTTGCAGAAGTAATATATCAAAGGCTTGTACCTGAAATAGTTTAGTGTGATGAAGCAACAGTTTACCTGAAATTGGTTAGTGAGATTGGCAACAAAGGCCTTAGATTACTGAGATGAAGCAACAAAGTCTGTAGGACTTTTAGAGAGCTTCACTTCCCACATACCCAGAAAGTGCAACCACAAACACAAAAATATGCCAAAAGATGGTACAAGTGGCTCGCTCACTTCTGCAAGACATTAAAATTTAATATGAATTATATTGGCAGGAATTCAAATCTATAATTCAAACCTTTCATATATATTGGATTCAATAATTAAAAACGAAATTAAATGCATGGAAAAGAAGCCCGTAAATAGAATTTAAATAAAGCGGTAGGAATTCAGTGTGAAAGAAATTTAGGGAATAATAATGATATTGGGTTGAGTTTATTTTACTTGTAAGTACAGAGCAGCCATCGGCTCGTGCAGAGTTTTTGATAACTTTCGTGCATTTGTGTTTCGTTCGAGTGCTATGACTGTCTGGGATTTGGATTAAAAGCAGAATTCCAATAAGCAAGGGGTCGCTCTTTTCTGTGAGACATTAAAATTTAATATGAATTATATTGGCATGAATTTCAATCCAGCCTTCTCTGTTGCTTCCAAATCCAATTCTCCTTCCATTTAGCCTTCTCTATTGCTCCCAAATCCAATTCTCCTTCAAAGCAGCATCCTCGTCTATCAAATTAAAATCACAGACAGAAACAAAAACCACACAGAGAGACAAATACGAACTCGGAAAACATAGGAAGCCCTTCTAACAAAACACAAGATGAAGAAGGGAGGATGACAAATCCTACAGATTTGTTTTAAAATTTGGGTTAGAGCTATCAAACATCACAATTATGGATACCGCAAGGGTTTTTGATGGTGTTGAATCTATTTCCACCATAAAAAAGAAGTATTAAACATTCCAACATTCTGATTTTTTGAAAAGAAAAATATTGGTTTCCAACAAGAAAAATGTCATCTGCACATCATTCTTTATGAATGCCTTTTTTTAATTCATATATATATAATATATATAGATATTAATTATATATATTAATTATATTACAAAATTATAAAATTATAAAGAATTAATATCTAGACATTATGAGTATGCTTGAGACTTGCCAATATTAGTTTTAACAAGGATAGAATTATTTATTTTAACTGCAATTTAATATGGTTCAAACATTTCATATGAAATATATGAAATATCTACTAGATATTTTTTATTTCAAAAGTAAATTCTTCAACATGAATGACTCTATATTTCCTCTCATCGCCTATGTCAAATAGAAGTAGGTGAAGAAAACATGGGTCAAGCTTTCCATCTAAAATAGAGTCCATCATGGTTGGTGCATGTGTTCACCATAATGAAGGGTCACACAAATAAAGATTAGATTTAAACCAAATCGTAACCATTAAACATTATCTACGGCTTTCAAATTAATTACTATAAACACTCAATATATTTCAATTAAGATCTTCATAGTTTCCATAAAATAGACTTTGAATCCCAATGTTTCTGGGGTGGCACAAATAAACGTCCATTCAACACTTTCTAAATATTGACACAAAATTTTTTTGTTGAATTAAATGATTTTGTTTATTTCTCTAAAGATTTATATATTTTCGAAGAAAAACATTTTCCCAAGCTTAATTGTATGCTAATCTCAAAGTTAGAGATCATAGGAGGATCAATGTAACTTAAAATTGGTATGCCATAAGGCATTAGGAAGCTAGAAACTTGTAGCAACTATAAGAGGTATTTACACAATGCATTTGAGGATGGAAATATAATTTTTATATAGAAATTGTGTTTGTGTATGTGAATATTTAGTTTTCCTATCATTGGTAGTTTAATTTTCATGAAAATTATACTACATATGTTTTCTTTTATAAACTCTTTGGGAAACTAAATAAGGAAAATTTTCTAAAAAACATATAGAGTTTTAGAGAGTAGAGTCTTCTTATGTACAAGTCCTTTCAAAAACTATGTTCTTATTTTTATGTTTAATTTTTAAATTTTGAAAGTCATTATATCATTCCAATTAGGAGGCCTTCAATCACATAAACATAAATGGGCCTTAGCATTATCAAACAAGCATTTTTTGTTTTAAAGGTTGTAGGCATGAATATCTTCTAGTATACCCTATAGTTTTTTCCCCAAACAACTAATGTTTGAAAAGTTGTAATGCAATTAGAAAACGGGTTTGTTTTAATATCTTGATATATTTAGCAAGAGAAATGTATTAAAAATAATAAGAACAAATAATTTTATAGAAAACATTATGTGTGTGTGTGTGTCTATATATATATATATTATATATATATATATATATTATATATATAATATATATATAGATATATATAGATATATATATTCGCCCAATCGAATCTATATGTGTATTTTAGCTTCAGGGAAAAATATATTTTTCGAACTGATAGAAAACTAACATATATATATATATATATATATATATATATATATATATAATATATATATATATTATATATATATATATATATATATATATATATAGATACAGTTTTTCACAAAAGACATTTCTTCAAGTATTTATAGCCCATACAACTGTTTTTGAGCTTACAACTCTATCTGATGAATCCAAGTCATCATGTACATAATATTCCCACTTAGAAATTTAATTTTGAAAATGTTTATCCATGTTTCTATCACTAAAATGGACGAACATTTTTAGCACAAAAGCACATACAGATTCCCAACACTAAAATCAAATGCACATTTGTATCTCTAAAAATGTGAATGCATTTCTACAACTAGTTTCTTAACACATGGAAATAAAAATGCAGTATGGTGGGTGGGTAGTGGGAGGGTGAGAGATAGAGGGATAAAGGGGCCGAAAGAGACAAAGGGGGAAATAAATGGAAACAAGGTTTGCGAATTAGGGAAGGATGAGTTAGTGTGTCAGGTGAGATTGTGAATAAGCATTGAAAAGTGAGAAAGATAAGAAAAATAGGTGTCAAACGAGGGGGATAAAGGTAATCGTTACTCAAAAAGTGAATAAGGGAGAGACCAAGTTGGAGGGGTATTTCTTTAAATAAAGGACTATGATAGAGATTAAGTGAGAGAAAGAGATATAGATAGCAATTTGATGTGTAAGCAAGTGACTGTCTGTATGTTTGTCAACGTTGGTTTCTTCTTGTAGCAATGGTTAGAAAATGTAGTTCACAAATGGGTTTCTAACCCAACACACAAATTTTTATGATCTATTTTCTAAACCCTAATATGATCACACGTTCCTAGTTTAATGTAGCCTATCTTATTGTAACCTCACATAATCTATGTTAATCTAACCTAACTATTCTAACCTTACCAACCTAGCCTGCCTTACCATAATTTGACTTAGTTAAACCTAGCTTGCACTTGCATAATTTATGCTATTGTAACCTTACATAACATAGCCTACACTAAAATACATTAGCCTACTCTTATAATAATATACGCTACACTATAATACACACACTGAGCTTATCCTAGCATTACAAGAGTATTGTAACGTTGATCCAAATTTAAATAGGAATGAAACAAATTACAGAGATAAAAATAAACATAGACATGCAATGGGAATAATACTTCATTTCATTAATGTCAAATACTGAAATATGCTCACAAACAGAAATGGAAATAAACCGGCTAGGGCGATGCTAGCTTATCTCTAAGAAGAGATGTGGCAGCTACATGCCTCTAAATTGTGTTATAATGAGGCTCGAAGACATGTTTATTGTTGAGAAACAATGGAAAACCCTAAAAATCCAAAAGCATAACCATACAAGATGAAACACCAATCTATGCGCCCCGTTTGGGTAAATTGGTACATCAACCTCTCGGGGTCATATCTTTGGCATCCGATCTCTGTTTGACGTGGACAATAGCTCGTTATAAATATCCATTTGAGGACTATAACTTTGGGAAGAGAAACATGAATTTATCGCCTATTTTGCTCCCGATGTTGCCAAAAAACGTCGATTAGGGCCTCAAAATGGCTCGGGAATTTTAGGACCCAAAAAAAATGCTAAAAATAATAAACTGTTCTACAATTATGGAAATTAAAAAACTTAAATAGATAGTTGTGGGGGTCCAAGTGGGATAGGTGGGTGGCCACCAACATCCACCTAAATCATTCTCCCCCCCTTAGGAATCAATGGTCCCCATTGCGTATAGTTCCTCCATGAGATGAGGAAACTTCTGCTGAACCTCGTCCCTGGTGAGCTGTTCTACAATCTCTGATGTGTCTAGTAATGGTGGGAAGCATGGTCAAGGGCATTCCACATTTAACACATGGTGCAAGTGAAGGAATGGAGGAATGTTGTGTTCCAAACCATTGTTTTACACAACCTTGGTAATGTTGTAAGGACCACGTGAGAGTGGTCTGAGCTTCTGATGGGCTCTTGTAAGGTGTTCTTTCTGCAGATGCAACCAAAATTTGTTGCACACTTGAAACTTATGCAATATCCTTGTGGGTGAGGAGAAGTTGTTCCTGTGTTCTTTCATGACCGTATCCCTCTGTTGCTGCTACTGCATGGAGGAACCCTTCTCGGGGGTCATGGATGTGGCGACGATCTCCCCCTTACTTTGGGAGCGAACCAGACAAAAAATGAATTTCCTAGTCTGGGAGATGAGCTTGCTACATTTCTTAGTAGTGATAAAAGAGGTGGCATTAAGTGGGGATACCTCGGTTATCCTATATAATGAATTACCCAAAGAAATAATAATAGATCGAGGACTTAACTCATACATACCATGTCACCTCCACAAGTAGGGATGGCTTAATAATACAGCACAAACATCAAGCGATGCAACATGACACAATACCTCATGTATGAAGGGCTTGATGCTGCAGGGAGGGTAGCAATGCTCGCAGATTTGGAGATCTTGTCCTTCATGAAGCCACCGGATATTGTACGGTTGTGGGTGTGGTGTAGTCGGTAGGCCCAACTGCTTCACAACCTCTACTGAAATAAGGTTCTTTTGGCTACCACTGTTGACAATGAATTGTAGTGGTGAACCCTTCACCCACATTTGTGAGTGGAAAAGATGCTCCCCCTCCTCTAGATCTTCGAGCTCATTCTTATGGATCTTGGCAGTGGCAACAGTGGCGCTGGGCTTCGCATCAATGATCTGCTTCCCTTTGCCATTACCCTTGCCGAGTTCTGACTCAGGGTCAGAACATGCATATGATTTTGAAGCCTTCAAATCGGTCACCAATGACTGCTTGGTCCAACATTCGCTTGTGTTATGAGTGGGACTCTTGTGCAACTCACACCACTTTCCTATGTCCTTCTTCGGCTATGTGGTGTTGCTCTCTTCATGCGGATTCGACAGATTTTCTTGGGTCACCCCACCTTGTCTTTGTTGTTTGGTCTTTGGATTCGTAGATCCAATGTCTCACTTCTTCTCTTTAAACTTTTTCTTGATTTCGACAGCATATTGGTACGTCGTGCCGAGTGAGGAGATGATCAACAACTCCATCTCTTCCTGGATGTATCTATGTACGCAACCATGGTATTTGAGTACCAAATGCAGCTCAAAATCCTTGATACGCAACTATGTACGAAGGGTATGAAAAATGTTTGTGAACTCTGACACATCTTGGTCCCTTCCCTGCCGTAGCATGGTTCACTTTATGTATTTTTCCTCATAGTTTTGACAGGGTAATACTGCTCCTTAATGGCATCAAAAAATGAATTTCAAGTGGGTGTGGCTGAAAATAGTGAGCTCATGCTTTCATCCTTCTGCTCTCAGTAGGTTTCCCACCAGTCCTTGACGTGGGGGGCTACTTCGAGAAGACAGAAAATAATCTTTTTTCGACTGGAAAAATCGTGAACATAAACATACCCATCTAGTAGATTTAACCATTTATCTACAACATTTGCGTCCATCTGACCCTCGAAGATTGGGATTTGAAAATTAACTTGTACCTTAAAGGGTGTTGTGTTTCCAAAGTAGCTGTTGGAAGTTGATGTGTCACCTCTGGGTAGCTGCTAGAGGATCCAGGAAAAGTTGTCTATCATCGCATTCCTTTGTCGCTCGAGGGCTTCTTTGGGAAAGATTTTGATAGGATGTCCTTTCCCCTTGTATTTCTTTTCATTCGTCAAGGGAGGCCATCAGGATTTACGAGGCTTGTATTGCGAAGGTTTGACTAGTTCAAGCCCTAACTCCTTATATCCCGACCTCATTGGGGAAATGCAAAGAAAAACAGAGAAAAAATGAGCCCCTGTGATACCACTGATCGAGATTTAAACAAGAACAGAACAAGTTAAAGAGAAAACCATAAACATAAAGATACAGTGGGAATAATACTTCATTTAATTAATGTGAAATACTAAAATATGCTTACAAACGAAAATGGAAATAAACTAGCTAGGGCAATGGTAGCTTATCTCTAAGACGAGATGTGGCAGCTACATGCCTCTGAACTATGTTATAATGAGGCTCAAAGGCATGTTTATTGTTGAGAAATAATGGATAACCCTAAACATCCAAAAAGCTAACCCTAGAAGATGAAATGCCAAACTGTGGGCCCCACTTTGGTAAATTGGTACATCAACTTCCCGGGGCCATAACTTTGGCATCTGATCTCTGTTTGATGCATATAATAGCTCGTTAGAAATATTTGTCCAAGGAATATCACTTTGGGAAGAGAAAAATCTGTTTGTGACCCATGTTGCTCCTATATTTCCCAAGAAATGTCATTTAGGGCGTCAAAACGAATCCGGAAGTTCACAACTTGAAAAAACTGCCATAAATAGTAAATTATGCTACAATTATAAAAAATGAAAAACTGAAAGAGATAGTTGTGAGGGTCTAAGTGGGATAGGTGGGTGGCCACCAACATCCACCTGGATCAAATATCCCTATACCAACCTTGCTCAACTGAACCCAACCTCATTTTAAAAAAAACTAATGTATAGTAATCTACCAAATGCTAACCTAACAATAAAATAGCCTAAGATAACATAGTCTATCTTAATCCACCTAAATTAATCAAGTGCATCCCACCCTACACAAACCTAGCCTACATTAACTTATCACATGATATATCATTAAATAAAGAAAACCATTCTCTATAAAAATTATAATCTAACAATATATAGTTTTACTTAATTTATTTTTTGATATGAAATAGATAATAATACATTCAATATGATAATTGAAAGTAAAATCTATATTTCCTAATTAAAATATAAAAATGAAGCCAACGATATGGCATTAAATTATGATTTAAATTATAATTCCATATAATTATTAAAAAAATCCAAGACAAATAAGGAACACAAAAATGAACTATTAAAAAATTATGAAATATAATTTATATTCTTGAAAATAATTTTTCTATATAAATATTTAAAATTAAAATATAATATATGTTTTAAAAAAACATATTCTTTCCATATGAAAAAAAAATATAAAAAATTTAATCCATATAATTAATAAAATAAATATAAATTATAAAATAGAATAGTGTCTAAAGATTTCATTAAAATCACATTTTTGAAAAGTGAGCTCTTCAAAATCTAAGTGTTCCAAGGGTTTATCATGGTGTTGAATCCATGTATGCAGTCGAAAAAACTATTTAAACAAAACAAATCAAGATTTGATTACAATTGTTTTGGCCTGTTTCAAGAGAAAATCCACCAAAAACTTCAAAAAGTCACTTAAAAACTACTTAAAAAAGATATAAACTATAAATATATTATAAATACAAACAAAAAACAATTCAACATAACAAATATAATTTTCATCATTTTCTTAAAAATTTAACTCTTTTAAGTAATGGTAAATGATAATATATATGAAACTAACCAATCTCCCTTATCAATATAAAAAGAGTACAAAATTTTCTATTTCCAATTTCATATATATATATATATATAGATAATTGTAAAAATAAAATATAAATAAATTACCGTATTAATTTTCTTTTGAAAATAGATCACATATTTTGCAAAAACTATTGATCGTATTGTTCCATAAGTGCAATCATTTCCTGTCCAAAAGAAAAATCATCATAAGCATAGTAAGTAATCCTTGCTCACACAAACCTAATAACTCGCATATATCACTAGTAAACAAATAGAGTTAAGTGGCTATGTAGAGGAAAATCGAGAGTGGAATAGAGAGAAAAAATACCTTGCAGAATTTTACCTTTCTAAGAAATCTTCCATTTTCAAATGAGTTTAATAAATTTTTGCGACAAATAAAAAAGAAAACTTCAATATGCAGGCATGCATGATGATTCAACCTTATAAGTGTTGGGTACATTTTAATTGGTGTTTGACCATCATATTTAATTTTTTTTAAATATAGTTTAAATAATATTAGGTCTACTAAAGTACGCATATGCTTCTTATGACAATATTGGAATTTAAGGTGCTTATGGACGTATAAGGGATAAATATGAGTAAATATGAGCACCGATAATATAATAATAAATATCTAGGATTACCTGACTTGTATTCTTCTTGTTCGTTAAACTCAAATCATGATGGTTATTCACTCAAATTTCTCTCGCAGTTAATCCATTATTACATTATGATATATGTAAGAACAAGCGACTACATCAAAGGTCTTCTCTCTATGGAGTTGGATAGGAAAAGATTGTTCACCAGAGCCAATCAGAACATATCATTTTCTTCCACCTTTATCGAATCAATTTTGAACACATGGAGATAGCATAGGTGCATTCTTTTCACCAATGGTCGCTGACAAGGACTTATGTCAATGAGGAATAAGTAGGCACTCCAAGGAAATTAATGGAGGAATATAGCACATTTTTGTAATTAATGTCATCGATCCCACAAAAAAGACATCAAAGAAAAATTATGTTACATACTATACTAATTAATGGTTTAGCATGCTTATGTAATTACAAATTGTGGTACTAATTCTATATAATAGACTATCGTGTCGATCCCATGGGAACAATGGAAAAAATGAAGGCCCTCTCTGCTCTAATGGCTTGTGGTTTCCTTTCCTTCATCAACGACTCCACACCCTAGTCAACACGTCGCTCCTGCCACTGTTCCAACTCAGGTTTTGGAATTTTTAGAATTTCTTCGTGTTATCTACAAAATTCAGTAGTTCATTCTTGTTGAAATTGACGTCCATGGGGAAATAGTATGCTTGTGCCTTACTATGCTTGTGCCTACCTAATGTTATGAAAATTTATCAGATATTATCTTCCAATCCCATCGCCTAGTATTCTTCTTCCTTCCCTAAGTGGATTCAATTCTTCCGGTCAGAAGCTTCAAATCTTAGTGAGTCGCAACACTTTATTCTAGCTTGTTTTATGCTGTTGTGAGTGGGACCTGTGAGGACTTCAGGAGAACATGGAGGTCCTCACGTGGTCACACTAGTACATAAAGGAGTGTTTTAACAAAATATTTGACATAATGTTTATGTAAATTGTCTTAACATAGGAAAAAAGATAACTTGTGTATGGTATTAAATATTGTCTCTAAGCAGGTGTCTCAAAAATTATTGTCTTAAGGATTATTTTCTTAAATATTATTGTCTTAAAAAATCTTGTCTCAAAGATTATTGTCTTAAAAAATATTTCCTTAAAGATTATTGTCTTAAAAATATTCTCTCTATAAAGACAATATATAACACAAGCCTTATTGTCCCTTAGGAGACAATTTCATTTTCATCTCTCCAGTGACAACACTCAGATTATAGACAATATTTCCTTAATACTAGCTATTTTCTCTCTACAGACGACAAGAAAATGATTTAAATATCACTTTTGTCTCTTTAGAGACAATACAAAACAATGAATCCAGAAATATATCACCATTGAAATAAATATATATAAAAAACATTTAATAAAAGATAAACTACAATTTTTTTGACTAATTCGTGTTAGTATAGAGTGAAATGAAACCACGAACTTCCTTCTTCTATGGAAGGCACTCTTCCATTGAGCTAGAATGCTTCAAATAATTCTTAAATATTAAATATCTAGTGGTTAAGCTGGTACAGATGCCATGGAAGTGTGTAACGATGGATGTAGAGAAACAATGATCGTAAATGTCCATCCTACTTATGGTTTTTTGATGTCACGTAGCTAGCGTACTCCTTTGGGGTAAATATTAAGTTTGACTTGTAATATGCCAGAGTCCCTATGTTCAGATGGAGAACCTGTAGATTATAGAGGGAATCGTACCAATTACACAAATTCTCTCGTGTATACAACTGATGAGATGGGTGAATATGTAATGAGTCTTAATGCCGAGCCTATGGAAATTTCTAAGGATTTGATGAACAAGGATGAGAGATGTGAGCCTACTAATCTATGGAATATTAATTTTGATCTGAATTCTTCTAAATATCGCTTTGGGATAGGTGCTTTTTCTAGGTTATCATGCGGGTACTTATCATCCTTTTTCCTTTAGATTGGAGTTTTAATGTACCAACAATGTGGCTGAGTATGAAACCATGGTGTTGGGTCTTAAGACTGTTGGGAATATAGGAATTAAAATGCTAAATATTATGGGTGATTCCAAGCTATATATCAATCAGGTGAAAAAGCAATGTCAAGCTAAGCATTCAATACCGAGGTAGTATGGAAAGAAAGTATAGGATTTGTTCTATTTCTACATGAATATATATATCAATGTCATCAATTGTGAGTACACAATATCAGCGTACGACTGATCACCCACATCCCCCATGCTAGTTTCATAAAAAAATATGATGGTTGAGTGAAAATATCTCATGGAATAAATCATAGATGTGTCTTGGATACAACATGTATACAAAATACATCAGGAGAGGAATATAACTCTGACTCTCGCCCTCTCCCTCAAGAGGATCATTTGTAAGTATCTACTACAAGCCCTATGTGCATCTATATCTCATGCCTCGTAGCGTCATCTGTAAGGTGGTGGTCCTCACTCTCATAACTCTAGCATTGCTCAATATCTGTGATATCCATGAACTCCTCCTATCTTACCTGCTAGCCTCCTTATATCACCCTAGCTCAGACTGTAGGCTTTCCTTCTCTCTCCTTAGATATATAATCTTTGTGTCCCTAGCTACTAGCATTGTACCCAACATAGTTATATCTCTGCCATAATGTTTCATGACCTAAAACGGTTGTATCTCTACTACACCTATGTTGTAGTCACTAGATCTATGGCCACCTGTGTGGGTGTGTAATTGTGTGATATCAATAACCATCTAAATAATTTATCTTTGATGCAACCTATCTTACGAACTTGGCCAAAATATTTTCACCTACGAGCTCTAATTCAACCTGTCAGAAGTAGGGTGCAGCACTAAATTGCATTAACTAGACTAGTAATAATAATTGACCTTAACTAATCAACATTTCACACAAAAGTCTTTTTTCTCAATTGTTTAAAGCCTAATTAATTACTCTTTTGTGGCTACTCCATACACTAGGTATATCATCAAAAGAGAAATATGTTGTCTATGACTTGTGATAAATTTTCCTCCCAGGTATAAGATAGTAAGACATTTAGGCAAGGAAAACTAATATAGAATATAAAAGATTTACAACCCACATGTACAATTTACATCCTTAGCTATTGTCACACAATAATTGAAAATCCCTGAAGAGCCATACTTTCTTTCCAATATTTTTTTTTCCCTTTTCTCCAAGGTTGACTCTGACAAGCTTGATCAGAAAGCTTGTTGACACTTGAATGCAAGACAGTTTGAAAATATTTTCAATATATGCACAATGAAATGTTGGAATATATGTCATTAAACCTACATACAAACCACACATTAACATAAAATGTATATGGACAAAGAAATATCTACCACAGTAAAGTTTTATTTGAAAAGAACCTTCCTCTAGATGGACTTTTTTTCTCTCACGTACAATTTTTTTGTTGCTGACCGATCTTGCTTGAAGTACAACTCCTTTGTCATAACTCTTGGATTGACTAGCTACTCTCTGCTACGTAATCTTTTAGTCTACCTTCTTCATAAGAAATTCATGGAGATGGGTGAAAAAGCAACAAGAGAAGACAATTGCCTAGCATTTTTGTTAGATATTTCACCCAAATTTCTCTCCTTTCCAATGTTACCTAGGGAGACAGAAGTGGAAACTACTATCATACTACTCATAGCATAGGGCATCTCCCCTTATTCTAAATAGATAATTACAATATCTCCATGTTAGCTATTATTTTACAAACATGAGCGCCAAAGTAATAAAAATGCCTGTAACTAACACACTAAATAGCTACTAAGGCTTATAGAAAAATATGTAGCATCACAACAAACATAGCCTAAGAGAAACCCAACAACCATCCTTGTCTTAAACAACACATGTTTCTAAACTTGCGCACTTATTTCACAGAAATAGACAAAAGCTGGAAAAATTAATACTATAATAGAATAGTATGAACTCAATTCTGGTATGCACGTGAAGGTTGCCAAGTGAGCTTGATATGCACCTTCAATGTTGCCAAGCATATCCTTCAAGGTTTCCAAGCTAAAGTGTAATGACCAAGCTTGAGGTTGCATATTTTTTAATTTCAATATTTTACCTCTAGTCAATACCACCTTCAATGTTGTTGGCATACTCTAGAGAACAAATTCAAGGTTTGATTACATTTTCAATTGAATGACCTCCTTCGGGATCATTCCATACAAATCCTAATCAAGATGGTACTCAAGGGATGTGTCCTACCTGTCTTCTATTTCTGGTGACATCTTTGTGATAGTACATTTATGGAAAAACTAGTCATTGTTGTTCATTCTATGCTAGTATATGATCAATCCCAAGGGATTTATTCTCGGCAACAGTCTCCTGCTAAGCATTTTCATGACCCATTTGGTCAAAATCTACACTCGCAAACTTGCTCAAAGCCTCAACATCATCCAGATGGAATGATTCAACTAGGGAAGCCTTCTTCTAGGCCATATTTCCCAAGCTCTACTAGAGGTGTTCACCAAGTCCAACCCCTTTTTCTTGGTGCAGTTCTTCTTACTAGGAGCTAGATGAATTTCAGCCTGATGAGCTTCTCTTACAAACCAATGTGTTGGGCTTGTATGGGAGAACTAACACAATATAATAACATTCATCCTAGCTTACCTAGCAGAACAAAAAAAAATTTGCAAATTCACGCCCATAGATTCAAATATGAATCACTATTCACGAGCACTCATGCTCATGCCTAGCCTTTGATGCCAAAACTACAAAATGGTGTGTTGGTTATTAAATTCATAAACAAAGAGCAAGTTTTTTCCACAATAGCAAATAACACAAGAATATATATAAACTGTAGGTATAATATTCGAGTGAATTTATAGGTATGAGATCATTGAAATGATGCATTTACTAGTTAGTGAACTGACTAAAAGATTTTAATATTGTAGTATGATTTAAAACTATTAGTCAAAGTAATATACCATAACCAGCATACCACGAATGGATGAAACACTGCGATTGTCATGGCATTAAACCAAGCAATAAAACAATGAGTTAAAGCCCAACATGGATGATTGTTGCTAATGGAAATAGTATGAAGTTTCCACATAAATACACCAACAATTTGAGGGCTAGTTGACTCTCAGCACTTAAAAAATTAATAACTAGAATGCCCATTCAAATAACGAGGCTAGTTGTGCATTCACTTAATCTTAGCGATATTATGAATTGAAGATAAAATTGTGATTCACCATTGCATAGAATTAACTAACAAGAGAATACTCGACACAGAATCCAATGTTGTGGGTGTTAGGATAATATATGGTTGTAGGAAATTGAATGCAAAATTATTGTCTGATGTAGTTTTATATACAAAACTTCACATCAAATTGAATCTATTACACAACCAAACTCATTCAGATAGCTATTAACATAGAGAAAATACATTTTTACTACAAGAACCCCAATTTAAAAACAATAATTTGTCGGAAACTTTACTTTTCTTTGGATATGCTTACAAAGAATAAGACGTCCATTGAGATTTCATGTATTGTTACTCAATGATGACAATTCCAACTCCTCATGCATGGATAGGCTCAATTGTCACTTCCTCCTCCAATATTCAAGTAGGATTTTCTTCCTGAGTTTTTTCTTGCTATTTCTCTTTTTCTTCCTTTCCTCTCCATCATTGTCTTCATTGTTCTTCCATAAAGCAATATTCTCTATTAATTGGCTACCTTGGAAATCCAACTGTCAAGAGGATTCATTTTATTAAGGACTTTTTTCCTTTGAACTTCAATTTGGTTGACACTCAATCTCCAAATCAACCGCAACAGCATGCCACACTGCGACAGATGGAAACATAAAAATAATTTGACAGCAAGTTTTGACCCTTAATCTGGAAATCAACCTCAACAATATGGAAGCTGGAAATGGAAAAAAAATTCAAAACAAGTTTATTTTGACCTTTACATGAAACATACGAGACCATTATTATAGCAATTTCTAGCATTTTTCTTGGAATCAATTTACCTGCCCATGCTATGAAAAGCAAAACAAAATCAGGAACTACTTTTATATCTCAAGAAACAATGGATACATCTGGCATTCTTTAGGATGTAATATGATCACATTAGTGTATTAAACCCCAAGGAACTACTTTGATACGTAAATCTATTATGCACTCAAAATGGTATAAAGAAGCAATTTGTTAGCAAACATGCTAAAGTTACAAGCCCCTCAAGGTATTGTCCATAATCATTATTTCTAAAGTATTGCCACCCATTAACCTTTCTTCTATCTGTCTTGTATTGGTCATTTTATGGAATTTTAAGAAACAATTTATGATAATATAGACTCTCCAAACTATGCATATCTCAAGGTCAAACTATGCAATTAGTATTTCTTATGAATGTTTGAAATGACGATTATATGGAGCTTTAATTTTAGTTATCACCCAACTCGAATGAGAAATATATATTCTAGGGAAAATCCAATTGGTAGTTATCGATATATATGAACTTGATGAGTTGCACATGTTGAATGTAATTCTGAAGGCGAACCTCCAGGTGTATTATGGAATATGATGATAGAGTTTAAGGTGCACACTAAGATGGCTCACACTGTGCATTGTAATGCTAACCTTAATGATCTTGGGGATGAATTCAAGTCATATAGAGTGAAGTTAGGCACTAAAGGAAAGGGAACCAAGAGCTCTATTTGATTATGCTTTTCTATACAATTAGAAGTAGTTTAAGTGAGATTTTCTATATGATTTTATATGTGGCTCTCAAAACTATGCATATATGAATGTACATGTCACCAAAATTTGGTTCTGGCTCATTAGATTTCAATAGAACAATATTTTTCTACCTGGTACAAAATTTTACCCTTTTAGAGAAACAATAAGAGAAGTAACCAGTGTACACAACCATGCTAAGAAAAAAATTCTAGAGTATGAAAGGCACTATAAATTTAAATTCTAAAGAATGATATTCTTTGCAATGCCTAGAAGTCCTGATTGGTACAATGGCCATAAAAGACAATGTGTCTCTACCAATTGTAATTGTCTCTATCAATAAAATCTGTAACACAATGTAATCTTGGCAAAAACTGAATGCATCACAAGAGTACTATATCTTTGTATGGATGTACGTTAATTTCGAAAAGATTTGCAGTGACATTAGATATTCAGTGAATATGGACAAATGTAATATGAATGACATAGACAAAAGAAAAACAACATCTTCATTAGTTCAGGTTCTCAATAGTGGAAACAAAGGGATGTGGATTGATTAAAAATGATTGATGATTTGGCTAGAAGGTAAAAATAGTTCTGAAAATTTTATTATTGGTTTGAAATAGAAAAATCGTTCAAATACATTTCATTTCAAGGAGCAACACATGATGGCATTAGTTTGGTGCCAAACTTTTTTCAGCAGAGATTCATTAACCTCATAATTATGTCTACGAAGCTCTACCCCCTAATGGAATATGGAAAAATGATATCTTGCCAATAAAAAAATCGATAAATCTTGAAGAAAAGTCATCCTACATGTCAGGATTTTACTTTACCTGTAACTATGACAAACCCAATGTGTAAGTGTAAGTGCTTCTGGGGTGCTAGGAGGTAGCCTCACCCCAAGATCGGAACCCATTTAAGAAGCTATTAGGGCCATGGTGTCCCTCTGCATGCATGCTACAATACCAAACACATATTGATGAGCCATGGATATGACAATATCCCATAAATGGTTCTCAAAAGTGAACTGGAAATAAATTGTCAATACTAATTTGAGGTTTCCAGAGTTTCCACCATAATCAAAATATCTTTGAGCTCCTTTTGATCCAATTTCAAGGGAATATGCCAAGCCCAATGTAAGATTTGGATTGGAGACATCTTGTATGATGCATAACACAATTTCTTAAGTGACGCAGGCCACCATCCCAATCACTCAATGAAAAAAGTGAACGGTCAAAGATCATCCGTGTCCCTACATAACTTGATGAGAATGCAGGCCCTACCCATCTAGGCAACCAAAATTCATTAGAACAGAAGCTTAATGCCATGTAGGCTCGAAATTCCAAATAATTTGTATCTCCAACTCAAACAGAAACATCTAAGTGTGATTAGTTTCTAGGTGTATTTCATACGCTTCCCAAAATATGATATCTTTTAATGTTTCAACCCCCAAAGATTTTAGCAAAATCCAATACTTGCCAAATATTTAAGGTGAAATAATTAAAAAGACATATTTGAGAAAGCCCTCGTTTCCATTTTTTAGAATATTTTCCGCCATAATAACATGATATGAGTTGTATTAATTTAAAGATTGTATCCATTAAAGTTTCGACAATAAAAATAATCGTAACAGACTAAAATCCTAAGATTGAACCCATATCTCTATAAAGAATGCCGAATAATGTGAGATTTAGTACATTATAGATATAAAAGTTTCGAACTCATGATATATAGAATAACTTTTAAAAATAATCATAGTTCAGTGAAAAAAATGTACACATTGAAATCTTTTTGGCATGGTTATACCTATGGTGGCAGCAAGGGCTTGAAGGACTATACAATGTTAGAAATAATACTGTGAGGCGGGTGAATGAGTATTATCAAACCCTTCTCAATTTATACAAATATTTTCAGATTTGACAATTTAAACATGCATATACCTTCCAAACTTATAATTAGATGTTTGTCATTAATTTGTATGTGAGAACCATAGAATAATGAGCAGAAACACAAAATAGACAGTCACACCAAGGAACACAAGATGGAAGGTGGAAACCCAATGTTGGTGAAAACCACCTGCTGCAATATGTCTCTATCTTCTTTCAATGAGAAACTTCTTCTTACAATGATTTTGTACTGGTGCAGTCTTTTACCAGTACGCAAGCTGCAACCTGCAGAGAGCTACAACCCTCTGTTTCGTTTTCCATCTTCTTCTGGAAGGGAGCTACAACTCCCTTAGCTTTTGTACTAGTTGAAATACTAGTATGTAGGTGTTGATCTACAGAAGGCTACAACTGTCTTTTCTTCCAAGGACCATGTTTCATAAATTTTCAAACTAAATCCAAAACATCAAATACATGTGCATCACCCAATCTCCTTTAAACAAATAACTTGTCAAAAAACAGTAACCATAAAATAACACCAATAACAAGACACCAATTTAAACCCAAATCTCTGCAGAAACAGATAAAATACAGCTAAAATATATTTCAGGAAAGGTCCGCAATTTCACCGAAGGAAACCTACGAATATCCACAGTTCTTCTGTGTCTAGACTACCAGCACCGCATCCACACTGTCTACCCGATAGCGCACCTCCATACATGTGCCTTATGCTTCTCTACGTACCTTCGCACCTGATCCATCTACTGCGTTGTGTACCTCCGCACCTGCGCCTTCTGTTCCGTGCGTACCTACGCACATGCGTTGTGGATCACCTACGGACCTCCTTATAGAGCCAAGTTATCAGTCCTCCAATGTGCCACAGACTGTCAGATCCATAGATCTGATCATGCGCCAAAGGGATCACGTCCTGTCAATAGATCCACCTTATAATTTACAGTTTTCACCTTGATTTAGATCTAGCTTTTCAAACGGACCACCCAAAATTTCAGATTTTAAGATATTCAATTTTCACGAGTGTCTAGCCAAATGATCTCCTTTCCTTCTTATAGGCAAGCCGTTACTCAAACCATGGATCAAAACCATAGAAAACCAATACAAGGGATCCAAAACCTGGGTTGAATATTTTAGATGCCAAACCATGGACCAAAACCATAGGATCAAAAATGTCAGACTAAATACCATCGACCAAACATAATACGAGTGTTTTTATCTGCATGAAAGTTTGTGGATTTTAGGTTCTCACCTTTTGTGCAGGAGACCTGCAAACATATCCGCACCTTTTTAATGGTTCTCCTCCGTAATGTGTCAATGACCCCATCTTTTGATCTGTGCACCTGCAGAACTAGAGAATAACTTTGTTGCACTATAATTTATCATCTGAGATGAGTGGGTTGTCATCAAGTACATCATATGTATCATAATGCCAACAATCTCCCCATTTGGACTTGATGGGAACAACACCCAATCACTCTCCCCCTTTGACATCAAGGGCAAAGGGGCGGACTACCATACTCCCCCTGAGTACCCGCTGAAAACTCTAAACGAGCTCCCCCTTTGTATATGTTCTGTGTTGAAATATTGTATGCAAAATGATGTTCTACAAGAAAGAATATGACTCCATACATCATAAGTAACCTTCCTATCATCAAGACTCATACATACATCCATCTCCCATCTAAGTGGGAATACACAAGATAAACAAAAGTCATTCATCCCAGGCATAGTGGGAAAACCAAAATAGGTCATTACATGATCTTGATATGAAAAGAAGTACATGACATAGAGACAAGAACAACTATTATCAACAGAATCAACCTTCAGACCATTACACATAGATCTCAATCAACATCTATTCCACCAAAAATACTTGTGAAATCAAACCAAGAACTTCTAAGATAATTCCAACAATGCATTAAAATAATATATGCTCCCCCTGAACCAGTGCCATATGGTCTCTGACAGACCCATGATGGACCCACATAGACTGGCAAATGTACATGTATCCAACTGCGTACAACAAACAAGATTCAACAACAGGATGATGCATCAACAACCCCCATCTTCTGTCTGAGGTATTCAAATGTCTCCCTGGGCAATGGTTTGGTGAGTATATCAACAACTTGTTCCTTGGAGGGAATATACTCCAATTTGACCTTTGGTTCCAGCACTTGTTCCCGAAGAAAATGATACTTGATAGGTATGTGCTTAGTCTTTGGGTGCATGACAGGATTCTTTGAAATGTTGATTGCATTTGTATTATCACACAAAATGGAAATAGCTCAAGTACTAGTGACTTGGAGATCTTGCAATGTTTGCATCATCCAAAGGAGTTGTGTGTAGCAAGATGCAACAGCTACATATTCTGCTTCAGCTATAGATAGGGCAATGGAACTTTGTTTCTTGTTGAACCAAGATACTAATCTGGAACCCATGAAGGATGCACCTCTACTAGTGCTTTTCCTGTCATCCACGCTTTTGGCTCAATCTGCATCAGCATAAGCATGAAGCGTGAGATTTTTATCTCTAGAATACCATAAGCCATAATTTTGAGTTCCTTGAAGGTACTTGAAGATTCTCTTAACTGCCTGAAGATGAGTTTCCTTTGTATTTTCCTGAAATATTCCAAATATTCGCACTGCATGCATGATGTCTGGTCGGGTACCTGCTAAATAAAGAAGACTTCCAATAATGGATCTATAGGTTGGTTGATGTACTGCTGCTGATTCATCATTTTCACTCAGGCTACATCCTTTAACCATAGGGGTACATACTAGTTTCAAATCTTCCATGCCATATTTCTTCAATATCTGCTTGAGGTACTTGGTTTGACATAAAAAGATACCACCTTCATTTTGTTGGATTTGTAGACCAAGGAAATATGTGAGCTCACCAAGCAGGGACATTTCTAATTCTTTCTGCATTACCAAGGCAAAGTTTTGACTCATGGATTCTTCATTGCTGTCAAAAATGATATCATCAACATATACAACAAGTATTAGCATTTTATTATTGTCAACTTTTATGAATAAATTGTTGTCTGTTGATCCTTTTGCAAAACCTTGTTGATGAAGGTACTCATCCAACTGGAAATACCAAGCCCTTGGAGCCTGCTTAAGGCCACAGAGAGCCTTTTTGAGTTTGCATACAAGATTTGGATCATTTCCAAGCATAAACACATATACTTGCTCAATGTACACTTCTTCATTCAAGTCTCCATTCAGAAATGCAGATTTTATGTCCATTTGAAATACCTTGAACTTTCGAAAGCTAGAGAGAGTGAGGAACATTCTTATAGCCTCAAGTGTAGTGACTGGAGCAAAGGTTCCTTCAAATTCTATGCCTTCAAGTTGTGCATATCCTTTACAAACATGTCTTTCCTTGTTCCTAACCACATCCCCATTTTCATTCAGCTTATTTTTGAAAATCCATTTTATCCCTATGACATTCTTATCGATTGGTCTAGGAACCAACACCGAAGTGTTATTCTTTTCAATCTATTTGAGCTCTTCCTCCATGGCTTTGACCCAGCATTCATCTTTGCACGCCTCTCTTACATTTTGCAGTTTAGTGGAGGATAGCAATTTCAAATAGCTTGAAGCTTCTGCTATTGATCTTCTTGTTTGTATACCATCCTCTCTGCCCCAAAATTTGAAATTTTGGATGGTTCTTCTGAACGTACTTGGATGGAGACTTATCTTCTACCCTTATCTGTTCTTCTGTTGCCTCATGCGTTTCTTCTTCATCATGAATCTGATTTGGTTTTGATGGATAGTCTTCATCGTCTTCGAAATCTTCAAATCTTACCTACCTAGGAGTGTTTTCTTCTTCATCAACCACTACATCAATACTTTCAACAATTTTTCCAAGCCTTTTATTATAACACTTGTAAGCTTTGATGTGGGGAGAGTAACCAAGTAGAATGCCTTCATCTACTCTAGGTTCAAACTTGACAAGATGTTCATCAGTATTTTTGATATAGCATTTGCTTCCAAAAACTTTGAAATATTTCACCGAAGGAGTCTCACCATACCAGAGGTCATGAGGAGTTTGAGTGTTGTTCACCTGGACATTTGTTTTGTTGAGAATAACAAGTGCAACAAATGCAGCTTCACCCCAGAAAGTTGCAGGAGTTCCATATTCATCAAGCATAGCACGAGCCATTTGTTGAACCATTCTGTTCATCCTTTCCACTACTCCATTTTGCTGAGGACTCCTGGCTGTAGAGAATTCTCTTCTTATTCCATGTTCTTCACAAAAATCAAAAAATTCATTTGAGGTAAACTCCCCACCTCTATCAGACCCAAGGCATTTAATTTTGTGATCTGATTTTTTTTCAACCAAAGCTTTGAAGGATTTGAATTTTTTGAAGGCTTCATCTTTGTTCTTCATAAGTCCTATCCAAACCATCCTTGAATAGTCTTTAATGAATAATATGAAGTATTCTTCTCCTCGAGGTGACCTTTTCCTAGACGGACCACATACATCAGTATGGACAGGCTCAAGTGGCCTGCTAGCTGATACTTCCATCTCAGGGAAGTTAGGTCTAGTTTGCTTACCAAATTGACATGACTTGCATATTGTATTGTCTGGAATTATGATGTCTGGAAGACCATGAACTGCCTGGTATTTGCATGCTTTCATTATTTGTGAGAAGCTTAGGTGCCCCAATCTCCAGTGCCATAACCAGTGTTCATCATTCTTTCTTAGATAGCATTCATGTCGTCCTTCTTTGAATATGTATAAATTATTTGGAGTTCTTATGCCTTTGATCACTATTTTTCCTTTATCAAGATCACGAACACTACATCCATTTGATCAAAATATTACCTCAGTTCCTTGATCACACATATGACTGACACTCAATAGATTATGTTTTAAGCCATCAACATACATCACATTTCCAGCTTTGACTTTTTCCTTCAATTGAATAGAACCTTTACCTTTTATGAGCGCAGGGGTGTCATTTCCAAATGATACCTTCTTCTCTTTCTCTAAGGAACTATATGACTGAATTTTTTCCTTATCACTTCTCATATGTTTCGGACATCCATTGTCAATGTATCATTGGTTTTATTTCCCTTCCTCATATAAGGCTATAACACATCTTTCTGGTTGTGGTTCTTTCATTCTCCATGTTTTGTCACTTGAGGTTTGTTCCTTCTGACTTGTCTGTCGAAACCTGCTCCTGCATTCAGAATCTTCATCGCCGAAGTTGTTAAAAATAGAACATTCTATTTCATTTTCAAGAGCAAAAAAGTTATTCTTGGTTATTTTCATGATCCCGGTCATACTTCTTTGTTTTTGAGCTTATCTAGTTATGATTGTCTGCTTTGTGACCAAAGTTATGACAAGAGAAGAATTTCCCATTGAAGAAACTCTTGTGATTATCAAATCTACCCAAAAAATGATTATAGTTTCTACTGTCATCCATTCTTAAGGAAAATTAAGAAGGTTTTACCTGAGGCTGGTTGTAGCTTCTATTCATCCTTAAGGTGGATTGCCCCCAATTTACTTGGTAGTCTTTGTTCGTTCTTGAGGTATTTACCTGGTGATCTCCATTGGGCCTTTGCTCACTCCTCCTTGCTACATCACGATAACTTTTGGAGGTATATGGTTTCTGTGCTTGAGATTTTTCTTCATTATATCCCAAACCTGTCTTGATTAGAGGAGAACGTTGCACATTGATAATCTCATCTAGTGTTTCAGATCCTTTAACAAATCTAAGATTAAGAGCTTTCTCAATCTCTTTTCTAAGTCCCACAATTTCACATTCTAGCTTTTCATGATGTTTTTCCCTTTCAGCCAGTTGAAATTGCAGAGTATCAATTATCGTATTTTTCTCTTCTAAACAAGTTTTGAGTTTAGAAATCTCTTCATAAAGACCTTCCTCATCTATAGCATCCATGAAATGATCATCTTCAAGAGCCATTAAAAGTCTATAGTTATTACCTCGTTCATCTTCATCACTATTTGAGAGTCCATCACTGTCTTCATGGTGTAGTAGCTTTTCTTACTTACATTTTGTTTCTTGTTCCATCTAACAGGTTCTTTACCTTTGTCAAGATTATCTTTATGAGGACACTTGGCAGCATAGTGACCGACTCTTCCACAAGCAAAGCATTTGAAAGGTAACTTACCTCTGAATCTTCCAACACCCCATTGAAGGTTATTGACAAAATTTGATTCTTCCTCTCTTTTGACATATACCCTGACTCATAGTAATCTCCTTTTCCTGAAGCCTTGAATGCGGATTCTCTTCTGTCTGATGGTCCTCCTTTCCTCATTTCGTAAGAAGTTAGAATTCTGTGTAGTTGCGACATGGTAATTTTCTATAGATTCTCCTTTTCTTCTATAGCAGAAACTTTGGATTCAAACTTAGGAGACAAATATCTTAGAACCTTTTGAACCACAACAACCTCTTTTATTTCTTCACCCAAGTTTTTCATACAATTAACAATCTCATCTATACATAGGAAATAGTTAGCCACACTTTCACCATTGTACATTCTGAGATTCTCATATCAAATTTTGAGGGGTTGCAGTTTTGCTCGTTTTCCCTGTTCATCTCCTTCATAGATTAGAACGATCTTGTCCCATATTTCCTTAGCGGATTTATACTGCATAATCTTGATGAATTTCGATTGAGATAGACATCCTAATAGAGTATTGACTGCTTTTGCATTGGTTTCATATTTCTTCTTCTCAGCTGGATCTATTGGAGTTACTGATGGAAATGTGTACCCTGTATCTATGATATCCTAGAGTTCTGTACCAAGAGATTGAAGATAGGTTGTGACTCTTACCTTCCAATAGAAGAAGTTGGTCCCATCAAAAATTGGTGGCCTGATCAATGCTTCTCTCTCGTAGTTGCTCATGATGATATATCTTCCTTCAAGTGATCAAGCTTCTTTTGAAGGACCTGCTCCGATACCAATTGTTAGAAATAATACTAGGGGGGGGGGGGTGAATCAGTATTATCAAGCCCTTCTCAATTTATACAAATATTTTTAGATCTAACAATCTAAACTTGCATATACCTTCCAAACTTATAATTAGATGTTTGTCATTAATTTGTATGTGAAAACCATAGAATAATGAGTAGAAACACAAAATAGACACTCACACCAAGGAACACAAGATGTAAGGTGGAAACCCAATGTGGGTGAGAACCACCTGCTGCAATATGTCTCTATATTCTTTCAATGAGAAACTTCTTCTTACAATGATTTTGTACTGGTGAAGTCTTTTACCAGTATGCAAGTTGCAACCTGCAGAGAGCTACAACCCTCTCTCTCGTTTTCCAGCTTAATCTAGAAGGGAGCTACAACCCCCTTAGCTTTTGTACTAGCTGAAATACTAGTATGTAGGTGCTGATCTACAGAAGGCTACAACCTTCTCTTTTCTTATAGGGACCATG
Organism: Pinus taeda; assembly: GCA_000404065.3. NCBI lineage: Eukaryota > Viridiplantae > Streptophyta > Pinopsida > Pinales > Pinaceae > Pinus > Pinus taeda. Next base: position 28,362 of record APFE030631942.1, on the reverse strand, counting down.
TTTCATAAATTTTCAAACTATATCCAAAACACCAAATGCATGTGCATCACCCAATCTCCTTTAAACAAATAACTTCTCAGAATGCAGTAACTAGAAAATAACACCAGTAACCAGACACCAATTTAAACCCAAATCTCTGCAGAAATAGATAAGAGACAACTAAAATATATTTCAAGAAAGGTCCGCAATTTCACCGAAGGAAACCCATGAATATCCGCAGCGCTTTTGTGTCTAGACTGTGCAGCTCCGCACCCACACTGTCTACCCGACAACGCACCTCCGCACCTAATCAGTATACTGTGCTGCATACCTCCACACCTGCACCTTCTGCTGCTCTGCGTACCTTCGCACCTGATCTGTCTACTGCGCTGCATACCTCCGCACCTGCGCCTTCTACTGTGTTGCGTACCTCCGCACCTGTGTTGTGGATCACTTGCAGACCTCCATATAGAGCCAAATTATCAGTCGTCCAATGTGCCACAGACTCTCAGATCCGTAGACCTGATCATGCGCCAAAGAGATCGTGACCTATCAATAGATCCACCTTATAATCTACAGTTTTCACCTTGATTTAGATCTAGCTTTTTAAATCGACCACCCAAAATTTCATATTTTAAGATATTCAATTTTCACAAGTGTCTAGCCAAATGATTTCCTTTCCTTTTTATAGGCAAGCCCTTACTCAAACCATGGATCAAAACCATAGAAAACCAATAAAAGGGATCCAAAACTTGGGTTCAATATTTTAGATGCCAAAACCATGGACCAAAACCATAGGATCAAAAACGTCGGACTAAATACCATGGACCAAACATAAGATGCGTGTTTTTCTCTACATGAAAGTCTATGCATTTTAGGTTTTCACCTTTTGTGTGGGAGACCTGTGAACATATCCACGCCTTTTCAATGGTTCTCCTGCGCACCGTGTCAATGATCACATCTTTTGATCTGTGCACCTGCGGAACCAGAGAATAACTCTGTTGCACTACAATTTATCATCTGAGATGAGTGGGTTTCCATCAAGTACAACATATGTATCATAATGCCAACATACAAATACCATGCCAATACATAACATTCAAAGGGAAAATTCTACGACTCATTTTCACCCCAATTTTCATCTGAGTGACTAGCATCCTTACATCAGCATAGATGTCTCTTCTTCCAATTTATTGCCACTACTCCACAATTGTGTATGAGTTTCTTTAAGAATAACCTGAGCTATCTTGTGTATGTAGTAAAATCAATCAAATGAAAAGTGTAAAGTGTAAATAGGGACTATCTTTTTCTTGAAGGACAATGCGGATACTAGATTTGACATCAAGAAATGAAGATCAGTGTCATAGCTCAAATCAGAGAAAATAATGAGGACATTGGGATTTGTGATTCTGGATGTTTGCTGGGATTGATGGTTTTCGATGTTTTGGATTGGCAGTTTTGAATTAAAGGAAGAACATAAATCATATCTCATAATATCCTGAACCAACATGTCCTTGTCCCCAATAGTGACCTCTCAAAGGATGATCATGCAATAAACATCCTTGGCAACACCCAAACTATTTGTCAAAGTAAAAAGAGAAAATATAGACAAAGGGATACCACTGCTACATATGTACAATTTATAAAGTCCATATATAAAGAACCACCTACTTGTCTCCTTCATACTCAAACATGGTCAGGTCGCCCCTAAAGATGAATTAAGTTGTCAACAAATAAGAGGCCATCGAATTCCACAACTATTCTTGCTAAAAGCTAAGGATAGGGGCACAGAAAACAAAAAAAATGTATCACGAGGTCCTAAATCAAAACCACGACCCAAATACACATAACTACTAAATCCAAAACACAAGTAATCACATGATTATACAAAGACAAAGAAAGAGAGGACATTATGCCTCCAATCTCTTGAAAATGATCAAAATTCCTAAAATGAGCTATTCCAACAGTTCTTCATTTTCTTCTGAAGCTCCAAACCAAATCCCCCTAGGTTAAACAAACAAGTATATGTCAAGTTGTTTACAAGGGATGTCATCCGCAAATGTGGGGAAGCATCCCTTGGATTTCTCATGACATTTTCTTTCGAAAATATAATAATAATGACTATATATATGGGGTTTGTAATTGTTTCAAGTCTCATTACCAAAGTGGCACATTCCGATGTTAGGATTCCATTCCTTTGGAGTGCAGGTCCCCAATGTTATAGAATACTCCTTCACACTGTCATTAACATCACTAAGTGGTTTTTTTGTCATGTCTTGTGGGTTCTCTTTGGTTTGTTGTTGTTATCTATGTTCATATTTTAATATTGGTGTCTTATTAGAAAATTCTAGAGATCCATCATGTAACTTTATGATATCCGTGAAAACCATTTCCAAACACACATCATTAATCAAGAATCCTTTTTCACTATCTAATATAATATAGTTCAAGTCAACTTCAATTGTAGAAACCTTGGTTGTGTCCTCTTGATATTTATCCCTAAACGTAAACATATATTTCTTCTCGCAACTTTTGTCATATTTTCATCTGCTATTCCTTTGAAAATAACAAGTTGGTCCACCTGAGCTTCCACCATCTTATTGGTATATTATGGCCTACATATTCATTCAATAATCATCTCAAAGCATTCTTACCATCTTCATCCAGTGTCAAATGACCTGGAAAGGTTTGAGGCAAATCCTTCTCAATCTATCATTTCCATTTCTTAGCAACACATGTTTCAAAAATAGCCTTGATAGTGGTACTGTTTAGAATAGCATGAGCTTTTTTCTCTCAAACCCTTGATCACTTCCTAGTATAAGTTATTTTTATAACATTTCTCTATCATTTCTATTCGAGTTCCAACAAAATCTTTCCAGGGCTCTTTTCTAAGATCCATGGAGAAACCTTCACAAACAAGGCTCTCTAATTCTTCTTTCCAAACACGACTCTGCATATGAGCCATGAGTAGAATTTGTAGCAAAATTAACCACTATGCTATCATTTGCGAATGCATCCTAGATTGGACCACTCTACATCATAGAAAACTTCTTATGAATTCTCTAAAGAGACAATATTTCCATCTTTTAATAACTTGGGCTCCCACAAAGAAATATGTTTGCTTCCAATGTTGTGTTTCTTGTTAATGGCTTAAGCAATTTTCCTATTCCTAATGTGGAAACTGAGATTCTATTATATGCAATCTAGAGATGGCATTATTTGTGACCATATTGTATTTTTATGGTTTTCCATATCCTACTTCACATCATGTATTCTGGATATCTTGTTAGGACTTGTATCATAAAATGATTAAACAAATGATTGCAACTTTCACATGATAGTGAATCTGAGGTTGACATTTCGGCGAAATTCTCATAAGTTTATAGAAATAACTGCCATCTTTCTAATCTCTCCTCAGATGACCAACTCAGGAACTCTAGAACCATTCCATGATGTAGAAAATAGCTACTGTGTAAGCAAAAAAAAGATGCTAGAATTAAAACCAACATCTTTTCATGTAAAGGAAAAGGGAATCCATATGGCCTTATGTTCATGAGCTTCGATTAGCTCTTACCCTCAAACATATCAATAGATAGGTCTCAATGGGATCTATAAGTACATAATGGGCACTAGTGACTATGTTATTTTTTATGAGGAAGAGGTAAAAACATTCAGTTGCATTGGTTTGTTGATCCTGATTGGGCAGATGATATGCACAATTGAAATTCTACCTGTGCTTATCTATTTATCTTGCTTTGAAGGAGTTTTGAGTTGGGGTAAGAGGAAATGAGTGGTTTCCCAATCAAGTATTGAGGTAGAGAACATTGAAGTTTCTTAAACAACCAATGAATTCATTTGATTGAAGAAATTATGCAGAGATATTGGGTTTGAATAGGGGACCATGCCTATTTGTTGTGACAAAAAATGACAAAAAATGCATCAAATGAAAAAAATGCATGGCATAGGATGTGTTGCTAAGGAATGATAGTGGTGCCAAGAATGAAAGATCAATAATGATGTATTCACCAGATAGTCAAGTACCCAAGGCCTTGGTGGCACAATGAATCATGAGACAACAACAAACATGAAAAATGCTGAAACCATGAGGTGACACAGTTGATTTTCATGATGCATTAATATTCCCTGTGACAAAGTCCTCTTATTAGTGCTCTGGAATTAATAACTTGCCTCATCAACTCATTGTCGCAACAAATTATGGTAAATCACAAAACCATTTATTGTTTTGAGAATATGAGAAACCACTTAGTACTAAACCATTTAAATAAATATTAAAATCAGTTAGGTTCTCACGCAGTATGAAAAAATAAACTCACAATCATCTTCATCATACTATATACCACTGTCAAATTTATGGTTCAAATTTAAATATTTTTTCCTTATTAGAAAATGCCATAGAGTTCCATCATGTCACTTTATGGTATCCATGAAAACCATTTCCAACCTCACACCATTAATCGAAGATCCTATTTCGCCATCCAATATAATATAGCTCAAGTCAACTTCAATTGTAGAGACCTTTTGTTGGGTCCTCTTGATATATATCCCGAAAGGTAAACATATATTTCTACTTACAACTTTCGTCACATATTCATCTGTTATTCCTTTCAAAATAAAAAGTTGGTCCACCCGAGCTTCCACCATCTTATTGGTAGATTATGGCCTGCATATCTAGTCAACAGACATATCAAAGCATTTTTACCATCTTTTCCCAATGCCATATGACATGGAAAAGTTCGAGGAAAATCCTTCTCAATCTAGATTTTCCATTTCTTAGCAACACATGTTTCAAAAATAACATTCATGGTGGTACTACTTAGAATACCACCAGATTTTGTTCTCTGAAACCCTTGATCACCTCCTAGAATAAGTGACTTCTTATAACATTTCTCTATCCTTTGTGTTCGAGTTCCAACAAAAGCTTCTCGGGTCTATTTTGTAAGAGCCATGGGGACACCTCCATAAACAAGGCTCTCTAATTCTTGTTTCCAAACACATGAATCCACATCATAGAAATCTTCCTATAAATCCTCTAAAGGGACAACATCGCCATATTTTAATAGATTGGGCTCCCACAAATAAATACTCTTGCTTCCACTATTGGGTTCCTTGTTAATCACTTAAGAAATTTTCTTCTTCCTAACATGGAAACTCAATTTCTATTCTATGGCATCTAGAGATGGTCTTATTTGTGACCATGTTTTACTTTTATGGTTTTCCATATCCTACCCCACATCATCTATTTTGGATACATTGTTAGGAGAACTCCTCTCAATGCTAGCAGTAGCATTAGTACTTGTACCAGAAAGTGATTAAAAAAATGATTGAAACTTTCACTTGATTGTGAATCTGAGGTAGATATTTGGGAAAAAATCACATACGTTTCTAGAAAGAACTATCATTTTTCTGATCTCTCCTCTTATTACTCCTTCTATATTGTTTCATAATCATGATACCACTGCAAAAGTTGGTGGCACATTGCAAATCCATATATATCAAGGCCTAGGTCCAAACTTAACTAATTGCATAGCCTCCCACCCTATACCCTTTATCTGAATAGTGTATTTCTTTTCCACAATTACGTGAACATCTGAGAAACCTTGAGAAAGAGATAAGCTACAAAAAGACTCTCTTTCACCTGATTATTAATCCCAAAGCACCGATAAGAGGATTTTGTCGTAGGGAATATTAATGCATAATGAAAATCAATGATGTTACCTCACTGTTTCCCCATTTTGTCCAGCTTGTTTTTGTCTCATGATTCATTGTGCCATCAAGGCCTTGGGAACTTGACTATCTGGTGAATACATCATTATTTATCCTTCATTCTTGACACCACTTCTCATCTGTTAACAATGCATCCCATGTCATGCATTTTTTTTCATTTCCTCTGTATTCTTGCATAATCTGAAATTTTCCTTCACAGTGATTATGCCACATGAATAATGGCTTAATTACATATTCTCCCTCTTATCAAACCCTTGTTCTCTGTGGAGACACTTCTCCCCATATGGTTGAAATTCCCAATCTGCATTTGCACTTGTCTAGTAGAATGTGATGAACTTTTGACCCATCCCACTCCTTTTGTTCAAGTACCCTTTGGATGTTTTGCTCAAACATGGCTTGGATTGGACTGAAGAATAATATGAATAAAAAATGAGGGTTTTATTGCAGACGAATCATATAAATTGGTGTCCCTTACAGAAGGAGGTGATGAACACTTTTCCTTCTTGGTACCACCATCCATAAAGAGAGAACTTAGAAATTTTGTGAGCCTTTTGCTTGGAGAGATTGACTGCTTAGGCTTCTTGGAATCCTTACCAGGTTTGGCCTTTCGATTAATCTTAGCATGATGATTTGTATGGTTGAAAGGCTTCTTTGTAGAACTAAAAGTGTTAACCCTAACCAATGATTATTCATGTGAATCTCGGAAGAATTATCCATCGACAACCAATTTGCATGCTTTGTCTCTGCTATCGACCACGTGATGATTTTTTCCTTTGTTTTAGGAGTAGTAATGGAAGGAAATATTTCAGTAGACAGACTCCTATGCCAAGGTTGGAGTCAAGCCAAAGCCTTAATCTTTGACAAATAAATAAAAAATGTGGTATTTTCCCATGTATAGGAAATATGTGGGTACCATTTTGGGAGGTTAAGTTGCTCCCAATGAAATATAATGAAATCCTCTTTTAGGCTCCTATTCAATGTACATTGATACAATTCCTTTTATAACCCAAGAACTAGGGTGAAACCATGAAATTTCAAGTTCAAAAATGATATTCATCTTGCGGTAGTTGTTTTCCTAATTGACGTAATCCAAAAAATATTAATTTTACAAAGCATGTGTTCAAACATTAGTCTCTCATTATTTCCATTCAGTAATGTTTTGTTTCTGAAGCCAATATACATGAATTTCATACGAACAGGATGCTTACAGCTAAGAGCTAATATGAAGAGAGAAAATATAGTACTTACAAGCTCCATCCGCATTCATTGTTCTGGTGAAGTAGTGGTCGCCTCACTTGTTAATCCCAACCAATGTGCTGAGGTGTAACCAACCCATTATCCTTCATACAAATTTCACCATGGCTTTGACAAAAGGGGTTAACATAAAGTGATTTTAAGAAAAAAAAGACTTAATAAAAAAATGATAATTTTAATACAAAATTATTATTATGTCTTAAATTAATATTTTAAATGTCTGAGGTTCATTGGTTAGCATCACCACCACTATTGAAACCAAAGGTTTTAGACAGGGTTTGGCTTTTTTTGCACGTGATGAAAATATACATATTTATGCATACAAAGTAGTCGGTATAAGGTCTTCTCTAACATATTTTGAGTTATTTTGGTGTGCTTCACCATGACTACAACCAAAATGAGAATAAGGTAAGTTTTGTAATGATGTCAGACCTCTTCAAGAATTTGCATCTAGAAGCCCCGATTAGTGGTCCTCCCTAATTGATCAAGGATTTAATGTCGTGCATTATAGATAAGTGGGGGTTAGGGTTTGCCTTATGTCCATAGGTTAAGGTATTTTCTATTAAGGTTTTATTTTTTACTCCCTTGAAAGGCATGATAATTCCCAGTATATATAGTTATGGAGGAGGAATTGATAGATTACTTGGAAGACCCGACAGAGAATATCTTCATGTGGACAAACCCTCCAACTCAATAGCTTGGAATGGAGGAAGAACTAACACCAAACTCAAAATTTTTTGCATCACTATTAAATATCACGGAAGGGATTCCCTTTTACCCATACTTTTCTAGAACCAATGAGTTTGCCTCCTCCCTGCAACATAACAAGGCGCCATCTAAGATCATGACAGGAATACCAATTGAGGCCCTAAATTTCTTCAAGGCCTTCTTAAACCATAGCAACCCATTACAAACTTTTGAAATGGTCAACATTATCTCTAATGTTCAGAGCCTTCAGGGAAACATAGTGGTCTTCTGCCAATAACTGCAAATTTCAAGGGCATTTTCGAGGGCTCTCATGGGCAACGTGGATGGTCATGCAGAACACCTGTCGATAGTTCAGCAAGGAAAGACTCAAATCTCTCCCAATTCCATTGTTGGCTCATTAGGGTTGCCCTCTTGTTTTAGTCATGTCATAGGGCATGAAGGTAGATCATTTTGTAACTATGGTATCAAATTAAAAATAACAAATTAACACATGTGTTAATCATGTGATAAAATTTTACATATACTAGCAACCCCGTTACCTCATTCCATTGGGTATGTTTTGCTTAGAGAGTGGGAAGAGAGCCAAGGTAATATTTCCAATCATTCCAAGACATACCATTCATGCAGTAATGAGCATACATTTCTCTAATTTTATATAATTTGATAATTGTGATATCAAATTAAAACTAGAATGTCAATTCATGAGTTAATCACATCATAACATTTTGCATATACCAGCAACCTCATTACCTTACTCCATTGGGTAGGATACCAGGCATGTTTTCAATCATTCCAAGAGATTCCATCTATGCACTAGTGAGCAATGCATTGTGGTAATCCAAACCATTCTAGTAATGTCAATATTCAATACAAAGAACCTGTAAGGATACATATCAACTATTGCATTGGTAAATATATATGCATCACCATATGCAACAATTCTTAGAACCAATGTTGAAAGTAATTAGTAAATGACAATTGCATTGAACAAAAAATTAACTGGCCAAACCTTAATGAATTTGTGTGGATACTTAAACACATCAATCTTCAAACTTGATCCTTGAATTATGTCAAATACAGTGACTTAATCTACGAAGGGATACCATGTACCATGAGTAAGGAGAAAACTACATCATCTCCAACATGTCCACACTACTCTCAACAATTTCAGGATTTCGAAGGCTAACCTCATCTCTAGAGTAGAAAAGCTATTAAAGAAATGGGGAAGGAAACCACTGGCTCCCTAACAAGCAACCATTTGGGTCCAACATTGATGGCTAGTAGTAAATCATTATTAACTCAAAGCTTGATGTTTCTAACTAAGGCCAACTTATAGAAACCATGATGGTCCACCATACAATGTTTTCCTTTACTTATCGCTGCCAAATTAACCCCCCCCCCCCCCTCCCACCCCCTGTGTTTATTCTTATGCCACTACATTTGTGGTGCACTATTTTTTGTATTAAATACACACACATGAGGGATTAGACCAAACAATTGCTTCCATTGCCATTTATTATTTGGCTATGCAATCAAGTCTCTAATTTGACTCCCCCTAGGTAATTTCCACTAGTTTGTCAACAGGTTTACTATGGATGTCATCTGTAAATGTTGTGAAGCATCCTATGGGTTTCCTCATGAAATTTTCTTTTAAAAAAGGGAAAAATATATCATATATAAGATATTAATATATATAAATATATATATATATATATATATAAGACTTACGTATATACTATACTACATATATAATAATATTCATCGCCACATAATCATACTGTGTGTGTGTATGTATGTATGTATGTATGTATGTATGTAATCAAAACTTAGAAATTCACTTTATAGCCACTCAATGATGATATATAGCCCTAAATGACATCCTCCCCACACACTTCTTTATATTACATATACAGTGACAGGAACACGGTAGTTGATGGCTTTCCAAAGAGGCATTGGGACTGGAGTGAGGTGTTTTGACCATTTCAGTTTCTTATAATGGGCATACAAATGATTTCATTCATGAACCTTAGCTATAAAATACTCTACACACAGTTACTCTAACTTCTACAATGATGTATTTTCGTTTTTTAAATCCATGAAAAGTTTTTTTTCTGTTGTTGATATAGCTCACAAGTTTTATGATAGTTAGCATCTTTTAGAGCCTACTTTTGGAATGTCTAATATATGTCCTTTTAACTCAAGAAACAACTTTTTATTTTTCTAGTTAGCTCACTGATATGTAAGCCATGTACAAAAAATTATCATGAGCCAAATGTGAGACCTCTCACCCAAAGTTAGGTAGGTTATAGATTCAACTATATTAAACCCCTAGCTCTCAAGTACACTAATTTGGCTATTTCCTTACTGAATTTACCATTCACGAATCATGGAAAATTACTTCAATGGTTTTCCATGAGGTGTTCTCCCAAGAAAAAAATACTCATGAGGTTTCTTTGGAAATAATGGATGAACCCAAGTGGTTGTATAAGATGGAGCATGTGGCTAACAAGAGTAGATAGAAGTACAATGCTAGATTCTTTGGTTGAAGATTCTGAGAAAGATAGCTTACCTCCAGTATTTGGTGAATAAACAACCTCATATTTGATTTTTTCTTTATATAAATACATTGCTCCAAGTCAAGGAAAATTCAATCAACTACTGTAAAGAATTTGTTTCACTATTTGGAAGGAATATTTCATTATCGGTTAAGGTATGTTGAGGATGGAAAATTGATGTTGCATAGCTTTGTGGATTCGAAATAACAAGGTGAGGCTAGGTCTAGGAAGAGAAATTCTAGGTTTTGTTTCCACTTGGGGTCCCTGGCATGATATCCTGGATTAGTTGGAAGCATGAAATGATGGAATTCAAGTGTTGAATCTCATGGTTTTAAGTATTAGGAAAATCAAAGTTTCTCAACCCTCTACAAATCCAATACTTCATGATCACTTTGAGCATATTGACATTCGGTGCCATTTTGTGGAAGATAAGTTCAAGAAGGGAGTAGTGGTTCTTGAGTGTATTCTCTTGAATTTGTGATTTCTACACGTTTTGACTAAGCCCCTGTCAAAGTGGAAGATTGAGATGTTGAGGGAGAAACTAGGCTTAGTGGAGAACACCTTCTCATAAAGAGGTAGTGTTACACATTTTTACCTTGTCTAACAGTAATTAATTGTCCTTCCCCATAGCATAAGAATGATAGTATGTCCATACCTGGGAGTAGAAAATACTTACCATTAGATGTGAGCAGAGCATTGATGGCCGATGGAGTTAGGCACAACACTAGTTTACTTTGGGACAAGTGTTGTGTTGGAAATAATATTGGGAGGGGGGGTGAACCAGTATTTGTAAATCAATAACTTTTTCATTTCCATAATCAGATTTATATATGCTACTTTAGTGAAGGGAAGTTGCATTTGCACGTAACTATTCTTAAGGCAACCAATGTATATCTAGTGAACTTATGATTCAGTTAATTCATCATATGTTGATCATTAATCTGTGCATCAGTACTTTATTAAAAATTAAACAATAATCATGTGTAGTTAATAACGTAATGAACCATCACACTTAAGAAACACACATGAACACCAAGATTTAAGGTGGAAACCCAATGTGGGTGAAAACCACCTGTTGTTGTCATTTGTCTTCTTTTAATAATAAGTAATTTTGTTTACAACATTGTACTGATGCAGACTCATACCAGTATGCAGGCTTCTACCTGCAGAAGGTTACAACCTTCTCTCATTATCCACTTCTATTAGAAGGGATTTATAAGCCTCTAGCTCTTGTACTAGCTGATATGTTTACTAGTATGTAGGCACCAACCTACAGAAGGATACAACATTCTTTATTCCTCCAGGGACAATGTTTCATAAATTTTGAGACTGGATTCTCTTGGTACGCAACAACACACATGAAGGACTCGTTTCATCCAATTTTCATACTTCACCCATCAATAACATTGAAGCTTAGAAATAATCATCATTACAATACAACCATCAACTACATCTGCATCAACCAATCACTTAAACTTTGTGAATCAACCAAACTCAATCTATTACTAAAAATCTCTGAACCTCTGACACAACTGAATCAACCATTCATTCATACTTAATCAAATTCGACAAATCACCTCGAATAGAGAGATCGGTGTAACCAATACACACATTTGAGCCTAGAACACTGCATCATCATTTAGAACCAGCTGTAACCTTGAACCATGCATTAGAGTGTATACACAACTTCATCAAAGCGAACGAGCATATAGATTTGCAAATACTTACTTATAATTTCGCTGCACTTCCTAACTTCAGGCATACCCAGATCATCACATATAAAGGATAATGCATGTGTTAACAATCATATCTAGCCCATTAGCTCACATAATGATAAGTAATTATGATCCTGATCCATTATTAGATCTTATCCAACATCACTGAAGAAAATCACAATAAACCAATCTAAACATTGCTACCAGAATGCAGTCACTAGAACATAAAGCAAAACCTAGAACTCTGCATCAACAACCAAAACCAACTGTAACTTCAAACATCATAGTTCATAAGGTATACGCTACTTCGATGTGTCGAACCAGTGTGTATATGTGCTTTTACCAAAGTGAAACAATGTACATATCTGTGAATACTAACTTAAATCTTCACAGGCATTCTAGACATTAGCGATACCCAGATCATATCATTTACAAAATAAAACATGCATCAATATTTAGATCTAGACTGTCCATGATCAAACCACATAATGATAATAAACTTTAAGGCCTTATGATCTTGAGTCATCAACCATCATCAACCACATAGGTGCATCCTTAGATCAGATCAAACAACGTATCAAGAGCTCATAACCTACATATATGATCCTACATTCCAGAAGATATTCAATACTTCCACCCTTGGTCTAATGATCTTCTTCTCTTTATATAGTTTTAGGCTTTCCTCAATATATTGGACCAAAACCACTTAGGACTAATACCTTGGACCAAAACCACTTAGGACCAATACCTTGGTCCAAATACGTAGGGTCAATACCTTGGAACAATTAACTCAGACCAAATACCTTGGATCAATACCTTGGACTAAATACCTCGGTCCAAAAGTTATGTTTTCAAACATCTATGTGCTTTTCCTTTTGTGAAACTGTGATATACGTTATATGCTCATTTGGTTCTGTTAACCCACGTGTATACACTCCTTTGACAAAGTGAACCAGTGTATACCTCTCTTTCTTCATTCCTTGGAGTCTAATCTGTAATTCTTTGTTGTTAACCTACTACATTGTGAATTTCATCTAAGAGAGTTTCCATTGTACATTAATTTTGAATTGATTCCCTTAAACTGCCCTGTGTTTTGTCACATCTATAAACACAACTACCATGCATTCTGTCACATTTGATATCTCTTATGTAGATTCATCTAATTACCATATAAAAGTGAGTTGTTGTGTTACAAGTGGGTTTCCTTAAATTACAACACACACATCATAGTGCCAACATGTTGTTGTCTAAGTTGCATGGTATAGTGAAACAGGAATGCATACATCCTAAAAAAGAACATGTTGGAAACATTATATAAATGTGTGTGTGTGTGTGTGTGTGTGAATTCTTGTTTCACTATACCATGGAACTTAGACAACAACACTTGCCCCAAAGTAAACTAGTGTATTGAAAGTATTTACAATACCTGAGGCCCAACAAAAACATGCTATGTCAAATACCTACATATCATTGAAATCATCAATATGACACTCTAAACATATTTCAATTACCCATATCGAAGTTTATTTCAATTACTAACACTATTTAATTATATTCGTATACTATATTTAATAGTATACCTTTGAGAGGAACTCATCTCTAACCAACTTAGACTTCTATGACTACTAGAAATACGAGGCCTTTCCACCAAGTGACGTTAACGAAAAATATATTCTATATGTATCTGATGAAATACCTTTAATAATGACACTTGAGTTCTCGTTACCAAGACTGAAAATAGCCATCCTCTCCACAACACCATCATCTCAAACAAATGAAAGGTGTAGATCAAAAGAAGGTAGCAAAGTCAGGCTCAAATAACCTCTGTAGCAGAGTAAAACAGGAAGGAAATCCTCAGTAAATGCTATTGAAGATATCATTTATTGCACTTCACAATTCGAATGCTCAAAAGAAAAATTTCTATGCATTGAGCCTCTTAAAAACCATGAACTAGACTGACATCCTAATAAATATCATCCTCTCTTTAACAATTAGGATTTTCTTATAAGGCTAGATTTCCTGATCATATGAGTGCTTGTTCTAGTTTGTTTCTTCTTAACACGCTTTTTAGATGCATGACAGGAAGTACATATACCAGTAAGCAGAATGAATTGAATGCGAATATATCAATGCATTAGAATCAACATGGAAAACGTGGACTTGGCATATCTAGACCAAAGATTTAGTTGTCATGAAATGTTATCAACCTCTACGGTGATCTTAGTTGCCAAACAGGAAAACACATAAAAATGTACTAGAAAGTGCACATATGAAACGAAATTGAAATTTTAGCTCTGGAAATTGATTCTAGTTAGTTAATAGACAATTTTTTTTTCGTTTTAAATGCAACGACTTCATAACATGAAAGTCATCATAGAACATTAGCAAAATCATATCCTATAAATAGTTATAAGACCATGATTAATGAAATTGTGGATTTTTTCAAAGAATATACAAGTTCAAACTTACAGTATCACATAATTCCAACATATTATATATCCCATTTTCCTTGGAATGAACTCTAACATGTTGCACGATGCAACATTTCATGACTGCCAATATGTGATACCATAAAAATCTATCTACCACTACTTAGTCAAGAACTTCATATTTCTAGGGTAACTTCTATATGGATTTAATTTTCTTAGATATTAAGATAAATTCATTCCATTTAATAGACATGATGTGGAGATGCAATGAGCGCATATACTTATATCCCTATAGAATTTCAATAAATAATAATATACTAAGAACAATCACTCTACCTTAAATAGCATCTCCCAGATCATTCACCTCTATACAATGTTTTGGCAGGCAAACTTCAACTAGAACCTCATAACTTACATATCATGGAAAGTGAAGAACAATCATTCCAAGAAGGCAAATTCAAAGTTGGTCTATACTTCCTCACTTCTCTCAAGACTAATCTGGAAGCCTCTCATAGATGTTATGAGAGAGGGAGAATCAAGGATGGAATGAATGTTATGAAGTAATATAGATATGTGTTTTAGTACCTTCCTTCCTTTCCATTCTACCATACTAGAAGTAGCCAATAGACCAGATGGGCTATCACTATGGGAAGGCTAGAAATAAAAGATGAAGATAAAACTAAGAGTCTAAAAGAAGAATTATGAAGGCTTATTTTGGTTTAACAGGAAATTTATAAACATACCAACCATTTTACACACAACTACACCCAAAACCCATCTTTATCACCCTCCCAAAATCTAAATAAGAATTAGAATAATAATTACATGGGGGAAGTGGGATGCTAAGGTTTTCAATTTTGAGGAATCACATGTTCAATTTTTTTAATCAATGCCGTTCCTAAAGCCACACATCCATGAGATGAGGAAGACGCAGTTATAGAGTCTAGATTGTGCGCCCTAATTTCAAGCGAAGTCTAGAGGCATCACATAGAGCCTAAAACGTCCATGACCTACAAATAATGGCGATTTTGGACCTATCACTGTAATTCAAGGTTGAAAACAATACAACAACTCAACAAGAAGCATTTTTTTCACATGTAATTATAACAATTGTTAATATGGCATTGATACTAATAATTGTGTAGTGAGGGGCCACTAGTTGCAACTTTGTATTTCAGGCCTCTAATTGCAACACCTCTCCAACTTGAGAGGAAAACCCACAAGAATTCTTCTTCTTATAGAATATTCAATTGAAGAATTCTAAGACCTAAACTATTTACTAATATCCCGTCGAAAACAAAGTGAAAGCCTTCTCCTTGATGTGCTTCCCCTTCACAAAGTCAACATTAGTCAAACTTGCTTTCTAAAGGAAGTAGTTGCTCCTTCAACCTATTTCCTGGCCCTGCAACTTCTTCACTACAACTTGAACTTACTACAGAAACCCTAGGCCACAAGTGTGAGCAAGAATATGGAGAAATTTTCCTCTTTTATTATTCACTTGGTAGGATACTTCCTATTCAACAATTTGGCCTATAATATGAAATCTTTCTCACCCAAATTTAGTCCTCTTAGAGTTGTAATTTTTTTTTATTCTTGTGGTAGATATATGCCCTAATCTTCGCACATGTGAAGGAACTTTTTCCCTAAAACTGATCAAAAAAATATTCACTCTTCCTTCTTCCTCCTTTGTTGCGTATTAGGCTCCTCCTTGTCTCTAGATCGAAATTTTGTATTCTTGAGTGAGTCCTTTTGAGAGAGTTTGAGTTCTCCTTTATATAGGTGTTGTTTGGCTCCAAAATAGGTTGAATTTACTAGCAGGATGACTTGATAATCCATATAGGCCGACTGGACATTTCTTTTATATTTGGCCTTGGAGGGGTTTCCTTGACAATATACAATGATTTAGATTTGGGGATGGATTTTCCATTTTGTGGAGACACTTCTCCCCATATGGGTGAAAGTCCCAATGCACATTTGGACTTGTTGGGTAGAATGTGATGGAATTTTTACCCATCCCACTCCTTTTGTTAAAGTACCCTTTGGATGTTTTACTCAAACATGCCCTCAATTATATTGAACAATAATATGAATAAATGGAGGGTTTTATGGAAGAAGAATCATATAACTTGGAGTCGCTTATAGAAGGAGGTGATAAACACTTTTCCTTCTTGGTACCACCATCCATAAAGAGAGAACTTAAAAATTATGTCAGCTTTTTTCCTGGAGAAATTGAATGCTTGGGCTTCATGGAATCCTTACTACCTTTTTACTTTCACTTAATCTTAGCATGATGATCTGTAGGGTTCAAAGGATTATTTGTAGAATGAAAAGTGTCAACCCTAATCGTTGATTTTCCATGTGAGTGAAGAATTCTCCACCAACATCCATAGTTTGTCATAAAACAGAATAAGAAATTCAATGTCCTCCTATCAAACATTCTCAGTTGATATATATGCCGAGTAGGCGAGCTATGCTATAACATGGTTGTCCTTCTCATAGAGTGAGAGCTTGTAGGCATATTTAGATGGATGTATATGTGTATAACTATGAGGATTTGGATTTGGGGATGGATTTTCCTATTCCGTGGATACACTTCTCCCCATATGGGTGAATATCCCAATCCACATTTACACTTGTTGGGCATAATGTGACAAACTTTTGACCCATCCCACTTCTTTTTGTCAAGTACCCTTTGGACGTTTTACTCAAACATGGCCTAAATTGGATTGAAGAATAATATCAATAAACAAAGGAGGGTTTTATTGAAGAAGAATCATATGACCTAGAGTCGCTTATAGAAGGAGGTGATGAATTCTTTTACTTCTTGGTACCACCAACAAAAAAGAGAGAACTTAGAAGATTTTTTTGCCTGGAGAGATTGAATTCTTGGGCTTCCTGGAACCCTTACCAGTTTTGGACATTCACTTAATCTTAGCATGATGATCTGTAGGGTTGAAAGTTTTAATTGTAGAATGAAAAGTGTCAACCCTAAAAGATGATTTTCCATTTGACAGAAAAATTCTCCACCAACAACCCATTTGCATGCTCTGTCTCTGCTACGGGTCACGTGATGATAATTTTCCTTTATTTTAGGATTAGGAGTGGAAGAAATATTTCAGTAGAGGGAATCCTATGACAAGGTAAGGCGAAAAAGGGGATTCTTTTTTTTGCCTTGATCTTTGACAGCTAACTAGAAAAATTTGGTATTTGCCCATGTATAGGATGATATGAGGGTAACATTTTGGGAGGCTAAGTTTCTCCCAAGGAAACATAACCAAACCCTATTTTAGTTCCCTATTCAATGTACATCAACAAGATTCCTTTCCTGATTCAAGAACTAGGGTGAAACCATGAAAGTTAAAATTCAACAATGATGTTCAGCATGTGGCAGGATTTTTCCTAATTGAAGTAATCCAAAAAATATTAATATTGCAAGGTGTGTGTTCAAACTTTAGTCTCTCATTAATCCGAGCATGATGCTTACAGCTAAGAATTAATAGGAAGAGAGAAAAAATAATACTTACAAGCTCCACCAACATTCATTATTCTAGTTGGTACACTATAACATGAAGAAAGACTAAAACATGTATTTTAGTTCCCCCCTACAAATTAAAGAACCTTCTCATTGAAAACAACTGATAACATTAAGTGTGCCCACCTACAAAAGATCCCATATCAAGTCTTGTGTTCAGAAAAACATTCTTTCAACCATATATGATACATTTCAACAAATGAAAAGTAAATGAAGTACAATAATAGCTAAGGGCCTATAGCTGAAGGTACGATGTAGTATTATAGATGGCAACAAATACAAACTAAATAATATGTATCATTCTGTGGAAGAAAACGTGACTGATATTAAATTCTTCATATCGAGAATCAAAGTCATGTTCCATTTCAAGAGAATAAGTGTTTGAATTTCCAAGAATTCCATATGCACAAATTTGAAGTCTCTTAATGCCACCGAAAGGATATATTTGAAGATCATGCTATGAAGAAAAGATAATATAAAGTAAAAATTTCAAAGGATTGTTTCCAACACTTTGTCTGAACAACTTCAATGAACCACATTAACCATTAACTAGGTCCTTGTCTAAATCCTTTCTAGTCACTCTTCTGATACCACAAAATGTTTACATGTGCTAAACACCCAAGATTTTGGGCTTCTAAAAAAAATGGATTAATAATGAATGAATGTTATGAAACCAGCTCACAAAAATATAGAAAAGATAGATCAATGCCTTAGAAATAAGCTTCTTTGAGGGGGCAACCTCCTTTATATTACACAAATTAGCAATTCTTGGATGATACAAATGACAAGACCTCCTTTCTACATATAAGAGTCTAAGGGGTCATAATATACTCAGAGTCGACATAACAATAATAATGTAAGGGCATGATAATAAAAATAGTGGGCTTATCTGGGGCACAGTAATAACATTATGGGGACTATATGGGCACAATAATATAATAAGGAGGTTGTACTAATAACAATAAAGGGTTACACTAGTAGTATAGGAACCTAACATGCCCTTCTCCTTCAAAAATTGTTTTCCTCAATGCTTGAGTAGTTCTTGATGCTTATGTATAAAATTATTTTCCTCCCTTGTGGAATTCTCAGCGAGTAAGTTATTCCACTTTGTGAGATACTCTGAAATTGATCAATTTCGTAGCTGTTGGGTTCTTGTTCCTGTGACTGCTCCAGTATCCAATGTGATTTTTTCTTCCTCGTCAGGTTCTAGAAATATTGTTTGAACTCAGATCTTCTGCAACTTTTGAATGAGTGGCCACACTTCTTCATCGTTCTTCCATTCATCCCTGGCCTTGTTTACCCAATCTTGTTGGATAATAGAAATAACATGAAAAAATGCTTCCACATTCTCATCCTCTCTTGAGAGTGCATCTGCAACAACATTTTTCTTCCATTTTTTGTAGATGATTTCAAAGTCATAGCCCAACATAGTTGTCACCCATTTTTGTTTCTCTTCAAAGGATAATCTTTGTTCTAAAGAGTATTTAAGACTATCATGATCCTTTTTTACCTTGAAGTGTCTTCTCATTAGGTAGGGTCACCATTTCTTAAGTGCATGTAGTATTGCAAACATTTCCTTCTCATAAATAACTTTGTGTAAATACTTTCCTTTGATTGGACGACTTTTGAAAGCAATGGGCCTTTAATCTTGCATTAAAACAACACCAATTCCATTCCATGAAGCATCACAATCTAGAATAATTTTTTTTGTGAAGTTCAACATAGCTAACACTGTTGCTTGGCACATTGCCTCTTTAAGATGGTTGAAGGCCTTTGTTGCTTCTGGAGCCCCTGAAAATGCATCTTTATTCAATAATTTTGTTAGAGGTGCTGCTATTCTTCCATAATTCTTAACAAACTTGCAACAATTCCTTATCAACCTGAGAAATCCTCTCAGATGCTTTATGGATGTGGGGATTTTCCATTCCTTAGTGGATTTAATTTTTCCAGGGTCTACCTTAACACTTTCATGAGATACAATAAGACCCAAATATACCACTTCTTGTACTCCAAAGAAACATTTGGAGATTTTTTCATATAATTGTTTCTCCTCTAATAGTTTGAGCACCCTGTACACATGTTGAAGATGATGCTTCCAAGACTTGCTATTGATTAGTATATAATCAAAAAATACTAACACAAATTTTCGAAGGAAGGATTTGGAAATGAAATTCATTAAAGATTGAAATGTAGAAGGTGCATTAGTAAGGAAAAAAGGCATTACCAAAAATTCATAATTGTCCTCATGAGTTGTAAATGTCATTTTCACAATGTCTTCAGTCTTCATTCTAATTTGATGATATCTTGAATGAAGATCCAACTTGGTGAAGTAAATTGATCCATTCAATTCATCCAATAATTCATTAGTGACAAGAATGGGAAATTTATCTTTAATAGTGAGTTTATTGAGCTCCCTGTAATCCTGACACATGTACCATGATGCATCCTTCTTGTGAACCAATACCACTTGAGTAGAGAAAGAACTTTGACTAGGTTGAATTATACCATCCTCTAGAATTTCTTCAACCATATGTTCAATTTCACTCTTTTGGGCATAGGGATATATGTACAGCCTCATGTTTGGAGGAATACTTCATGGAATCAAATGAATAACATGATCATGATCACGAATAGGTGGGAGGCCTTTGGGAGTCTCAATTACCTTGTAATGATTGTCCAAGAGTTTTTGAAGATTTGGACAAATAGATGATTTTGATGTGGGAACCTCCAGCGAACGTAATTGTGCAATTACACCTCGTTTTTTCTTCTTTAGAAGCTTTGTCATATTGTTAGAGCTGATTATCCTTCCCAGTTTCATTGCAATAGCCAATATTTCAGCCTCCTTTCCTTCCACGCAAAATTTCATGAAAAGTTCTTGAAAAATAAAAGCTATTGTACCCAAGGATTGTAGCCATTGGACTCCTAGTACAAAATCAACACCACCCATTGGAATTGAAAGCATTGGGCTATTCAATACATATTCTCTCATCGATAACTTTATATTATGGCACTTTCTAGAGCAATTAAAGGTCCCTCCACTTGTTACCATCACCTGACACTCTACTACTAGATATAAGAAGAAATTCAATTGCTTGGCTCTCTACAATGAATAAAATTATGGGTACTTCCCCAATAATTCAACAATATTACCTTTTTATTCTTGATATGTCTTTCTATCTTGATAGTTCGAGGAGTGGTAATTCCAACCAATGCATTACAAGATATGATTGGCTTCACTTATTCTTTATCTTCGGTTTGTTCCTAGAGTATATCATATTCTTTTGACATTTCTTGTTCATTTTCTTCCTCCTCTTCACAATATATGTAGAATAATCTCTTCTCACCACACTTATGACCTTTAGTCTATTTGCTATCACAATTGTAACAAAGCCCTTTTTCTATTTTTTCATCCAATTGTTGTGGTGTCAACCTTGTAGGTTGTGGAAGCCTAGGGGCAACAACACTTTCATCTTTATAGTTGTGAGTGGTAGGCTTCCTAGTTACCATAATTTTGCTTTCGACTTTTCTTGCTAACCTAAATTCCTTCTCCAATGGATTAGGTTCCCAAAGGCGAACCTCATGTTGGATATTATCCTTTAAAGTCCCTATGAACACATCAATCCTATGCTCCTCTGGAATATATTTTACCCTTATGTCAATTTTTGGAAGTCCCTCAATGGCTCCATCATTGACCTTTCTTGAGATTTATCAATGGCCAAAAAAGTGTTGCTTTTGTATCCTCATAAGGCTTCATTCTTTGTAGAAATTGCCAAGTCACCACAATTGTTTATGAGCAAGGCATTGATACCATGACAAATATTGGGTTCCAAATATAAAGTTTCAATATGTACCTTTTGTGTGTTTTGCACATTATGGAGATCGAAAAATTGCTCCATCTGTAGTATCCATGTTCCAGGATCCTTGTCATCAAACTTCCTCATATCAATTCTTGGAACATGGTGGGACTTCAATCGAACATTAGAGTATACAAAATAATGATTAACATTTCCTTTGTTCTCATCATGAGTTATCTTTACTACCTGTTCACCATTAGTAACCATTTCTTGTAGCAACTTATTCAAATTTATATTCAATTCATCCATCTTAGCATCCATTCCATTCATCTTAGTGTCCATTCCATTCATATTAGCTTCCATGCCATTCATCTTAGCTTCCACGTCATCCATCTTAACTTGCACACCATAAATATTAGCTTCCATGGCATTCATCTTGGATTCAGTTACCTTTTGTGAAAGTGAAATTTGTTGTTCTTGGTCTTTTAATATTAATATATCATGTTGCATTTCTTCCTCTTCTTCATGAGTCATGCTAGAGCTTTCAGGTTGCTCACTAGGTGTTTAGGTTTTCTTTCTTCGGGTCATCAATTAATGCTAATAATTCTTCACTATTCCCTTTCAATTCCTTCAAATTAATTTTTCAAACATCTTATGCAAAATTTTTAAAAAGATACAGACCTTTTTTTCACTTTGTAAGAGCTCGATATTGAATCTATTGTATCTCTATAACTGTGGATCTTGAATATCTAAAATCACATTCTGTCGTATCCCTTTCAGTCCTCTTTCTAACACCATAAGTCTGATCAAGGCTGGATTCTCCAAGGAAGATTTATGCCAAATCTCCCACGGTGACTTGATTATAGATGAGTTAAGTAGAGAAAACTTGTACGAAGTGCCATGTGTCAGTATTTCGACCTTAGTACTCGAAACTGATATATAGAAAACTAAATGTCGTCCTATTTCTGAAACTCCTTACAAATTTCAATCTGATGCTGAGAACAAAAGTTATGATGATTTTCCCCTGGTCACCTATTTGGAATGTAATTCGAGAGTTTGCAAAAACCCTAACTTCCTTAGATCATATATCCAAAAAGATAGCATGACAAGCTTTGCAATTTAGACCCGACATTCAGAATGACTTCAGTTCAAATGGGTTTTTGTTGTAGCTTCTAAAACATTGCAGAAAAAAAAAAAAAAA
>APFE030631932.1:19677-51300 GCA_000404065.3 Pinus taeda | reverse complement strand
AAAAACCCTAAGCTTTCAAAAGAATAGGATTTCATCATATGTTATAGACTTTATCAATAAACTCTTAAGAAGACTAGGGTTCCATAATCAACATTGACATACCCTTAGCATCATGAGATTAGGTTTTTATAGTGAACCCTAAAGGTTAGAGTTTCACAAGAATGATCAAAATAACCATGGTAGATTCAATTCTAATGATTAATCAGCCTAACAAGAATATTTGAGATTCAATACCTTAGACGTAACAATGTGAGTAATGTAAAGAAAATTTTGGAAGAAGAACAATTGTACCTTTTACATGAAGAGAACTTTATGACAAAGCTTATAGTCTAAGACATACCTTGAAATGTTTTTTAAAAAACCTTGTAAGACATCAATTCTTCAAGGACTTCCTTTTCACGAGAACTTCTTCCATGCTTCGAGTATATTCTTTGAAGTCTCCTTCATAACCTTTGAGCATTCAACAAACTTTCCTAACCAAGGAAAATATAAAGAGAAAGGCTATCAGCATATAATATAGATAGGGCTTGATATGAAAGGGATACCAAAAGTAAAAGAGGAAATAAGGAATGAGATACTTATCTTTGGTAAAATGGTGAAG
The DNA here is from genome assembly GCA_000404065.3 of Pinus taeda. Taxonomy (NCBI): domain Eukaryota; kingdom Viridiplantae; phylum Streptophyta; class Pinopsida; order Pinales; family Pinaceae; genus Pinus; species Pinus taeda. The sequence goes on along the minus strand of APFE030631932.1, from coordinate 50,699 downwards.
GCTCCCTCTTAATCCAATCTTGAGGGATACCTACAACTTATCAAAATAATTTTAAAAATGTTCTAACAAGATATGTCTACCTACAAACCCTAGAAATCAAAACATAAAGAAAAATAATGCAAAACTTCAGATAGAAGGATATGTGAGGGATAGTATTCCCCAAGAGTCTTTGGCAAATGTATCTTTGATTTTATATTCTTCAATATTGTTTCTCTTAGGTGGAGCTTCATCAAAAAAATTTACATGCTATCTTTCTCTCTTCTTATGCCTTGGATATCTAGGACAATGACTTTTGTAGTGACCCATCTTATGAGAGTTGTAACATTCAATTTTGGATAGGGAAACTTTCTTCTTTGGTTCTTTGAACTTCTTGAAGAATCCCTTTTTCTTATCAAGAGAAAAATAAGCATTAGAGGTATTTTCTTCTTCACCTTCCTTCTTGTTGTTTAGTAATGATATTCAAGATTCTTCTTGACTACATGCATTCCAAATTTGTTCAAACATAGGAGTATCCTTCCAACTATTAGTTCTTGATGCAAAAGGACTCCAATATTTTGGTAATCCTAGAAGATCAGTAATTACGAGCTCTTTTTCTAGTAGAACTTCATATATTTCTTGGAGTTAATCTCTAATTATAGATATCCTTATAAAGTGGGATGATATAGTATCATCTTTCATCATCTTAATAGTTGTTAGTTCACTCTTAAGGCTTTCTATTTCACCAATTTTCTTGATGGTGAATAATTTGGAGAGAGCCTCGTACATTTCTTGAGAGCAATGTGTGTTGGATATGTATGGAATTAGGTTATCGTTTAGTCCGTCCACTATTAGGTACATCGAAAAGCTTTTGGCTTCTCTGAACTTTTCTTCTCTGCTTCATCGGTATGTTTCTTGACTTTTACTTGAACAAGATTAAAAAATTTGTGCATTTTGAGGATAAGACCTAAACTCTTTTTCCATGCCCTATAATTGGAGGTTCCTTCTAGTTTGTTTTCTCCCTTCATTGAACTTAACATAGTTCCTGAATATAGTTGGCTTATCTTCTTATATAATCTTTTTCTTTAATGAAATTTAGTTGATCCCTTTTTATTCAATAGATCTTTAGTCTCCCTTTTTCCTTCTTCTTCAACTTAACTCTAATACCATTTTAGAAGATTGAAAAGGAGGAAATATTTTATTATATTGATAATATTATTATTATGTTCTTATTAACTTCTTTATGTTCTTATTTTATCTTCTTATCATTAAGAAATAATCAAGGAAAAAACATGAAGATCAAGGCCACCAAAAGTAGGCACTCAGCGAGGGGTAAAACCCCTTTATAGTGCAAAACCAAAACAAACTCTTCCACCAGAAAATTCAAATTGATATAGACCAAGACCTTAGACCCAAAGTCCTTACTCCTCTAGGTCCATCTTTCAATAAAATACAAAAACCTTCAATAGTCTCTTCTTGTCCAATAACTATAACCTAACAACAATCCATAATTTCGGCTCATATTCAGCACTACAGTTTTGATCCCTCAAGTAGTCAAACAAATCCACATGTGAGAGAGAGAGAGAGGTTCAAATTCTTGTTCTTCATACTGACCTCCTTCTCCTTCACTATGCATTTCTTATTCTTCCCTTGAATTTTTCACTTTCTCTAGCCCCAGAAGTTTCAAACCGAACTTTATGAGTGAGTGTATCAAATGAGGTTGAGTTTCTTCCTTTATATGGGAGTTTTTTCCCCTCAGTTAGGCTCGTGTTTCTAGTTTGAGGCTAACTTGGTGAAGGAGGCCTATAAGACCTAATTTACATTATAATAAATCTCTTTTTTGACAAATAAATCCCAAGAAAGGTCTTTTACATTATGACATAGACAAGGACACTTAACATAAACGCTAGAAGCCTTCAATGAAGGATTTGACCTAAAACCAATCGACCCAAGCATGAAACCCATGCTTTAGTAAATAAATTTCATTAATAATAAAATTTATTTCTTTTATTTATTTTGAAAAATACATTACATCATGACTCAAATATAATTATGAAGGCTAACACTAGTTACATTCTTCAAAAAAAATAAATTGCAGCAACCAATGGTTGGTTCTTCTTCTTCATGTATTTGTGCTTTACATCTAGAATTAAGGCCTATCCTTGACTATATAATATTTTAAAAGAAAATAAATTGGTCTTAAATTGTGTTTAATCTTCACGTATATTCATATTTACCATGACCCTATGAGTCACATGATTCTAAACATAATTTGCAAAACTCACTATTTCAACCCAAAAGGGAGGTGTCGTGCTATTAGATTTCGTAATGTCCTTGGGCATCTCCTTGAATGGTTGATTATTTGTTTTAGTAATGTAATTTTGTTGAGGGTTGTAGAGAATAGATTCCTGCTATTGCATTCCATGTTCTTTACAAAAATATTTCAATGTCTAACTTACATACTCGCCCTCTCCTTATTATATATGTGTAGTTTTCTTGAGAGAAATAGAGGAATGCATATCAATGAAAGGCTTGAAGGGCCTAAAAAATTTAATCGCCTCATCCTTATATTTAAGGAAGTGCACCCATGGGAAACATATGAAGTCATCAGTAAAGGTGGGAGCATACATAGACCTTGAAAATAAACAAGTTAGACATGAAAAGATGGAACTATGTACTCACTAAAGAGGTTTGTTAGCACATAAATCTTTACCTTTATGAAAATGATCTTCATGTTGTTTTCCAATAACAAGAACTTAACAAATTCCATTATTGCAAGAGACATTAAGAAGACCAAGTGTCAATGTGCTCACTTGCTACAAATCCCTATAATTCATATATCTAAAATCTTTCATTCCAAAGTCTGCTCAATGTACAATCATGTGTAATGAAAGAGTAACCTAAATAAGGCTTGAAACTAATGAATTTGTACCACTAAGAACTACAATTGACTCTCCTATAGGAAACAACAATTATCGAATTATATATTCCTCTAATGACCACATCATAAAAGGGAAAATTCCACCATCTTCCCATCACCATACTGACAAATCAAATAACTGGAGGAGATGAGAAGAAATTTAAAGAATAAGAAAAACATCATTGATGCAGTCATTAGCTAATTACATAGAACCTAATCCTAAAATATCAGGTTATGAAGGGTATCAAACTGCAATTTTTGAAACGATGCTATCAAATATGGAAGAAACCAGCAAATGAGGGTGAACCATATGATCTGAGGCACCAAGATCAAGTATCTAGGTATCTAAACATGCATATAATTTTTTAGTAGAAATTCATTTGAATAATGTTTGGGAACTAAAATCTTGTTCCACTACACTTAAACTCACTTTTCCTAAGCATGTCATAAAAAATAAAAGTTTCACTCGAGTTCTTGTTTGTTATAAAGGAACACTCACCAAACTTGGAAGAGGAAGGCGTAGGTGGCTTTGAGTTTTGTTATGGCTACAAAGTATGTTCACTTACTTGAGCACATTTTGTCTTTTGTTTATGCCAAGTTTTGTGCTTAACTTTAGAAATTTGAGACAGAAGAATTTGATTGTTATATCCAAACAAGATTAATTATAAAATCTTAGGTTTTTTCACAGTGATATGCTCATAAGAAAACTGAAAAGTTGAAATTTTAAAATTTGATTCAAATGCATCCATAGTGGAATACAATCTGGAATGAAATACATCAAACGAACCTTTAAACTTAGAAAAAATCATAAAATAGCATTGTTCATTTGTTAAATGATTTTTCCACAATCTTTGAGCTATAACAATGTAAACTATAAAATGGGAACTTTACCGAGTACCCATTTTTTTGAGATAGCAAAAAATCATCCGATTTTGAAAAGTGTTGATTCAAAATACACATTTTTTGCGAGCATAATTTTCACAATTTTAAAAATGTTACTGATTTTCATGTTGATTTTTAAAAGTGCTGATATAGAATCAACCTCTTTTCTTAGAGGGGTTATTTTTGACACATTAAATTTTCTAATATATTATGTGTAGATAAATGTTTTAAAATGTTAGTGATTTTCATATCGATTTTGAAAAGCATAAACATTTTTTTAAGGGATATTTTTGAAAAATTATTTTTTCTTATGACCTAAGTATGCACATTTTCTTTTTTAAATCTTCATTATTTAACCATTTTCAAGTTGTCTTATTTATTTTCTTGTCTTTCATCCTAAGATGTTTGTTTTTCAAAGCTTTTCTAAGCATGCGCTTTTTTGTTTTTCTTTGCAACGTATTTTTATAATTATTTTTATTTCATTTGCAAAATAAATAAAAAACGTTAATATTTTGAGGTTACGATTTTTTATATATTTATATATCGTTAATTAACACTTCAATACACATAAAATAATTGTCACTAAAAATAATAATTTTAAACATCGGACAAAAATAGACATTTTGCACACACACACACACACACACACACACACACATATATATATGGTTAAAAAGAAATGTATTTGAGGACGTCTTCAGTTAAAATGAAATGTTAAATAAAAATACTTTTATGAAAATTTGAATGAAAAAATTTGGAGAAATAAGAAATTTATGAATTTTATATCCAAAGATGATGACATTTAAGACCTTTTTCCAAAAATTGATTGAGAATAAATTTTAAGTAAAAATAATAAAAATGTTAAAACATGAACATACAATTAAAAAAAAAAAACATAAAAAAGATACATTACATAAAAAAGAAAACATAAAAATAATGAAACATTAAGATTAAAAAAACATCAATTTTTTAAATATAAATAAAGAAATGAGAAACATTAAAAAAACACAAAACAATAACTAAAAAAATAATATTTAAAAAATCATTAAAAAAAATTGCAACCCACAAGCTTTGGGCGAGCTAAGTCCGATTCCAAGAATTGGACCTAGCCAGCCAAGGGCCTGGGCAGGGCTTGAGAAGCGAGTGTGCCCCACATAGGCCCATTGCCCACTAGCCCTAAGAAAGGAAAAAACCATTTTGGGAATCGACCTTGCCCCAACCAAGGCCTGTGGAGCCAGGGTTTTTTTTTTTTTTTTTTCCTAATGTTTTTAATTTTTTTTTAATTTGGTTTCTTAATGTTTTCAATTTTTATTTTAATGTTTTTAATTTTATTTTGTGTGTTTATTTTTTTAATTATCATTTTTTAGTTGTTTTTTAGTTTTTATTTATTTTAATCTTAAATTGTGTTTTTTTGATACTTTTTCTTGTTTTATATATAGGTTATTTTGTTTTTTATTATTTTTTATGACTTAGTTTATATATATATTTATTCTTTTTTTGTCATATTTTTTATGGTTTAACATATATGTCTATCTACTTGTTATTATTTTTTTTAAACTTCCTGTAGTTTATATATTATTTTTTAATGTTTTCAATTTCAATTTTTTTTTAATTTATGTTTGTTAATTTTTTATTTTATTTTAATATATATTTGTATTTACTTCTTATTATTTTTTAATCTTTTTCTGTTTTTTTATGCTTTTGCTTTTGTTTTTATTTTTTCATGTTTTTATTTTTTGTTTTCTTTTGCATTTTTTATTTTTATTTATTATTGTTAATATTATTTTGCACGGTCTGTGTCGATCCTTGACTAGAAACCTGATTTCATTATGCGTCAATTTGATAATTGATCTTAAAGTTTTCATTATAATGGATCAAATACTCCCTCATAGTGTGTCAGTTTCATGGTTGGTCTTTAAGTGTTATTTACAATGGGTCAATTTTGCCTACACCACGGGTAAATTTGATGGTTGATTTTTATTTTTTTGTTGCAATTTGTCATGTTTTCCAAGGCTAAGATTTTGAAATAGTTATACTTGTGGCATTTAAAAAAGAAATTATTTTTTGTATAATGACTCTTTCATTCGTGTTCATTTTAAAAGTTTTTTTAGTCATAAATTTTTTCCATAATGCCTTGGTTGAAATATGTTGAAAACTTAAGGTTTTTCTATAGTTATGATCTTTGGTTTTAATTCCATGGTTGAAAAATTGTCATAATTTTAAGGTTTTTCTAAGTCAAGATATTTTATCTGTAATGTTATGGTTGAAAACAAGTATAATTATTTTCTCTTTAACACCATGGATGAAAATTGTTGGGATTTTATGGATTTTCAAAGATGTGACATTTTATCATGCCTAAAAATATTTGGAATTTTTAGGCTTTTTGGAGTCATGATATTTTATCTTTCACTTCATTGCTAAAAATGTTGGAAATCTACCTTGAAAAATAGATGTTATTCCAACATCAACACTTTCCATTTGCAGAGTGTTTTTTGCACAAAAAAATTAGAATTTTATTTCCTTTTACTTTCATTTTTTAAAAATGTTGAAAATTTACCCCGCGATTAAAAAAAACATTATTCCAACATCAACACTTTTCGTTTTTGGGTTGTTTTGTTATGTTTCTTTTTTGGTTTTTAGCTAGAATTCTCGTTTTTTGTTTACAGCTCTCATTTGATGGTTTACATTCTTTTGTGACAACACCATCTTGAATTTTGAAATAATATCTTTATCTGAAAAATGATCATTAAGTGTTGGAGACGTTAATTCAACTTCCAACTACAATACTTGAAATTCATTGACTTTGCTAAATAGTGAGTGAAATTTTCTCATCTTTGTTTTGTTCTTTTACACTTAGAAATATGAAATAGAGACAATATAAAATAATCATTCTAATAAAGTCCATGTCTTAATTAAGTTTGTTTATGTAGGAAAATATTTCAATTTTCATGGAGGTTGAACAATCATTTTCCATGGGCATTTACATTGTAGAATTTGTTGCTTCTTAATATTTTAGTGGTGATAATAATGGGGATATAGAAAATAAACTACCCTAGACATGGATAATTTATCAACACAAGACAATAATGACACCAAATTTCCATCTTATGGTCCCCAAATCGAGCTGAAGATATAGAAATACAACCCTTAAGAAAGTAGCATGGTATTTATATGGATATTTATATAAAATATATTCAAAATAATGATATTTTTGCAAAACATAATATGTAGATGACTAGATCTACATGTGGGAAAAAGGAATATTTGTAATAGTGCCATGTATTTCTGATATAAATGAGCCATAATATGGATGAATCTGTAATGTGGAAAAGATAATCAACTTATTTAGTGACCCTTTTCCTTGGATATATATAATTTTGTAGAGGAGGTGAATTCAAATCTAGCCATTATACATAGTTAAGAGGTCATGTTGATGGTATAAGTGTTAAATATATGTGAAGAAAAATGTAGAAACCATGATCAATGCTCTAAATTAACAATTAGAGTCTTGATTCTCCTCATCGTAATCTATCAGATATCTGCAACACAGTTTGCAATACTTAATCTCATGCCCCTTGCTTATATACACTCCTCGAATGAGTGGTTTTGGCTTCCAAATGAGAAATCTAGTTTTGAAAATTTCACACCACTCATACTTAGTTGATATACTTTGTAATAAACTATTTTAATCCATGTTGTCAATCTATAATGAAGAGTTATGTGTGGACTTCAATATGAGAAACAGACTATGTAGATATAATTATAATGCCATAAACACCTACCAGAATCTGGTAGGTAATACCAAATGATAACAATCTCTCAAAAATGAGGAGGGATTTGTAGAGCTTCACTTTGATACCATGAAGATGTTGGGAAAACAACATCATGGCAACAATAACCTTTGCCATGAGAGAAAAATAATGAGAAGATGTTGGCTCTATTAGATTTGTTATGCATAAATGAAAGAGAGTTCCCTTTATTTATAACAAACTAGGAGAAGGATATCATTTTCAAAGGATAATTGGCTCACAGTTGATGACTATAGAAAGTAGGAATATAATGACTTAGCTATACAAGCTTATAATTTTTTATTACTATAATGACTCTTTCATTCAAGCATTGATTTTAAAAGTTTTCTTACTCATAATTTTTTTCCATAATGCCATGGTTGAAATATGTTGAAAACTTAAGGTTTTTCTAAGTCAAATGATTTTATCTGTAATTTTATAGTTGAAAACAAGTATAAGTATTTTGTCCTTAACACCATGGATGAAAATTGTTAAGATTTTATGGCTTTTCAAAGATGTGACATTTTATCATGCCTAAAAATAATTGTTGTTTTTAGGCTTTCTGGAGTCATGATGTTATTCCAACATCAACACTTCCTGTTTTTAGAGTGTTTTTTGAACAAAAAGAATTGAATTGTATTGGCTTGTACTTTAATTTTTAGAAAATGTTGAAAATTTACCCTACGATTAAAAAAAAAGGCATTATTCCAACATCAACACTTTTCGTTTTCGGGTTTTTTTGTTATGTTTTTTTCCGGTTTTTATAGCTAGATTTCTCGTTTTGAGTTTACAGCTCTCATTTGAAGTTTACATAGTTTTGTGACAACAACATCTTGAATTTTGCACTAATATCTTCAGTATAGGAATGATCATTAAGTGTAGGAGACATTAATTCAACTTCCAACTCCAATACTTGAAATTCATTGACTTTGCTAAGTAGTGAGTGAAATTTTCTCATATTTGTTTTGTTTTTTTACACTTAGAAATATGAAATAGAGACAATCTAAAATAGGGATTCTCATAAAGGCCATGTCTTCATTAAGTTTGTTTATGTGGGAAAGTCTTTCAATTTTCATGGAGGTTAGATAGTCATTTGCCATGGGCATTTACATTTTAGAATTTGTTGCTTCTTAAGATTTCACTTGTGGTAATAAATGGGATATAGAAGCTAAAATACATTATACATGGACATTTTATCAACACAAGAGAATAATAACACCAAATTTCTATCTTGTGGTCTACAAATTGACATGAAGATATAGAAATACAACCCTTAAGAAAATAACATGGTCTTTAAATGGATATTTATATAAAATCTATTCAAAATAATGACACTTTTGCAAAACATGACATGTAGATGACTACATCTACATGTGGGAAAAGAAATATTTGTAACAGTGCCATCTATTTTTGATAGAAATGAGCGATAATATAGATTAATCTATAATGTGGAGAAGGTAATAACTTATTTAGTCACTCTTTTCCTTGGATATATATAATTTTCTAGAGGAGGTGAATTCATATCTGGCCAATGTAGATAGGTAAGAGGTCATGTTAATGGTCCAAGTGTTAAATATATGTGAATAAAAATGTAGAAACCATGATCAATGCTCTAAACTAACAATTAGAGGCATGATTCTTCTCATCACAATCTATCAAATATCTGTAATACGATTTGCAATACTTAATCTCATGTCCCTTGCTTATATAAACCCCGCCAATGAGTGATTTTGGATTCCAAATGAGAAATCTAGTTTTGAAAATTTCACACCACTCATACTCAATTGATATAATTTGTAATAAACTATTTTAAACCATGTTGTCAATCTATAATGAACAATTATGTGTGGAATTCAATATGAGAAACAGACTATGTAGATATAACTATAATGACATAAACACTTAACAAAATCTAGTACAAAATACCAAATGATAACAATCTCTCAAAAATGAGGAGGGATTTGTAGAGCTTCACTTTGATACCATGAAGATGTTGGGAAACCAACATCATGGTCACAAGAACCCTTGCAGCATTAAAATTTTCCATGAGAGAAAAAAAATGAGAAAATGTTGGTTCTATTAGATTTGTTATGCATAAATAAAAGAGAGTGCCCTTTATTTATAACAAACTAGGAGAAGGATATCATTTTGAAAGGATTATTGGCTCACAGTTGATGACTATAGAAATTAGGAATATAATGACTTACCTATATAAGCTTATAGTTTTCTATTACTATAATGATCTTTCATTCAAGTTTTAATTTTAAAAGTTTTTCTAATCATAATTATTTTCATGATGCCATGGTTGAAATATGTTGAAAACTTAAGGTTTTTCTATAGTCATTATCTTTGGTTTTAATTACATTGTTGAAAAATTGTCAAAATTTTAAGGCTTCTCTAAGTCAAGATATTTTTATCTATAATGTTATGGTTGAAAACAAGTACAAGTATTTTCTCTTTAACACCATGGTTGAAAATTGTTAGGATTTAATGGCTTTTCAGAGATGTGACGTTTTATCATTCCTACAAATCATTGGAATTTTTTGGATTTTTGGAGTCATGATATTTTATCTTTCAGTCATTGCTAAAAATGTTGAAAATCTACCTTGAAAGAAAAGATGTAATTCCAACATCAACACTTTTCATTTTGAGAGCCTTTTTTGCACAAAAAAATTGAATTTTATTGGCTTTTACTTTAATTTTTAAGAAATGTTGAAAATTTATCCCACGATTAAAAAAAAAACATTATTCCAACATCAAAAATTTTTGTTTTCTGGTTGTTTTCTCATGTTTTTTTGCGGTTTTTTGGCTAGAGTTCTCGTTTTGAGTTTACAGTTCTCATTTGATAGTTTACATTGTTTTGTGACAACAACATCTTCAATTTTGCAATAATATCTTCAGTAGAAGAATGATCATTAAGTGTAGGAGACATTAATTCAACTTCCAATTACAATACTCGAAATTCATTGACTTTTCTGAGTAGTGAGTGAAAGTTTCTCATATTTTCTTTGTTTTTTTACACTTAGAAATATGAAATAGAGACAATCTAAAACAAACATTCTAATAAAGGCCATGTCTTCATTAAGTTTATTTATGTAGGAAAATATTTCAATTTTCATGGAGCTTGAATTGTAATTTATCATGGGCATTTACATTGTAGAATTTGTTTCTTGTTAAGATTTTAGTTGTGATAATAATGGGGATATAGAAGCTAAACTACCCTATACATCGAAAGTTTATCAGCACAAGACAATAATAACACCAAATTTCTATCTTGTCCTCCTGAAATCAAGCTGAAGATATAGAAATACAACCCTTAAGAAAATAACATGGTCTTGAAATGGATATTTATATAAAAGCTATTCAAAATAATGATATTTTTGAAAAACATGATATGTAGATGAGTAGATCTACTTGTGGGAAAAGGAATATTTGTAATAGTGTCATTTATTTCTGATAGAAATGAGCCATAGTATAGATTAATATATAATGTGGAGGAGTTAATCAACTTATTTTGTCACTCTTTTCCTTGGATATATATAATTTTGTAGAGGAGGTGAATTCAGATTTAGCCATTATATATAGGTAAGAGGTCATGTTGATGGTCTAATTGTTAAATAGACGTGAAGAAAATGTAGAAACCATGATCAATGCTCAATGTTAACGATTATAGGCATGATTATTCTCATTGCAATCTTTCATATATCTGCAACACAATTTGCAATAATTAATCTCATTTCCCTTGCTTATATACACTCCTCCAATGAGTGATTTTGGCTTCCAAATGAGAAATATAGTTTTGAAAATTTCACACCACTCATAATCAGTTGATATACATTGTAATAAATTGTTTTAATCCATGTTGTTGATCTATAATGAAGAGTTATGTGTGGAATTCAATATGAGAAACAAAATATGTAGATATAACTATAATGGCATAAACATTTACCAAAATGTAGTAGGAAATACCAAATGATAACAATCTCTCAAAATGAGGAGGGATTTGTAGAGCTTCGCTCTGATACCATGAAGATGTTGGAAAAAAAACATCACAGTCACAAGAACCTTTGCAACATTAAAATTTTCCATGAGAGAAAAAAAAAATGAGAAAAAGTTGGTTCTATTAGATTTGTTATGCATAAATAAAAGAGAGTGCCCTTTATTTATAAAAATGAGGAGAATAATATCATTTTCAAAGGATAATTGTCTCACAGTTGATGACTATATAAAGTAGGAATATAATGACCTAGTTATATAAGCTTATAATTTTGTATTACTATAATGACTCTTTCATTCAAGTGTTTAGTTTAAAATTTTTTTTAGTCATAATTTTTTTTCCATAATGCCATGGTTGAAATATGTTGAAAATTTATGGTTTTTCTATAGTCATGATCTTTGGTTTTAATTCCATGGTTGAAAATTTGTCAAAATTAAGTCGGGATATTTTATCTGTAATGTTATGGTTGAAAACAAGTATAAGTATCTTCTCTTTAATAGCATGGCTGAAAATTGTTGGGATTTTATGGCTTTCAAGAGATGTGACATTTTATCATGCTTGAAAATCATTGGAATTTTTAGGCTTTTTGGAGTCATGATATTTTATGTTTCTGTCATTGCTAAAAATGCTGAAAATCTAACTTGAAAAAAAAGATGTTATTCCAACATCAACACTTTTCGTTTTTAGAGTGTTTTTTGAACAAAAAAAATTGAATTTTATTGGCTTTTACTTTCATTTTGAAAAAATGTTGAAAATGTACCCCTGCGATTGAAAAAAAAAACATTATTCCAACATTAATACTTTTCATTTTCAGGTTGTTTTCTAATGTTTTTTTGGGGTTTTTTGGCTAGAGTTATCATTTTGAGTTTATAATTATAATTTGATAGTTGACATTGTTTTGTGACAACAACATCTTGAATTTTGCAATAATATCTTCAGTAGAAGAATGATCATTTAGTGTAGGGGACATTAATTCAACTTCCAAATGCAATACTTGAAATTCATTGACTTTGCTACGTAGTGAGTGAAATTTTCTCATATTTGTTTTGTTTTTTTACACTTATAAATATGAAATAGAGACAATCCAAAACATGCATGCTAATAAAGGCCATGTATTCATTAAGTTTGCTTATGTAGGAACATCTTTCAATTTTCACAGAGGTTGAATAGTCATTTTCCATGGGCATTTACATTGTAGAATTTTTTGTTTCTTAAGATATTAGTTGTGATAATATTGGGGATATAGAAGCTAAACTACCCTATACATGGAAATTTCATCAACATTAAGACAATAATAACACCAAAATTCTATCTTGTTGTCCCCCAAATCGAGCTGAAGAGATAGAAATAAAATCGTTTAGAAAAATAACATGGTCATTAAATGGAATTTTATATAAAATCTATTCCAAATAATGATATTTTGCAAAACAATAATATGTCGATGACTAGATATACATGCAGGAAAAGGAATATTTGTAATAGTGCCATGTATTTCTGATAGAAATGAGCGATAATATAGATTAATATATAATGTGGAGAAGGGAATCAACTTATTTAGTCACTCTTTTCCTTGGATATATATAATTTTGTAGAGGAGGTGAATTCAGATATAGCCATTATACATAGGCAAGAGGTCATGTTGATGGTCGAAGTGTTAAATATATGTGAAGAAAAATGTAGAAACCATTATTGATGCTCTAAATTAACAATTAGAGGCATGCTTCTTCTCATCGCAATCTATCAAATATCTGCAAAAAAAATTTGCAATACTTAATCTCAAGTCCCTTGCTTATATACACTCCTCCAATGAGTGATTTTGGCTTCCAAATGAGAAACCTAGTTTTGAAAATTCCACACCACTCATACTTAGTTGATATACTTTGTAATAAACTATTTTAATCCATCTTGTCGATCTATAATGAATATTTATGTGTTGAATTCAATATGAGAAACAGACTGTGTAGATATAACTCTAATGGCATAAACACTTACCAAAATCTAGTAGGAAATACCAAATGATAACAATCTCTCAAAAATGAGGAGGGATTTGTAGAGCTTCACTTTGATACCATGAAGATGTTTGGAAAACAACGTCATGGTCACAAGAACCTTTGCATAAATAAAAGAAAGTGCATTTTATTTATAAAAAACTAGGAGAAGAATATCATTCTCAAAGGATAATTGGCTCATTCGAGTATTCGTTTTAAATATTTTTTTAGTCATAAATTTTTTCCATAATGCCATGTTTGAAATATGTTGAAAACTTAATGTTTTTCTATAATCATGATCTTTGGTTTTAATTCCATGGTTGAAAAATTGTCAAAATTTTAAGGCTTGTCTAATTCAGGATATTTTATATGTAATGTTATGGTTGAAAAAAAGTATAGGTATTTTCCCTCCAACACCGTGGCTGAAAATTGTTGGGATTTTATGGCTTTTCATAGATGTGACATTTTATCATGCCTGAAAATCATTGGAATTTTTAGGCTTTTTGGAGTCATGATATTTTATCTTTCTGCCATTTGTAAAAAGTTGGAAATCTACCTTGAAAAAAAATATGTTATTCCAACATCAACACTTTTCATTTTCAGAGTGTTTTTTGCAAAAACAAAATTGAATTTTATTGTCTTTTACTTTCATTTTTTTAAAATGTTGAAAATTAACCCTACGATTAAAAGAACATTATTCCAACCTCAACACTTTTCGTTTTCGGGTTTTTTTCTCATGTTTTTGGGTTTTTTCGCTAGATTTCCTGTTTTGAGTTCACAGTTCTTGCTTGATAGTTTACGTTGTTCTGTGACAACAACATCTTGAATTTTGCAATAATATTTTCAGTAGAAGAATGATCATTAAGTCTAGGAGATATTAATTCAACTTCCAACTGCAATACTTGAAATACATTGACTTTGCTAAGTAGCGAGTGAAATTTTCTCAAATTTATTTCGTTTTTTTACACTTAGAAATATGAAATAGAGACAATCTAAAACAGGCATTCTAATAAAGGCCATGTCTTCATTAAGTTTGTTTATGTAGGAAAATATTTCAATTTTCATGGAGGTTGAATAGTCATTTGCGATGGGCATTTACATTGTAGAATTTGTTTCTTCTTAAGATTTTAGTTGTGATAATAATGGGGATATAGAAACTAAACTACACTACACATGGACATTTTATCAATGCAAGACAATAATAACACCAAATTTCTATCTTGTGGTCCCCAAATTGAGCTAAATATATAGAAATAATGATATTTTTGCAAAACATGATATGTAGATGACTAGATCTAAATGTGTAAAAAGGAATATTTGTAATAGTGCCATCTATTTCTGATAGAAATGATCCATAATATAGATTAATCTATAATATGGAGAAGGTAATAAACTTACTTAGTCACTCTTTTCCTTGGATATATATAATTTGTAGAGGAGGTGAATTCAGATCTACCCATTATACATAGGTAAGAGGTCATGTTGGTGGTCCAAGTGTTAAATATATGTGAACAAAAATGTAGAAACCATGATCAATTCTCTAAATTAACAATTAGAGGCATGGTTCTCCTCATCGCAATTTATCAGATAACTGGAACACAAATTGCAATACTTAATCTCATGTCCCTTGCTTATATACACTCCTCCAATGAGTGATTTTGGCTTCCAAATGAGAAATATAGTTGTCAAATTTTCACACCAGTCATACTCAGTTGATATAGTTTGTAATAAACTATTTTAATCCATGTTGTCGACAAATAATGAAGAGTTATGTGTGGAATTCTTTATGAGAAACAAACTGTGTAGATAGAACTATAATGGCATAAACACTTACCAAAATCTAGTAGGAAATACCAAATGATAACAATCTCTCAAAAATGAGGAGGGATTTGTACAACTTCACCTTGATACCATGAAGATGCTGGGAAAACAACATCATGGTCATAAGAACCTTTGCAACATTAAAATTTTCCATGAGAGGAAAAAATGCGAAAATGTTGATTCTATTACATTTTTTATTCATAAAATGAAAGAGAATGCCCTTTATTTATAACAAACTAAGGAGAAGAATATTCATTTCCAAAGGATAATTGGCTCACAGTTGATGACTACATAAATTAGGAATATAATGACTTACCTATATAACCTTATAATTTTCTATTACTTCAATGGTTTCATTAAAATGCTTCAACCATTCTTTACTCACCCATGTTATAAATATTTTCAACTTAGGAGGGTCTTGTTACATTATCCCTACATGATGACCAATTTTCCCATAACTTCTAATAGCTAAGCATATCATGCATGGGCATGAATTATTGTTTGTCAAACACCATGAAACTATATTAGTAGTAGTTTAACAATGGCACCTGATTTATCAAGCACAAGATCTAACTAAAATTGGTTTCCCCAAGATCTTATATTATGTAAAGAGCTATCAATGCTCATAGATCTCAATGTTATAAAAAAACATTTTAATTACATTAGAATGGATTTCATGTTGGCATTTTTAACAATGTAAGAGACATAATTACCATGGAAGTTATACATGGAGACAAAACAAAGTTGAAAAAGAATAACATTTGATGATATAAGAGGACATAGCAATAAATAAATTCATCTTTAAGACTAACCATGGATCTAATGAAAATTATAACTAATGGAGTATTTTAATAGTAAAAACAATTAAATCAAGTCCAATACTATTCCTACTTGATCACGTTTTCATGTCTCTTCCCTACCTTCCTTAAAAAAAAATTGGCTACTTAGAATTATGCATTCGATCTCATTGTCTACACATAAAACATTCAAACTAAAAATAAGTATTGTTAACAAAAAAATAATTTTAATTCTACAAATTTCCTACATAGATATTTGAAACCACTTCCTTGGCCTACAAAATAAAATCATGATTTTATTGGTTTTGTGCTCATATTTGATACATTTAAGAATGTAGAACACATTTAACCATAAAAAATAATAAGATTCTTCATGCTAAGTAGCTATATTTTCTATATTTAAGAAGTGAAGATGCCTATAACTATAAAAAGTAATGAAAATTATCAATACTCTTAACTCCAAGGAGTCATATGTGTTACATTATGAAGCCATATGAATTTAACTATGACAGGTAATAAATATTGTTGATGGAAAAGAGAATACAATTGAACAATTTGTCGAATGACAACCTAGTAAATCTACCCTAAGATCATGTTGATGTACTTATATTTACAATTATGTTTATCCTTAAAATTTAAGTTGAAATCTTTAATTGTGTTGACAATTATTTCATTTTTTAAAGTTTAGATTGAGAAACTTTACTTTTGGTGGCCAAAATCATATCTTTGAATTACATAACCACCCTAATTTCATTTTAGACAATCACATTTCTTCTTACATGTGTCTTAGTTAAGGAAATGTTTTAAAACAATATTTTGTTTGTTTCTTTATTTATGTTTACAATATTGATACTGTAATACAATCATTGGGTCAAGAGGCTCATTCTGTAGTACAGTATGAGAGAAATGTGTAATTAGGTCTCAGTTCAACTTGGAGCTCACACATGTCCTTTAAAGAAAGTACGTTAAACAAAAAAATGTCGTCGATAATAAAAGTGTAAATTATTATACACATTTGGTTAATTTTAATTAAAATTATCATGCATCAATGATCTCATTCTCTTTCGCTCGCTTGTTTCTTTGTTAATATTGCAATCCAATATAAGAATATGTGGTAAAATTATTTCACTTTCACTTTTCGGGTTATGGATAAAATATTTCGTTTTCTAAGTTAAATAATATCATTTTATTGAGATCAAATAATTAAAAAAAGGAAGAAGTTATATTCCTTTATATATATATATATATATATAATAAAAGAAAGGAAAAAATAAATATATATGTGTATACATTTTTTAATATCGGCCTTAGCAAAATATTTTAAAGGTAAAAATAATTTAGTTAATCCTTATTAAGAAAGAAATTTGCAATTCATTTAATTTTTAATATAAAATAATAATAATAAATTACTCAAAATAAAATTTAAAACAATGAAATTTATACATGATTTATATATAAAGAGACAAAAAACCAATATGGATCCATCTAAATTGTCGACTAATCAAACTAAAAGCGATTTAATCTATTGACGCAAATTTTATTTCATGTTTTATATTCTTAAAAAAGGTTTTCATGTAATGAGATTTGATCTTTCTAGGCTCTTGGTAGATCTGCAGTAGTGTTTATTCATCATTTTTTAAATTTTATTTGCATTTATAATATATGGCTTATAATACATAGCTTTCTTTAATATGTGATAAATTTGAATATGATTGATGTGTCAAAGTAATTCAAAAAAATTGAACAAATAACCATATAAATACTAAATATTATATTAATGAGTTAATGTCTTTCTATGTGTGTGTGTGCGTGTGTAACATTTCTAAATATAAATACCATCTAAAAATAGAATAACATAATTGATGTGTCACTAACCTAGATCCATATTAACTATGGATATATTAATCATTGAGAGGTATCAAATCTCTCATGGTGAAAACCTCTTTTTTTAGTACAAAATTTGAGGAAATTTTTGCACTTCAAGAGATTTGATCCATCTTGGTTCTTAATAGATCTGAAGTTAATATTGATCTAGGATGGTTTGATATGTATAATCTTATTCGTTAAGATAACCTACTTCAAGCTCCATTGTTAGAGTGTAAAACCTAATAAACTCATCTCTTATACTATCAAAACAAATAAGAATATATACCTCTATATTTGCAGGAGTCGAGGATATTAATTATCCTTCCTTTAATTTTTTTTAATGTTATCATTCAATCTCCTAAATAACTCTCAATAAAAATTATATCTAAATTAAGTTGTGATGAAAATCTCAGAGACATAATCCAATGATTTTCATGCGGAGGTTAAAACCAATGGTTGACACAATCTAAACTAAGCAACTCCAATATATTTTAATGAAAACAAAATAATATAAAAAAAAAATGTAGGACCACATTAAAAATATAAAAAAGAATCCACAATAGTTAAATACATGTAACTCCTACTCTCTTCACACTTAAGAGTAAAATTTCATACATTAAATTTTTGGATGTAATTTTCCTCTTCATCTAAATTTACATATACACAATAAGTTATTATTTTATCCCTGCTTCAAGCTTCTTTCTTCTTCAAACTTGCATGTTTGCATATTTATTTCTTCTTTGTGTTTTTATTATTCATTTTCCATGCCACTGCATCATTCTCTTTATCGTCATCTTATTTCATCTTTCAATTGTCTTTACTATTGCAACACTCTATCTCTTTTTTACTAAATCATTCTCTGTCATATTCTCTTTCATCATTCTCTTTGTTACCACATCTCTTTACCATCATATTATGTCATCTTTTTATTGTTTTTGTTACTTCATCTTTCTTGCATCATCTTTTCTCAACTTGCCATTATCTTTTCTCTTTAATATTGCACTATTACCAAAGCCATCAACTTCTTTGTTGTCAAGTTCTTCTATCACAGATTCATCTTATTTATCATATTTTTAATTTTCTTCTTCCCGCAAATCACTAATCATTGGTGTCCATATAAAATGAAATCCATTTACTGAGATACATGGGCACCATTTGCTATACTCACTAGTCCTCTAGGAATCATTTTCATGAACATGATTCACTAATACATTAAAATATTTCTTCATGTAACATGGTCCCAACTTTATAAGATTATTCCAATCTTCTGAGATTAATACATCCCATGTTCCCCCTTAATCAAAGAGTTGAACTCTCAAATTCCACATCAAGCTAGAATAAGAGTACACCTAACACCCCCATAACTACCTTAGTGGTTAATTCAACAACTTGATGTCACATAATCTCTATGCATAAGAGGATACATGCTACATGATTACTATATGTGTGGCCTCACTTATCAAGGCTTACAAAACACCAAGGAAAAATAACTTGCATATATTTAAACTTTTATAGAACCAACTTTTTTTTGGATTAGGTAAAACTAAACATGCACCCCAACAACACATTTAAATCAATGACTCCTTACATCCATTTAAATTCTTATATCAATTTTTTGATATGACTTTCAATAAAAGCTTCATATTCACTTTACATTTTTCAAAATTTTAACATAATAAATGTTAAAACTTCCATTTTAACACAAAATTAACCTTACCAAGTAACATTATTTATGCAATGATTATTGTTATATAACTCTTTCCTCTTTAAGTGAAATAATTCTTCCTCTTAAAAATTTGGTGTAGTCTGTTACTCCTCTTCATTTTTACCTTTCTCTCTGTTTTTTTCACTACTCATTCCCACACACAATGCCACCTCCTTTGGAATTTACTGTCCATTTTCGTTTGAATTTTAGAAACCCTGGTACAGAATTGAATTTTATTCACTAGTTTCACTCTCATCAACACATTGGTGTATCTATGATCTTAAATAAAGCTTCACTTTTTCGAATGATAATAATTGTAATAATTGAATAAATAATTGAATATTAAAAAATATAATTTTTCATGACTAGGATGTTATTTGTTCAAAAAATTCTACCACGTACTCTTCGTCAACGGTTTTATTTATCTTCAAGTCTGTCATCAATTTAATTTCCTCGACCAAAAAATGATTTTGTACACCTTTTCCAGCACAATTTCGTGTAACCCAGCCCAATGGCCCACCGTTTACACACTGGAAGGAGTATACATGTCAATATAAAATCTTTAGTTTCCCTGTGCAGTGGTAATCCGCAGGATTTTTATGTTAAGGTTGGTAGCTGGAGTTATTACCGGTGCTTAATGCACTGTCCTCCCGCCTCAAACTTGCCTCCGCTTGTTCTTCGTGCCAAAACCCTGGTCCTTGTCGTTGTTTGGGATTATTCTTCCGCTTCCTTCGCGTTGAGAGTTCTTTGTTGAGGGTTTCTAGGGCTCCCTCTGTGGAACGCCATTTGCTCTGATAAGTTTAGTATTTGCAACCTTGTGCTAATGATAATCCTCAAACTCTTCTCTACTCGGCTTGCTTGTAACTGTAAGGAAAATGTTGTTCCGAAATGGTTGTTGTTCGGCTCTGAACTGTGGTTCGGAACTGGTAAGTTTAATTGCTCATTCTCCTTATGCATGCGCGTGTTCTGTAAAATATTCCCAATGTTTGTTTGCTTGCTGTAACTTGTTGATGGTTTGCGAGCACGTCTTCGTAATTTGGTCAGGGTTTTATGGTAGATTCTGGATGTTTGCTGTGACTTTGTTGCAATTCCCGAACTCCTGTTATATCCTTGCTCAAATCCGGTTCAATCTTCTCGTTTACTATTGTTCTAGGTTCTCACTATGCGGCACTAGTATTTGTCCTGAGCACAGGACCACTTTGGCATTCGTTCGTTGTTGGAAACATGTATTGCCTCCTATCCCTGCTTCAATTTTGCTCGGCTTCTTTTATCGTAACTTACCCTCCTGGCTCCTTTTCTCTACAGTCGTTCAACTCGTCCGGGACGTCGCTATGGTTAACTCCGGCTTTGTTTACTTAGGTATTTACTTGTCTGTTCATTCTCCGCACGCATTGGCACACTTGCTTGTAGGGTTTTCCCTCTGCTATGTTTGTGACACAGTTGTTCTATTGGTTGCAGGTCGTTGTTGGCAACCTGGGTGTGCGAATCCTCCAATCTTTAATTTATACAGTCAGTTTGTCCTTGGTAGGCTTGAACCCCAAATATCTTGTTTGTATCTTGCACGATAGGTGCCCACGGTCACTGTAGGGTTGTTCAGGGTTCTTTTGTCGTTGAATGAAGTTTGTTGTTGCTATGTCCTTTTCGGTCACTTGTTGTGTCAAGTTTGAAATATGAAAGGTTGTCGATATTTGTTTTGGATAAACCCTAGTCTAGGGTTTTCTGGCTTATAACGCCATTCCAGCCATGCGTTTTTGTCATTACGCTATTTATAAGAATGAACTCTTTTACATACGCTTGTTCTGATTTTGAAAATGGTTAAATCTACCGATGGTTTTTCGATTTTCTTGCAATGGAACTTATGAAAGATACGCAGCAATGTTACCTCTGTTTATGGTCGTTTTCCGCCTCTGTTCTGTGGTTGCTCTTCTGGTTACAAATACTTGTCGTGACTGACTCCTGTGCGCAATTCTCTTTCTCGGACTTCTGGAAATTGTGTTTCTTGGTCCTTGTTTAACCGTGTGCGAAAAATGCATCCAATAATTGTATGCTTGTATTAAATTATGTGACTGTACATTACACAGACATTCGTCCAATGCTTGCTGGCTGACTGTATGTTTATGTTAGAATATATATGATAGCATATCAACAGACATTCTTGGTGTGGTATTTTATCAAACTGTAAAGAAAAGTTTATATTAGGCGAACAGTAGGAAAATTATACAGATGGACAATACTTTTGAATGCTTATGGCTTGATTGTTTTTATTTCTCTTCTTTTGTAATTGACTGAACTCCCTCTCTGTTACATTTTGGTTTTTTTATATCCCTCTATTTCAGTTGATTTTTGCAGTTAATCAAACTGTCATAGAATATGGTTACAAAAATCCTGTTATCGTTAATAACTATATTTTCTTGACATTACAAGATTTGGATGAACAATTTGTCATTACTCTCCTAATTCAATGAACTATTTCCTAACTAATGTTCGAGCTACAGTAATTCTAATTTAATTAAAAATGCATGAATTCACTAACTCTGTAAAACAAGTTAAAAAAAAAACTATCACAGTAAAAATTAAATAGTCCAGTCGATCAATAGCCTGCAAACCTGGTTGAGACTCTGCCCAGTTACGGTGAGCTGGATGCTCCTGCATCAAGCTCCTGGGGTAAAAAGAGATCATGACTCCGGTCCATGAGCTCCTCAACCGAAGTTCCTGTTTGTCTAATCTGCCTAGTGTCAAGCCATGAGCTGTCCTTAGTCGGACGGTTCTTCCACTTCACCAGGTACTGAAAATGATTTTTCCACCGAGTACGTCTAACTACCTGAGTTTCGAGGATGCCTTCGATCTCAAGGGGTTGGACATAAGGCATCTGTCTCTTCCAAGTTTCTCCGTCTTCCTGGGTATTCTGTGTGGATTGTCCGGGTCCATATTTCTTTTCCTTCGCGAGATCGTCTGTGTACGAGAATAGATCTGCTACATTAAAGATAGGTGAAATGCCTATTCCGGGTGGCAATTGTATTTCGTAGGCATTTGCCGAAAATTTTCGTAATAATTTACAAGGTCTTATCTTTTTGTACTTCAGTTTATGGTATGTACCCTTAGGGAAACGTCCCTTACGCAAGTGTACAAGGACTTCGTCCCCCACCTCAAAATGAACTTATTTCCTCTTTAGATCTGCATGTTGTTTATATTTTGAACTACTGTCCTGTAATTTTGCTTTCACCTGTTCGTGTAAATCTCTCATTGCGTTAGCAAAATCTTCTCCATACGCACTCTGTCGTTCCTGTAAACCAAGATCCCAAAGCTCATGCACTCCACGAGGGTGCATGCCATATAGGATCTGAAAGGGACTGAGACATATGCTACGATTGGGCGAATCATTGTAGGCAAATTCCGCTTGCGCTAGCACTCGATCCCGCATCCGTGAATTTTTCCCGACTAAGCTGCGTAACAGGTTTCCCAAACTCTTGTTCACAACCTGTGTCTGCCCGTCGGTTTGCGGGTGATATGCAGAACTATAGCTTAAGTGGGTGTTCATTTTTTTCCATAAGGTACGCCAAAAATGTCCCGTGAACTTCACATCCCTGTCCGAAAGGATGGTTTTCGGTAACCTGTGTAACCTTACAATATCATTAAAAAACAAGTGGGCCACGTGAGTGGCGTCACTTGTTTTTCGGCAAGGTATAAAATGTGCCATTTTTGAGAAATGGTCCACCACTACCATCATTGAATCATATCCTTTTTGTGTTTTTGGCAGTCCTAAAACAAAATCTAGACTAACAGAATCCCATGGCCTACCCGGAACAGGTAATGGCGTATATAGTCCTGTGTTCTGGCTGTGTCCCTTCGCTAATTGACACACCTTACACTTAGTCACAAAACATTGTACGTCTCATCGCATTCTTGGCGAAAAATAGAAATGACTAAGTTGCTCTAGGGTCTTATCTATACCGAAGTGTCCAGCCAAACCCCCGCTGTGTTTTTCGCGAATAATATTCTCTCTCATTGAACAATTGGGGATACACAACTGTCCTCCTTTAAA
The DNA here is from genome assembly GCA_000404065.3 of Pinus taeda. Taxonomy (NCBI): domain Eukaryota; kingdom Viridiplantae; phylum Streptophyta; class Pinopsida; order Pinales; family Pinaceae; genus Pinus; species Pinus taeda. The sequence goes on along the minus strand of APFE030631932.1, from coordinate 26,917 downwards.
TAGCAACTTTTCCTGTATATTTTAATCTAACCAAGGACTATTACCCCTTATCAAAGGGTTCTGGCACACCTCAGGCTTCTCTGAAATCTGTGTCTATTTGGTAAAGGTCCCGTAAATGTTCAAAACCAAAAACTTGTACAACACTCTCTTGCAAAAGCAGAGCCTTTCTACTTAATGCGTTGGCCACCTTGTTTGCTTGCTCGCTAATATGTTTCAACACAAAGTTAAAACTCTGTAAGTACTCCACCCATTTGGCATGTTTATGGTTGAGTTTGTGCTGCTGCATTACATATTGTAACGCAGAATTATCTGAAAACAACACGAATTCGTTCCCTAATAAATAATGCCTCCAGTGTCTTAAAGCTTGCACAAATGCATAAAATTCTTTGTCATATGAGGAGTACTTCTGCCTACTCTCATTTAATTTTCGCTGAAAAATGCCACAGGTCTATCCTCCTGACTGAGTACAGCTCCGATTGCTATCCCGCTAGCGTCCCAACGTACTTGAAATAATTTCTGAAAATTTGGTAGCCTGAGGATCGGTCTTTCAGTAATCTTTTTTTTCAACAGTTGAAAACTTTTTTCTGCTACTTCCGTCCATCGAAAAGGTTGGATGGCCTTTTTGATGGTCTCTAACATAGGAGCACAAATCCCGCTAAAATTCTTAATAAACTTTCTATAGAAACTTGTCAATCCGTGGAAACTACGTACCTCAAATAAATTTTTCGGTGACGGCCAATTTACTATTGCTGTTACCTTCTCCGGATCCATCTTTAGTTCGTTTTCTGCTATCACAAATCCCAAATAAATTAATTCCCTCTGCAGAAAAGTACATTTCTTCAAGTTTGTTAGTAGTTTGTTCTATTGTAGCTTCTCCAACACTTTGTGTACATGTCGGAAGTGTTCTTCTTTTGTCTTGCTGAAAATGAGGATGTCATCTAAATAAACTAGCACAAATTTCCCAATATATTCTTTCAACGTTTCATTCATGAGTCTCATGAATGTGCTGGGCGCATTGCTCAACCCGAATGGCATGACCAGCCACTCATATAATCCCTCATTTGTTTTAAAAGCCGTTTTCCACTTGTCCCCTTCCCGTATCCGAATCTGATGATATCCGCTTTTCAAGTCTATTTTGGAGAAGTAAGGTGCCCCACTTAAACATTCCATCATATCATCCATACGCGGTAATGCAAATCTATACTGGATGGTGATTTTATTGATGGCCCTTGAGTCAGTGCACAACCGCCATTCTCCTCCCTTCTTGGGGGCGAGGACTGTTGGCACAGCACATGGGCTCAAGCTTTCCCTTATCAATCCTTTGTCCAATAGTTCTTGCACCTGTTTTCTAATTTCCTCATTATCCTTGGGGCTCATTCGATAGGCTGCTTTATTTGGTAAGATGGCTCCGGGTATAAAGTCAATATGGTGACTAATACTCTGCTTGGGGGGCAACTTATCTCGCAAGTCGTCCACCACTATATCCGTAAATTCTTCCAACATTTGCTGTATCTCCATGGGTAAATCTGTTATTTCTGTGTGTAAGAGAAATGTCCTTGTTTTTTTTTATTACAACATAACCTATTTCACTGCTCTAAACCTGCTTTAAAAACTTCTTTCCACTCACTAGAAATGCTTTGGTTTCTCTTGTTTCAGCTGCTCCCTTCTCTTCTTTGATAGGCAAAAGGGTATGCCTGACCCCATCTTTCTCGAATTTATAACAATTCATCACTCCATCGTGTGTTACCTTCCTATCACATTGCCAAGGCCTGCCCAACAATATGTGACATACGTCCATCGGCATGATTTCACAAATAATTTTATCCTTATATCTGCCTATTTGAAATTCAACCTCACTTTGCTCGTCCACCAGCAATTGGTGCCCCTTTTGTAACCATGAAACTCTATATGGACTGGGATGCTTTAAACGCTTTAGCCCCAACTTTTCCACCATTTCTGTGGATACCAAATTGTCTGTACTTCCACTGTCAATTATCGTCTTACAACACTTACCCTGTGATTTGCAAATTGTCCTTAATAGAGCTTTCCATTGCGTCTATTCGGTACTCTCATCGACTGGTTTCAACAGTACCTTATGCAGCACTAAAGCTTCTCCCGTCTTTGGGGCATTCTCTGCCTCTTGAGTGAGTGCTATTGTTTCCTCCGGTTGCGCCACATACGCACCTCGTTGTCCAGCTGAATCTGCTTCTGGATACTCAAACGAACGATGCCCCCACTTGTGGCATCTATAGCATTGATAACCAGTCCCCCTTCCTCGGCCATTTCCTCTGCCGCGTTGGAACAATCTGCCACCTCTCACACTGTCTCCTTTTTCTATTGTTCCCGAAGTCTTCGAACTGCTGGCTTCCTCACTGTTGCTGGCAGTCCAGCCCCTGCCATAGGACTAGCCTCTCCCTCTGGGGGACCCTCGTCCTCTCCGGGCATTCTGTCTTCCAGTAATTTTCTCCTCCGCTTTTATTGCACTCTGATATGCGTCCTCAGTATTATTTGGAGACAAAATACTTATTTCATCCAAAATTTCCATTCTCAGTCCATTAAGATATATCGGGCTGTCCTTTCTGCAGTATCTTCTATATATCCGGCTCGCAAATTTACTCGGTAGAACTCCTCTGTGTACTCCTTCAAAATCAATCCCCTCTGCCTTAAGTTCTATACCTTTCTATGTAACGCAATTTGATAGTCCCTTGGCAGAAATTTTCCCTTCAACTTGGCCACCATTCTTGTCCAAGTCCTAATCGACGTTTTTTTCAACCTCTTCCTCTCATTCTGGACACTATCCCAACACAGAGCTGTGTGTCCTTTAAGCTTTTTCGCTGCAAATTTGACTCTACGGTCTTCACTAACTTCCTCGCATTCAAAATACTTGTCCATCTCACTAATCCAATCCAACAAAACATCAATAGACAAACTACCATAGTACGTCGGGAGTTCTGGTTTTGGTCTATTGTTTGATAATAGGACAAACTTCAGCAATTTCACCTCTGCTGATTCACCTTCAGGCCCATCTGCTGCCACTTCTACTTCTTCCTCACTTACATCACCCATTTCTGGATCTCTTCGCCTACCTGCCTCTACTGCTTCCAAACGAGCAGTAATAACTCTGAGTTCTTCTCGTAATTCTTCATCTACCATTCTACGAGAGCCTCAGCCTCGTCCTCGTCTACCTACGTCCATTTTTTTTTTTCAATCTACTCAACTCAATGCTCTGATACCACTCTGGTGTAACCCAGCCCAATGGCCCACACTTTACACTTTGAAAAGAGTATACATGTCAATATAAAATCTTTAGTTTCCCTGTGTAGTGGTCATCCGCGAGATTTTTACATTAAGGTTGGTAGGTGGAGTTATTACTGGCACTTAATTCACTGTCCTCCCGCCTCGAACTTTCCTCCTCTTGTTCTTCGTGCCAAAACCCTGGTCCTTGTGGTTGTTCGGGATTATTCTTCCGCTTCCTTCGCGCTGAGAGTTCTTTGTTGAGGGTTTCTTGGGCTCCCTCTGTGGAACGCCGTCTGCTTTGCTAAGTTTAGTGTTTGCAACCTTCTTCTAATGATAATCCTCGAACTCTTCTCTGCTCGGCTTGCTTGTAACTGTAAGGAAAACGCTGTTCGGAAATGGTTATTGTTCAGCTCTGAACTGTGGTTCGAAACTGGTAAGTTTAATTGCTCATTCTCCTTATGCATGCGCGTGTTCTGTAAAATATTCCCAGTGTTTGTTTTCTTGCTGTAACTTGTTGATGGTCTGCGAGTGCGTCTTCGTAATTTGGTCAGGGTTTTATGGTAGATTCTGGATGTTTGTTGTGACTTTGTTGCAATTCCTGAACTCCTGCTATATCCTTGCTCAAATCCGGTTCAATCTTCTCGTTTACTGTTGTTCTGGGTTCTCACTATGCGGCACTAGTATTTGTCCTGAGCACAGGACCACTTTGGCGTTCATTCGTCGTTGGAAACAGGTATTACCTCCTATCCCTGCTTCAATTTTTCTCGGCTTCTTTTATCATAACTTACCCTCCTAGCTCCTTTTGTCTACAGTCGTTCAACTCGTGCGGGACATCGCTATGGTTAACTCTGACTTCATTTACTCAGGTATTTACTTGTCTGTTCATTCTCCGCACTTATTGGCACACTTGCTTGTAGGGTTTTCCCTCTGCTATGTTTGTGACACAGTTGTTTTGTTGGTTGCAGGTCGTTGTTGGAAACCTGGGTGTGCGAATCCTCCAATCTTTAATTTATACAGTCCATTTGTCCTTGGTAGGCCTGAATCCCAAAAATCTTGTTTGTATCTTGTACGATAGGTGCCCACAGTCACTGTAGGGTTGTTCAGGGTTCTTTGGTCATTGAATGAAGTTTGTTGTTGCTATGTCCTTTTCGGTCACTTGTTGTGTCAAGTTTGAAATATGAAAGGTTATCGATATTTGTTTTGGTTAAACCCTAGTCCAGGGTTTTATGGCTTAGAACGCCATTCCAACCATGTGTTTTGTCATTACGCTATTTATAAGAATGAACTCTTTTAAATACGCTTGTTCTGATTTTGACAATGGTTAAACTTATCGATGGTTTTCCGATTTTCTTGCAATTGAACTTATGAAAGATACGCAGCAATGTTACCTCTGTTTATGGTCGTTTTCCGCCTCTGTTCTGTGGTTTCTCTTTTGGTTACAAATACTTGCCATGGCTGACTCCTGTGCGCAATTCCCTTTCTCGAACTTCTGGAAATTGTGTTTCTTGGTCTTTGTTTAACCGTGTGCGAAAAATGCATCCAATAATTGTATGCTTGTATTAAATTATGTAACTGTACATTACACAGACATTCGTCCAATGCTTGCTGGCTGACTGTATGTTCGTGTTAGAATATATATGATAGCATATCAACATACATTCTTGGTGTGGTATTTTATCAAACTGTAAAGAAAAGTTTATATTAGGTGAACACTAGGAAAATTATACAGATGGACAATAGTTTTGAATGCTTATGTCTTGATTGTTTTTATTTCTCTTCTTTTGTAATTGACTGAACTCCCTCTCTGTTACATTTTGGTTTTTTTATACCCCTCTATTTCAGTTGATTTTTGCAGTTAATCAAACTGTCATAGAATATGGTTACAAAAATCCTGTTATCGTTAATAAATATTTGCTTGACATTACAGGATTTGGATGAACAGTTTGTCATTACTCTCCTAATTCAACGAACTATTTCCTAACTAATGTTCGAGCTACATTAATTCGAATTTAATTAAAAATGCTTGAATTCACTGACTCTGTAAAACAAGTTAAAAAAAAAACTATCACAGTAAAAATTAAATAGTCCAGTCGATCAATAGCCTGCAAACCTGGTTGAGACTCTGCTCAGTTACGGTGAGCTGGATGCTCCTGCATCACAATTGACTTTATACAATGCCACCATCATTTTTAAACAAATGAGTGATTGGAATGTAGGGATTCACTTCTCAAATCCTTCCACCCTTTGCTTTCTCTATCATTACATTGCTCTTTCAAGAATACTGCAACTCTTCAGCGTTCCAAAATTTTCTCTTGTAATGGTGAAACCCTTGACTAATGCAATTGATGTAACCCTTGACTAATGCAATTGATGTAACCCTTGACTAAAGCAATTGATGTACTGATCCCTACTCTTGGAAACTCACTTACAAACCATACTATAGCATTTTGCATCGATAATTCTAACATGGAGAACTTTGTTGCATTCTTCTTGTCACGGCTCCCTTTACAACAAAACCTTTTAAATTGAAGAGTTAAGAAAAAAACCGTACCTCTATAGTGTTACATCAACAATGCTTCAACGTTTTCTTGGAATGGAAAATCCAAGCCTCTCTAAACTCTGCTTCCGCACAACAATCACTATTGGTGCATCCTCCAACATAGATTCAACTATACATCTCCTTCTCCTTCGTCATGAACTGAAAAATATATATGAGAAGCAACAGGTTTTGACATCATTTTTTTATTTTAACAATATATAACATACACATATCAGTAGATACGAATAAATACTAAGAAGGGCATAGAGATGAAGAAACCCTTGAAGGAGAAATATATTAAAGTCATAGCATTCTCTAGGCTACATTTAGAGTAGAAATTGTGATAATAATAGCTATGTTAAGGTGAGTTATTATATTCCAACCAAATGCATAAAAAGTTCATTCCCAACTTCCTATCACGAGTAGCAGTTACTCCATCATTAATATCATTTGAATATTCTTTTTATCAATCATGTTACTCCATTATGGAATGTTTTCAATCACATATTGGTTAACAGAATGATTTAAAACATTAACAAGATATTTTAGAATATTTAATTTGTTACTCCTTCATGGATAGTTGTTCATTTATTTACAACAATGATGCTCATAAAAAGGGCTCACATTTGGTTAAAAAGAATCTTCTATAAAATTTATGATTATTTGGGATTGTTAAAATGTGTTAATTATTCTCAATTATTTTATAGTTAAATAACATTTTACGTAGAATCTCAATTTAAGAACAATTTTTCATATAAATGTGACTTAAAATCAATATCATCCTTATTAACATTCTAAGATCCTTTTAGAAGATCTCCTGATGACTTTTTCGGTCTCTTCATTGTTCTATCCCAAGTAATTCAAGCAATTTAAAATTCAAGAGTGGCCACTCTGTTGTGTGCTTTTATTTTGACTTATTTTGTGTATTTAACTGTTGTGGTGATTTTGTTTCTCCCTCTATCTCTCATAATGGCATCAAAGTTGAGTAATTTGGTTTTGTCATTTGCTGAAGGAGTTGTGAGTTGTGTGTATTTAATTGTTGTGGAAATTTGATTCCTCTAGGGGTGATTTTAGGGGCGAATGTTCGCCCTAGCGAAATTAAGGGGTTTTAAATTTTTAGTGGGCGAATATTTTGTATCATAGTACATTTTTACAAATCACCTCAAATAACCCACCTTATTTTAAGGGACAGGGTAAAAAAGGTAAATTTAGCCCTTGAAATTAAAAGTTACAACCTTCCATTCGCCCATTTTCAAAAATAGGTTTTATTTAAGTGAATCCATTCGCCCATTTTCAAGAATAGGTTTTATTTAAGTGAATCCTATGGGCCAAAGGGCCAAATACCATATTTATAAAAGAGGTATGGTAAATTAATAAAAATACAAGTAAATGAGAGGTATGGTAAGTAAATAAAACATTTTTTATATTTACTCCATAAGTCACCTTATATACATGCAAGGGTGT
>APFE030631929.1:1491-28102 GCA_000404065.3 Pinus taeda | reverse complement strand
ATGAAGAGCAGAGGTATGAGGCTTGACAAGGAGGATAATATGACTATTGATGGAGCCATATTAACTGCAGATAGTCATGGTGACAAATTTCAGTGTAACAGTAAGTAACTGATCTCCAAACTGACCTCCCTATTGGGCTAGAAATATCCTCTAATGCTGAAGCTCCCTCTACCACTCCATCCGCATCTATCTCTACCCACTCAGTCAATCCTGTTGCTCCTCATCGAGGCTCCCATAGCAAGGTCTAATCAAAGAGGTTCGGTACCTCAAGGATCCTACCCCTATTTCAGCCTTCTTGCGACTATCTCTTCATATCACCTCACCTCACACCTGGAGATATGGTTGCATGTGATCCCTCTGCCCACTTGGCTTAGAATTTCCCCTATTGGAGATCTCTACATGAGTGGATGCCTCCACTTGATCTCCTCTAAGATTCTCCAGTTGTGGCTGCTCCACAACCTCCTAAAACTACTTCACCAATTGTGGCTCCTCCACAATTGTCTGAGACTTCTTCTGAGGCTACATGTTGAGAGGTAATTTACTCTTCCTCTCAACCACCAAGTCTCCAACATTAGCCTTTCTCCTCAAGGCCTTACATGCATCTTGAACCTCAAGAGCATATAGGTTATTCATTCATGAACCGATCTACTTCACCTGTCTCATGGTGATGTTTCTACGGAAAACCTTTCCCTTACTGAAGACAACATTGTAGCCTTTGTTCTCCAACATTACGATTGATACCAAGATCTTATTCAGTCCTCTTACATTACATCTGTCAAGGAAATGAGAGCTCCATACTCCCTCTGAAAAGAAATCATGCCCACTCCTAAAACACTATACTTTTCATCATTACCCATCTCTATGCACATCTGGAGGTCTTTCTCCTCCAAGGTACTGAACAAACTCTTATCGTCATTCATGTGGAATGAGGCTCCAATGTCAAGAAACCAACCAAAACCCATCATTGATGAAACCATGCATGCGATGAGGGTAAAACCCAATTCGAACTAAGAGGCTAGGGCCTCATCTTCAGATCCTTCTAAGGATCCCTTCTTGGATTTCTTCAATGGACAATTACTTGCATAATGTCCCATCTTGTGAATTCAGTTTGCACCTGAAACCCCAAACTTCAAACTTCGAATTATTCTTTGTAAACTGTTCACAACTATGATAACCTTTGTTCTGATGCCATGTAGAAATTTTTCTACAAAACCTTGCTCTAATACCATGTAGAAATTTTGCTCTCTACACATCTTATAGAGAAACTGTAGATTAAACTGATTATGCAATGTACTAAAGCAAAATACTCAATCTACTTCTACTATCAAACTTGTAGAAGCTTAATTGATTTGAGCAAGATCAAATAAAACATATATAACAGAGAAGAAGATTCAATCACACATGAAACACCGAAGAATACTCTATGGAAAGCCTCAGCTAAAAACCCCACTATCTGTATTACCATACAAGTGGAAATATCTCGAGATTACACAAAGCTTTAGCTCTCAAGCTATCCTGCTCTCAGTACAATCCCTCACTACTGCTCATAGATAGAATATGCAACACATATGACTTCCTTCAGTCCTCCAAGCCTCCTATTTCCTTGTGCAACTTCTCCTAGGTCCTCCAGCTGCCAACTATGTGATTCTCACCTCACACACAACACTAACCTCTGAAATAACTATGCAATCCTGAAGGAGTGAATTCCTTCTGCATGGATGAGTTTCCTTTATATTAAAATTCCTCCAACTAATAGTACAATGTCCCTATCTTTAATCTCAACTGGGTCTCTATCTGAATTGACATGCATGAGATATTCATGAGAGAATATTTAGTTATCTAGAGAACACTAGTTGCATGCATGCATGCATTAACCGACCGAACTCAAAATTAGTTCCTCCAACTGTTTGGAACTAATTTAACTGGACATAACTTAGTTAATTCAGCTAACTAAATACAACTCAAATACAACTCATCCTTATCTCCTTAATTAAGGGATAATTTCCTCAATCAAAGGGATAACTGTTGCATGTCTTCACAAAGACTTCATGTTTGAATTTCTCCAACTAATTAACTCAAGATGATTTAGTTAATTATTTTTCAAACAGCTAGTGAGACTAAATTCGAATTTTAATTCTCAATTTTGATACAAGGACAAATCAAAATTGGAATATATCCCGAAATGCTATTTATAGCAATGCTATTTTTAGCATTTCTATTTTTTGCTATTTCCAACAAAGTTGGAGTATATCCTGAAATGCTATTTATAGCAATGCTATTTTTAGCATTTCTTATTTCTATTTTCAGCACTCCCTCTCAGCAAGAAAGGAATTCAACTTGATCCCGATCATGAACCTTTGTAATGTTCTGCATGTAACACTTCTCTCAAGTGTTGTTGCTGCAGCAACTCCAGAAACACAAAAAATATCCAACCCGAATCAAAATGATGCCTCTGTCATCAAATTCTCTAATTGTTATTGCCTTTGTTGAATGAAAACTTTGCACCTCTATTCTCTTTAGTATCTGTCTGCTCTAGCCTCTATCACTTTGATCTCTGACTGCATCAATCACATATATTCCTCTTACTGTATCCGTGCTGCTACTGGTCCTATCTCCCAGCATGCGTCTGCATAGCACCTCCTCTCATCATGTTGCATCGTGTTGCCCAATGTCCCACTGCAAATCAGTTACTGAGAAGTAAGTAACTAATCTTCCAACTGACCTCCCTGTTGGGCTAGAAACACCCTCTGATGCTGAAGCTGCTTCTGTTGCTCCATCCACATCTATCTCTACCCACTCACCCAGTACTTCTACTCCTCATCAGGGCTCCCATAGCAAGGTCTAATCAAATAGGTTGGGTACCTCAAGGATCCTGCCCCTATTTCAGCCTTCTCGTGACTATCTCTTCACATCGCCCCACCTCGCACCTGGAGGTATGGTTGCATGTGATCCCTCTCCCTACTTGGATTGAAATTTCCCCCTACTAGAGGTCTCTTCATGAGTGGATGCCTCCACTCGTTCTCCTCTTGACTTCTCCAGTTATGGCAGATCCACAACCTCCTAAAACTACTTCACCAATTATGGCTCCTCCACAATTGTCTGAGACTTCTTCTGAGGCTGCATGTTGAGAGGTAATTTACTCTTCCTCTCAACCACCAAGTCTCCAACATTAGCCTTGCTCCTCAAGGCTTTGCTTGCATCTTGATCCTCAAGAGCATACGGATTCTTGACTCGTGAACCGATATGCTTCACCTGTCTTGTGGTGATGTGTCTAAGGAAAACCTTTCCCTTACTAAAGACAACATCATAGCGTTTATCCTCCAACATTGCGATCGATACCAAGTTCTTCTTCAGTCTTGGCACATATTTCACATCTGTCAAGGTAATGAGAGCTCCATGCTCCCTCTGAAAAGCAATTGTGCCCACTCCTAAAACACTATACTTTTCATCATTACCCATCTCTATGCACATCTGGAGGTCTTTCTCCTCCAAGGTACTAAACAAACTCTTATCGCTAGTCATGTGGAATGAAGCTCCACTGTCAAGAAACCAACCCATCATCGATGAAACCATGCATGCGATGAGGGTAAAATCCAATTTGAACTGAGAGGTTAGGGCCTCACCTTCAGATCCTTCCGAGGATCCCCTCTTGGATTTCTTCAATGGAAAATTAGTTGCATAATGTCCCATCTTGTGAATTCGGTTTGCACCTGCAACCCTGAACTTGAAACTTTGAATTCTTCTCAATAAACTATTCACAGCTATGATAACCTTTGCACCGATGCCATGTAGAACTTTTTCTACAAAACCTCATTCCGATACCATGTAGAAATTATTATCTCTACACATATTGTAGACAAACTATAGAATAAATTGATTATGAAGTGTACTAAAGCAAAATACTCAATCTACTTCTACTATCAAACTTGTAGAAGCTTAATCTATTTGAGCAAGATCAAACAAAACACATATAACAGAGAAGAAGATTCAATCACACATGAAACATAGAATAATACTCTGGGGAAAGCCTCAGCTAAAAACTCCGCTATCTGTATTATCATACAAGTGGAAATATCTCAGGATTACACAAAGCTTTGGCTCTCAAGCTATCCAGCTCTCAGTACAATCCCTCACTCTTGCTCACAGACAGAATAGGCAACACATATGCCTTCCTTCATTCCTTCAAGCCTCTTATTTCCTTGCGTAGTTTATCCTGGGTCCTCCAACTACCACCTGTGTGATTCTCACCTCACATACAATACTTACCTCTAAAATAACTGCACAATCCTAAAGGAGTGAATTCCTTCTGCATGGATGAGTTTCCTTTATAGGAAAATTCCTCCAACTGATAGTACAATGTCCACCTTTAATATCAACTAGGTCTCTATTTGAACTGACATGCATGAGTGATTTATGAGAGAATATTCAGTTATCTATAGAACACTATTTGCATGCATGCATGCATTAAGTGACTGAACTCACAATTAGTTCCTCCAATTGTTTGGAACTAATTTAACTGGACTTAACTCAGTTAATTGAGCTAACTAACTACAATCAAATACAACTCCTCCTTACCTACTTAATTAAGGGATAACTTCCTCAATCAAAGGGATAATTGTTACATGTCTTCACAAAGACTTCATGTTTGAATTTCTCCAACTAATTAACTCAAGATGAATTAATTAATATTTTTTAAACAGCTAGTGAGACTAAATTCGAATTTTAATTCTCAATTTTGATTCAAGGACAAATAAAAATTGGAATATATCCCGAAATGCTATTTATAACAATGTTATTTTTAGCATTTCTATATTTTACTATTTCCAACAAAGTTGGAGTATGTCTTGAAATGCTATTTTTAGCATTTCTTGTTGCTATTTTCAACACTCCCTCTCAACAAGAAAGGAATTCAACTCGATCCCGATCCTGAACCTTTGGAATGTTCTGCATGTAATACTTCTCTCAAGTGTTGTTGCTGCAGCAACTCTAGAAACACAAAAAATGTCCAACCTGAATCAGAATAATGCCTCTTTCATCAAAGTCTCTGACTACTATTGCCTTTGTCGACTGAAAAATCTGCACCTCTGTGCTCTTCATTATATGACTTCTCTAGCCTCTATCACTTTGATCTCTGACTACATCAATCACACTGATTCCTCCTACTGCATCTGTGTTTCTGCTGGTCTTATCTCCTAGCATGCATTTGCATAGCACCTCCTCTCATCATGTTGCATCGTGCTACCCAATGCTCCATTGCAACTTAGTTACTGAGAAGTAAGTAACTGATCTCCAAACTAACCTTCCTGTTGGGCTAGAAACACCCTATGATGTTGAAGCTCCCTCTATCACTCCATCCGCATCTGTGTCTACCCACTCAGCTAGTCTTGCTACTCCTCGTCCGGGCTCCCGTATCAAGGTCTAATCAAAGAGGTTGGGTATCTCAAGGATCCCGCCCCTATTTCAGCCTTCTTGGGACTATCTCTTCACATCTGCCCACCTCACACTTGGAGGTTTGGCTACCTATGATCCCTCTCCCTACTTGGCTCGAAATTACCCCCTATTGGAGGTATTTGCATGAGTGGATGCCTCCACTTGATATCCTATCATCTTCTCCAGTTGTGGCTGCTCCACAACCTCCTGAAACTACTTCACCAATTGTGGCTCCTCCACAATTGTCTGAGACTTCTTCTGAGACTGCATGTTGAGAGGTAATTTACTCTTCCTCTCAACCACCAAGTCTCCAACATTAGCCTTTCTCCTCAAGGCTTTACATGCATCTTGAACCTCAAGAGAATACAGGTTCTTAACTCGTGAACCAATCTGCTTCACCTGTCTCATGGTGATGTGTTTAAGGAAAACCTTTCCCTTACTGAAGACAACATCGTAGCCTTTATCCTCCAACATCGCGATTGATACCAAGTTCTTCTTCAGTCCTGGCACACACTTCACATCTGTCAAGGTAATGAGAGCTCAATGCTCCCTTTGAAAAGCAACTGTGCCCACTCCTAAAACACTATACTTTTCATCTTTACCCATTTCTATGTGCATCTGGAGGTCTTTCTCCTCCAAGATATTGAACAAGCTCTTATCGCCAGTCATGTGGAATGAGGCTCCACTGTCAAGAAACCAACCACAACCCATCATCGATGAAACCATGCATGTGATGAGGGTAAAATCCAATTCGAACTGAGAGGCTAGGGCCTCACCTTTAGATCCTTCCAAGGATCCCTTCTTGGATTTCTTCAATGGACAATTATTTCCATAATGCCCCATCTTGTGAATTCGGTTTGCACCTCAACCTCGAACTTAAAACTTTGAATTCTCCTCAATAAACTATTCACAACTATGATAACCTTTGCTCTGATGCCATGTAGAAATTTTTCTACAAAACCTCGCTCTAATACCATGTAGAAATTCTTCTTTCTACACATCTTGTAGAGAAACTGTAGATTAAACTAATTATGCAATGTACTAAAGCAAAATGCTCAATCTACTTCTACTATCAAACTTGCAAAAGCTTAATCAATTTGAGCAAGATCAAACAAAACACATATAACAGAGAAGAAGATTCAATCACACATGAAACACAAAAGAATACACTGGGGAAAGCCTCCACTAAAAACCTTGCTATCAGTATTATCATACAAGTGGAAATATATTAGGATTACACAAAGCTTCAACTCTCAAGCTATCCAACTCTCAGTAGAATCCCTCACTACTTCTCATAGACAGGATAGGCAACACATACGTCTTCCTTCAGTCCTAAAAGCCTCCTATTTCCTTGCTTAGTTTCTCCTGGATCCTCCAGCTGCCACCTGTGTGATTCCCACCTCACACACAACACTGACCTCTGAAATAATTGCGCAATCCTAATGGAGTGAATTCCTTCTGCATGTATGAGTATCCTTTATAGGAAAATTCCTCCAACTGATAGTACAATGTCCCCGTCTTTAATCTCAACTGGGTCTCTGTCTAAATTGACATGCATGAGTTATTTATGAGAGAATATTCAGTTATCTAGAGAACACTAGTTGCATGCATGAATGCATTAACAGACTGAACTTACAGTTAGTTCCTCCAACTATTTGGAACTAATTTAACTGGACTTAACTCAGTTAATTAAGCTAACTAATTACAACCCAAATAAAAATCATCCTTATCTCCTTAATTAAGGGATAACTTCCCCAATCAAAGGGATAACTATTGCATGTCTTCACAAAGACTTCATGTTTGAATTTCTCCAACTAATTAACTCAAGATGAATTAATTAATTATTTTTCAAACAACCAGTGAGACTAAATTCAAATTTTAATTCTCAATTTTGATTCAAGGACAAATCAAAATTGAAATATATCCCAAAATGACATTTATAGCAATGCTATTTTTAGCATTTATATTTTTTTCTATTTCCAACAGAGTTGGAGTATATCCTGAAATGCTATTTATAGAAATGCTATTTTTAACATTTCTTGTTTCTATTTTCAATACTCCCTCTCAATAAGAAAGGAATTCAACTCGATCTTGATCCTGAACCTTTGGAATGTTCTACATGTAACACTTCTCTCAAGTGTTGTTTCTGTAGCAACTCTAGAAACACAAAAAATATCCAACCTGAATCAGAATGATGCCTTTGTCATCAAAGTCTCTAACTATTATTGCCTTTGTCAACTGAAAACTCTGTACCTCTGTGCTCTTCAGTATCTGACTGATCTAGCCTATGTCACTTTGATCTTTGACTACATCAATCACACTGATTCCTCATGTTGCTTCTTTGCTGCTGCTAGTCCTATCTTCTAGCATGCATCCACACTGTACCTCCTCTAATCATGTTGCATCATGCTTCCCAATGTTGCACTGCAACTTAGTTATTGAGAAGTAACTAATTGATCTCCCAACTGACCTCCCTGTTGGGCTAGACACACCGTCTAATGCTGAAGCTCCCTCTGCCACTCCATCTGCATCTGTATCTACCCACCCAGTGAGTCCTACTACTCCTTATCGGGGCTTCCGTAACAAGGTCTAATCAAAGAGGTTTGGTACCCCAAGGATCCTGCCCCTATTTCAGCCTTCTTGGGAATACATCTTCACATCGTCCCACCTCACACCTGGAGGTATGGCTGCATGTGATCCCTCTGCCTACTTGGCTCAAAGTTTCCCCCTACTGGAGGTCTCTGCATGAGAGGATGCCTCCACTCGATCTCTTCTCAGCTTCTCTAGTTGTAGCTGCTCCACAACCTCCTAAAACTGCTTCACTAATTGTGGCTCCTCCACAATTGTTTGAGACTTCTTCTGAGGCTGCATGTTGAGAGGTAATTTAATCTTCCTCTTAACCACCAAGTCTCAAACATTAGCCTTGCTCCTTAAGGCTTTGCCGACATCTTGAACCTCAAGAGCATATAGGTTCTTAACTCATGAACCAATCTACTTCACCTGTCTCATGGTGATGTGTCTAAGGAAAACCTTTCCCTTACTGAAGACAACATCGTAGCCTTTGTCCTCCAATGTCACGATCGATACCAAGTTCTTCTTCAGTCCTGTCACATACTTCACATCTGTCAAGGTAATGAGAGCTCCATGCTCCCTTTGAAAAGAAATCGTGCCCACTCCTAAAACACTATACTTTTCATCATTACCTATCTCTATGTGCATCTGGAGGTCTTTCTCCTCCAAGGTACTGAAAAAAATCTTATTTCCCGTCATGTGGAATGAGGCTCCACTATCAAGAAAACAACTACAACCCATCATCGATGAAACCATGCATGCAATGGGGATAAAATCCAATTCGAACTAAGAGGCTAAGGCCTGACCTTCAGATCCTTTCGAGGATCCCTTCTTGGATTTCTTCAATGGATAATTAGTTGCATAATGTCCCATCTTGTGAATTTTGTTTGCACTTGCAACCCCGAACTTCAAACTTCAAATTCTTCTCAATACACTGTTCACAACTATGATAACCTTTGCTTCGATGCCATGTAGAACTTTTTCTACAAAACCTCGCTCCGATACCATGTATAAATTCTTCTCTCTACACATATTGTAGAGAAATTGTAGATTAAACTGATTATGCAATGTACTAAAGAAAAATACTCAATCTACTTCTACTATCAAACTTGCTGAAGCTTAATTGATTTGAGCAAGATCAAACATAACACATATAACAGATAAGAAGATTCAATCACACATGAAACATAGAAGAATACTCTGGGGAAAGCCTATTGAAAATGCAACAAGATGATGGAGCTTAGTGAAAAGAAGTCACCTTCACTAAGTGGTCCCGCAGGCTATTTTTGGCGCAAAGTCTATTTTTAGACATATGGATCATGGTCTATGAGTTGCAGGATGCTATTTATGGATGATTGGTCATGTTGGTAAAAATATATGGACCTCTATTTTTAGACATATGGGCAGAGTATACTTTTTAGACTGCCAAGCTAAAAATAGAACAGTCGAATATTATTAACTCTTAATAATATTTGGACTATAAACATTATCTTATCCTTTTGCAGCACTTCAGTTCGAGCTACGGATGTGGTACATGCAACTGCCAGAAGGAAATACACTTTTCTTATGGGTTAGTTGAGCTATTGTATGAAGGACTTCAGTTAGAACTCAAGTGATTGAGTTTTGGTGGAGTTGAATGAGGAGTTGATGGAGTTGTGTTCAGTTTGACTTAGTTGAACTAGTTGTAGTTAGCCTAACTGACAAATAGACTAATGTTGAGTGGTGTGAATTAGTTATTAATTAATTCAATAATTATTAACTAATAAATCAACTAAAGAATACATCAATTAACTCAGTGATGACAGTTCAGTGGAGGACAGTGTTAGAGGTGATTAAAGGGCCTAGACAGTGTTAGTTGTGACTATAGTTGTGCATGAGATTTGCACAATCAATGGATTGAGTATTGCCAATGAGTATTGCATGGTATATCCAAGGGAAATATGAATTTGGATCATTCATTCATCATTATTCTCATGCAGGATTGCACAGTGGAGGCAGGAAAGCAGCGGAGGAGATTTGAACCAGTGATTGATTCAGATTTGAGCTAGTTTGTGTGTAATAGGTGGAGATAGTACTAAGTACTTGTGAGGAGTATTGTACTATGTATTGTTACATGTTCTCAATACATATAATATACATATAGTTGTGGGGTTTTCAGCTTTATGCTTTCCCCGGGTATGTACTGTGTTGATATGTGTGATTGATGCTTCAATGTGTGCATGCAATTGTTTCTTAATACTGCAAAATTGATGATCAACTTAGAGGAGGTTATGTATTATGCATGATTCCGCAAATAGTGTATAATCAGGATAACATTTGTGAATAAGTGTCATATTATTCAAAATTTCTACATGGTATCGGAGCTGGTTGATTTGTAGAAAAAGTTCTACATGGTATCAAAGCAAAGTTGATCATCGGATGTATTATTCAGAAAGCGTTTACATTTTATTTCTTCAGGCAGAGTCTATAATCGGGCCAAGTAGCCTCTAGATTCATCCTTCTTTTGGAAGGTGAGATATCTAGTGAATTCCCATACAGTCAATATCTGTACAAGAAATACTTTGTTCTCATGAATTTTAGATCAAAAGAGGTTGATTTTTGAGCTGGTGGAATTCAAATTTGCAGCAGTGTTTTCTTGGTGTCAAAGTTGAAATGTCTTTCAATGGATTATGATTGAAGTATGCCCTTAAGGGTAGCTCGAAATATATTGCATGGAAGGATAGCATGGAGGCGGTGTTAGATGATAATGGGTTGAAGGAGTTCATAGATGCGGATGTCCCAAAACCTACTGATGTTGCTGAAGCTGTGGCTTGGCAAAAGAAGACAGCAAAGTGTCGAAGGATTCTGTTGGAGGGCGTGAGGGATCACATTGTGTCCAATCTCCATGGAAAGGCTTCTCCATACTTGATGTGGAAAGTGTTGATAGATCTATTCCAAAGTAAGAGCGACCAGAGGAAGTTGGCACTCAAGGATAAACTCAGAAACATAAAGTGTGAGAATGGAGACAATATGCCCCAGTGTCTCACGAAGTTCACCCAATGTCGGGATGAGCTAGGAAGTGTGGGGGTGACTGTCGATGATGAGGACTTGGTGAGCTTGGCTCTATTTGGTCTTCCGAAGAGTTGGCATTCCTATCAAGACTCTATCAATGGTCAGGAGAAATTGCCAAGATGGGAGAGAATTTGGTTAGATCTTGTGCAAGAGGAGATCAGGCGGAACACCAGAGACAGTTCTTCATCTATGCATGATGAGGAGAACTGTGCCTTAGTGAGTAAGGCAAGGAAGGGAAAGGAGAAGGTTTCTCTTTCCTAATCCAGCTCTTCCAATGATGGGAAGAAGGTTGACAAATCGATAGTGCGATGCTTTCATTGTCATGAGGTGGGCCATTATGCCTCAAATTGCCCACAAAGGAAATCCAAGAAGGGATCTGGGGAAGGATCTAAAGGTGAGGCACTTGCTTCACAGTTTGAGTTAGATTTCACACTCTTCACATGCATGGTTTCATCCATGATGGGAAGTGGTTGGTTTCTTGATAGTGGAGCTTCTTTCCACATGTCCAGTGACAAAAGTTTGTTCAGTACTTTGGAGGAGAAAGATCTCCAGATACTCATAACGTTGGGTAATGATGAGAAGTATAGTGTCTCAGGTGTAGTCACGGTTATTTTTCAGAGGGAACATGGATCTCAAATTACCTTGACCGATGTCAAGTATGTACCAGGATTGACGAGAAACTTGGTGTCGATCGCGATGCTAGAAGACAGAGGTTATGATGTAGTCTTTAGTAAGGGAAAGGTTTTCGTTAGACAGATCATCACTAGACAAGTGAAGCAGATTGGTTCACAGGTCAAGAACCTGTATGCTCTTGAGGTTCAAGATGCATGCAAAGCCTTGAGCAACAAGGCAACTGATGGAGACTTGGTGGTTGAGAGGGAGGGTATATTACCTCTCAACATGCAGAGCCAGAAGAAGTCTAAGACAATTATGGAGGAGCCACGATTGGTGCAGCAACTTCAAGAGGTTGTGGAGCAGCCACAACAGGGGAAGCTGAGAGGAGATCGAGTAGAGACATCTACTCATGCAGAGACCTCCAGTAGGGGGAAACTTCGAGCCAGGTGGGCTGAGGGATCATATGCAGCCATACCTCCAGGTAGGAGGTGGGGCGATATAGATTGATAGTCCCAAGGAGGAGGGGCAGGATCCTTGAGGTACCCAACCTCTTGGATGAGACCTTGCTACAGGAGCCCCGATGTGGAGTAGCAAGAAATGACCGATTGGGTAGAGACAGATGCGGATGGAGCGGCAAAGAGAGTGATAATGCAGGGAATCCTAGGACAGCGCATAGCTAGGGTTGCAACAATGCGAGAGACACAAGTGTTTTGCACAGTGCTAGGTGGCACAGAGAGGTGTGCAATGGTGCGAGATGCATTTGATATGTTTCTGTCGCACAGATGTCAGAGAGGGAGCACTTGTCAGCAACAGGAGAGCTTCAGCATCAGATATGTTCCTAGCCCAATAGAGGGGTTAGCTGGGAGTGTTTTTGTTCCAAGTGTTGCTGGAGCAAGTGGACCGGGTAGATGTGTTGCATGCAAAACATCCAGAGTTACAGGATAGGGGTTGCAGATAATCCATATCTTGTTGAGAGGGAGTGTTGAAAATGCAACAAGATGATGGAAATTAGTGAAAAGAAGCTGCCTTCACTAAGTGGTCCCGCAGGCTATTTTTGGCACAAAGTCTATTTTTAGACATATGGGTCATGGTCTATGAGTTGCAGGATGATATTTATGGATGATTGGTCATGTTGGTAA
Source organism: Pinus taeda (assembly GCA_000404065.3). Lineage (NCBI taxonomy): Eukaryota > Viridiplantae > Streptophyta > Pinopsida > Pinales > Pinaceae > Pinus > Pinus taeda. The sequence continues at coordinate 15,296 of APFE030631929.1, read as the reverse complement.
AAGTAGATGGACCTCTATTTTTAGACATATGGGCGGAGTCTATTTTTTAGACTGCCAGAATAAAAATAGAACAGACGAATATTATTAGCTCTTAATAATATTTGGACTATAAACATTATCTTATCCTCTTGCAGCACTTCAATTCGAGCTACAGATATGGCACATGCAACTGCCAAAAGGAAATATGCTTTCCTTATGGGTTAGTTGAGCTATTGCATGAAGGACTTCAGTTAGAACTCAAGTGATTGAGTTTTGGTGGAGTTGAATGAGGAGTTGATGGAGTTGTGTTCAGTTTGACTTAGTTAGTCTAACTGACAAATAGGCTAATGTTGAGTGGTGTGAATTAGTTCTTAATTAATTCAATAATTATTAACTCATAAATCAACTAAAGAATACATCAGTTAACTCAGTGCATGGACAACTCAGTGGAGACAAGTGTTAGAGGTGAGTGAAAGGTCAAGACAACTGTCAGTTGTGACTATAGTTGTGCATGAGATTTGCACAATCAATGGATTGAGTATTGCCAATGATGATTGCGTGGTATATCCAAGGGAAATACAAATTTGGATCATTCATTCATCAATATTCTCATGCAGGATTGCGCAGTGGAGGCAGGCAAGTAGCAAAGGAGATTTGAGCCAGTGATTGATTCAGATCTGAGCTAGTTTCTGTGTAACAAGTGGAGATAGTACTGAGTACTTGTGAGAAGTATTGTACTATGTATTGTTACATGTTCTCAATCAATATAATATACAGATAGTTGTGGGGTTTTCAGCTTTATGCTTTCCCCAGGTACATACTGTGTTGATATGTGTGATTGATGCTTCAATGTCCGCATGCGATGTTTCTTAATACTGCAATAATTGATGATCCAATGTAGAGGAGGTTTGTAATTATGCATGATTATGCAATAGTGTATTAATCAGGGATAATCTCTGTGAATAAAGTGTCATATATTTAAAATTCTACAAGCCTCAGCTAAAAACCTCGCTATTTGTATTATCATACAAGTGGAAATATCTCAGGATTACACAAAGCTTTAGCTCTCAAGCTATCCAACTCTCAGTACAATCCCTCACTGCTGCTCATAGAAAGAATAGGCAACACATATGCCTTCCTTGAGTCCTCCAAGCCTCCTATTTCCTTGCGTAGTTTCTCCTGGGTCCTCCAGCTACCACTTGTGTGATTCTCACCTCACACACAACACTGACCTTTGAAATAACTGCGCAATCCTGAAGGAGTGAATTCCTTCTGCATGGATGAGTTTCCTTTATAGGAAAATTCCTCCATCTGATAGTACAATGTCCCTGTCTTTAATCTCAACTGGGTCTCTATCTAAATTGACTTGCATGAGTTATTTATGAGAGAATATTCAGTTATTTGGAAACACTAGTTGCATGCATGCATGCATTAACTGACTAAACTCACAATTAGTTCCTCCAATTGTTTGGAACTAATTTAACTGGACTTAGCTCAATTAACTGATCTAACTAATTACAACTCAAATAAAACTCATCTTTATCTCCTTAATTAAGGGATAACTTCCTCAATCAAAGGGATAACTGTTGCATGTCTTCACAAAGACTTCATGTTTGAATTTCTCCAACTAATTAAATCAAGATGAATTAATTAATTATTTTTCAAACAGCTAGTGAGACTAAATTCGAATTTTGATTCTCAATTTTGATTCAAGGATAAATCAAAATTGGAATATATCCCAAAATGCTATTTATAGCAATGCTATTTTTAGCATTTCTATTTTTTGCTATTTCCAAAAGAGTTGGAGGATATCCTGAAATGTTATTTATAGAAATGCTATTTTTAGCATTTCTTGTTGCTATTCTCAACAAGAATTTTAAGTTTCTAAATTGATTTTATGAAATTTTCTGAAAACTTACTTCTGGTAATGACCTTAAGGGGCTCAAGATTTAATTTAAGGTTTCCTTAAAGTTTTAGGAGACTAAGGATCGAAGTCCCCAGTATGGTCACCAAAAATGTTATCACTCTAATAATTCTTTTGAAGTAAAAAGAAAGAAAAACCAAATGTAACCACAAACCGCTTTTGGAGACCAGGACCTAGCCTTCCTGATGCTGAGAGAGGGCTCTCTCTTTAAAATTTAACTTTGTTTTAGTTAATATGTTTTTAGGCTAGCTATGATTGTTCAAGGGGTTTTTAATTTGTATTTGAGATTGGGTGGTGGTATCTACTTAGATAGATGGATAGAATGTTGTCTTTTAGACCATTTGGCTATGGAGTCAAACAATAAGGAAGCAAAATTGGATTAACTCACTAAAGGGAACATTCAAAGGGAAAGATAGAAAATCGTTTTTCAGATCATTGAGATAGAGGGGTGAAAGGGTTTCACTCGGGGTGAGAGACCAGTTAATGGTTCTCAAACCCATCTAATGAATGAGGAATGACGCGGTAATCAAGATCAAAAGGAAATTAATAATCCTTTGATCTAGATATTCAAGAAATCAATCTAAACCAAAGAGAAATTAAGAATTCTTTAATTTAAATATCAGAAGAAAACATTTAAATGCATAACTGTGAAGACAGAGTGTAATTGAATAAGTGATGAAGTATTATTCTAGTTATAACATTTAGATTTGGAAAAACATTAAAGATTATGAATAACTTGAGAAAAATGAAAACAACACATGAGAATACTTGTCTGAAATTCACTTAACACATGAATCCTTTGAAATGTTTGATCTTTATTCATCAATCCAGCTTGTTGGCTTAGCAAATGATACAATAACCCTCTGGGTTTTCTGATAAAAAAGTCTATAGAAATTTCTAGTAGAGTCCACTCTACATACTTCTAATTATGAATTATTTATACAAAAGTTTATTACAAAATATCTCAAACTAATTTGAGATTTAATCTAAGAAAGAAAAATATCTTCTTGCAAGAAGATAGAGACAGTTATTGAACTATTTCATGTTGTCCCTTTTATTTGGTTTTGCTGGCTTCGATCTTTTTCCCTTTATTCTGCTTTGTTTGTTTGATCTTTCACACTGAATGCTTCATTTATTTTAGCCTTTCATCTGATACACTTTGACCCTGCTGATCTGTCAACATCCTTTTACCATGTTGTTTTATTTTTACTATACATTAACCTTTTTACTGCATATTTCTATAGTAAATCAGTTAATTTATCCCATGTTTCAGCATCAGGTAATTAGATTTTTAGCATCCTCCTATATGTTTCATCTGCCTCTTTGTATTTGGAAAAAGTAGGTTTATTGATAAACAAGTGTTTTACCTCATGTAGGAGGTAAAACAAGTTTTAGAATGTTTGGTAGAGTACTTTGCTTGTTGGTAATGGCCTCATTGATGACGTATTTACCTTATATTTTGCTACCTCTCTGATTTTCCTATTGTAATCCCCCTGCGTCATCAGCTTATCATTTATCACTAAGGGATTGGGTAGTCCCTTTTCTCTCAAAATATGGAATTTAGCTATAAACTTCTTAATGGCTAACTACATATTTTGACACTTATCCTCCAAGTTTTGCATCAAGTTCCTCTTGGAGAGGACTTTTTGACCTCCAAAATGGTCTCTGTTCTGTCCTTTATTTCCAATTCCTACAACTCATACTTATTCTTGGTGTTAAGGAATTGGATAACTATGGTAGCCTCTTCTAGAATTTGTCCTAATTTTGCTTTTACTTTCTGGATGGCCTCTGTAGCCAGCTTTATCAAATCTATTTTCTCGAAAATCGCCTACGTAGATGACCAAATATCATTGACAGAGTCAATGATATTGGCCCATAGTTGTTCCTTAGCCTACCCAAGGGGTTCTTTAAGTGTTAAGTCCTTTTCCAAGACTTTCAATCTTTCACTCATCCCGGTAGCCTTTTGCACTTCTTCTTTGTGCATGATCTTGGAAAGCTTGTAAGCAATTTCCAAGCTTGTCACTTTCTCTTTGAGCTTATTCATCTTGGTAGTTTGTATGGTCATTTCTTCCATAACTTTAACCAATTTTGTTGCTTCTTCACCTGATGTACATGTTGCTGATGTAGATGCTATAGAAGCTAGTAGTGTTGTGGCCATTGGAGCTATGGGAGACAATGAGGCTTCCAATGTGGAAGGAACAGCTGCGATAACTGCTGGGATGACATTTACCGAGGTAGTGCCAAGATTGGTTTGTTTTAATTGGATTAAGTTGTCCAATTCATTTTCTGTCTCCCTCAACTGATCATTTAGTTTAAGGAATAAGTCCATGAACTCTTCATGCTTTGTTTGGATTTCAAAGACTTCCTATGTCTGGGGGTGTTGCAGTTGAGGTATCTTTAACTGTTTCTTGAGTGCTGCAATGTCATCATTCTTCTTTTTGATTAATTGTTCAGTAGCCTTGATGTCTTTGGGATCATGTCCCAATTCAATCACCAATTCTTCCAAAGACTTGATTCTAGTGTCTTTGCCTTGTGAGGAAGCCTTTTCCAACTAATACTGGGTTAAAATGTTATTCAGTGAATTCTACAACTGATGAGCAGCCATGGCCTTTCTTTTAAGGGTGGAGTAAATCATTTCTCCAGCCTAATTGTGAAATTCAATTTGATCAATGGGATGAATACCCCTTGCCAATACTTCAAAGTTTATCTTCTTGAAGTCTGCTTATGTTCTCGGTTGTTGTACAATTGGTTTTATGAAAGACATTTGAATATTTCCTTCCTTGATGTCAAAATCTGACATCAACCTACTTTGATTAGTGGGTGTAAGCTTGAAATCTGGTGCATAGGATTCTGCCTTTAGTTTCTCATTTCTCATTTTAATCTCCCTGAACCTATCCTTAATGTCCCTATCTCTATCAATAGACTTATTGAGTTAGGAAACTTCTACACTAAGCTGCCTTTCTAAAATTTGAGTTTTTGATGTAGATGGCTCCTGTGTTTCTCCAGATGGAGTTGTGCCTTTGTTCATGTCTAACTAAACATCAATTATTTCTACTGAGCCTTCTGTGTCTTCCTATTCTGAAACAGGACTAAGCCTAGGCCTTTTGCTTTGGCTAGCTTCATACTGTACATTGGAAGTGTCCATACCTAAGCTGGAGGCTTCCTCTCTGTTCCTTTTGGGATTCTTTTCTTCATTCCGAGGAGTCTGCAAACATGAAGGGTAATCATGTTTCTTTCTTGCTATGCTACTTCTAGGAATGAGCTTTCATCAAGCTGTTTCTCTAAATCAAGCAAGGTATTTTCAATATCTACCTTTGTACTATACCTGTCTATGAGATTGTTTTCCAACCACTCAGATTGGTTGGCATATCTTTCTATTTGTGGTATAGGGTGATGAATGTAAGGTCCCAATTTGGAATTTTGTCTTAGTTTGGTCATAAACCCTTGAGGGTCATACCTCCACATGAAATTGTTCTTAAACTTCATTTGTTGCAAAATTTGATCTACTTCCTCTCTTGGCTCTCTAGAATTGAAAATAAAAGGGCTTAACTAGTTCTTGATCTTGAACTGAGTCCTTTTCTTGGCTGAGACAAAGTTGATATCATTAGAGTTCATTATTTGTCTATAATATTCCAGAGCAAATAACCTCATGGGGAGGTATTTGGGCAATTTGTACGGGGCAAGCTTGACCATAGATTCTTATTTCGGTGTGATTTTGGTAAAGGTACCAATCTCCCATCTTACTTTGCTTGGAAAATTGGAGCACTCTTTTGATTTCTTGGCTTATTCTGGGTGGAGGGCTTCTTGTTAGCATGTTCATGATTGGATGGAAAAAAGAGTCAATGAAGTATGTGTAGGTGTATGCTGATGAATACTTGTGGAATAGTGGTATCCAAAATATAACAGACCTGGGCTGGCCTTTAGTATCTAGCTTTTGGATGGTGAAGGGAAATCTGTTTGACTGATAATAATAAAAACATGTGGTAAAATATAGATGAGTACTTGAATACCCTCTCATTGTGCATTCTGGTAAACTGTTCATGCATCCTTTCAGCTATGAACTGGGCATAATCATACAAAGTAGCAAGAGGCTTTCCTAGGGTAAAAATGGACATGAAGACCAAGATGAAGTCATAAACGAATTCATCTGTGGTATATCCTAGAATACATGATATCATGGTTACAATTTTCTTGCCCCTTTAAGAGAAAATGGCAAAAACATATGGAGGGGAATTTGTAGGAATGTGCTGCTCTTCTACAATGAAAGTTTGGAATATTTGGGTCAGTCTAGATGGACCCAATTTGGTGTACTGGTCTAACAAATCCCCAATGGAGAGTGGGGTCAAGTTTGGTCCTGGTTGGAATTGCAACATTTCATTGATTGACTCAGCTATAATAGTAAACAAGACTTTTTGGTCTCGGGACATTATAGCTCTCTGGCTAGGAATGTAACAAGCATGGCACATATGGATAATCTCAGGAAATACATGTAATTGTGGAAAGTGGTATTTGGGAAAATTAGAGTCCCAAAGGCCAATGTCATCAATATGGTTTAGATATTTGTCCTTAATCAAACAATGAATTTTGAGCAGGAGTGTATAGGCACTTGTGTCTTTGATTTGAAAATCCCTGTTTGTCAGGGGAAGGTGGTCAAGGTCCAAATGGGGGTTGTCACTGGTTTGACATTCATGGCGATGGGGGCAACCATAATTCAGTTCTTGTGGATTTTAATTTGACTTATACAAGTTTATATCAGAGGTTTGAAGGTAATTTGGAAACTTTCAAAAGGGTTTGTATATTTTGTTCAGGCACACACTTCAATTTTAGAGTAATTTCAATTAATTTTACTTAATTAAAACACTTAAAAGACTAAACATTTTCAAATTGAAAGGGTGTCTAGTAATTTCACTTCAAATACCTGGAATTTGGGTGAATTAACTTCAAATTTGGTGTTCTCAGCAATTGCACAAGGTTGAAAGGGCTCTGGTATGGACTGAGAGCTTGATTGGGGTCTCGACAACTTCTTCAGGAGTGAAATTGAGGTCAATCGGTGATTTCAGCGTTTGAAGGTGTTACAATGGTTTGCAGAGGTTTACAGAGAAATTGAGTGAAAAATATGAAATAGGGCTTCTCGGTTTTTTTATTGAACAATGGTCAGTTTTTGGCGAATGAATTATGAATGAAGAGTGGGTGGTTTTTCGGGTTAGGTGGGAAGGTGGTTTCCCAAGCCATCACACCACTTTTATGGAGGTGGTATTTTGGTGAGGTCACCCGATCTATCTTAATGCTTGACACATAGCAGATGGGGGCTCGGGCAATACCACTCTATCGAGCAGGTAAAGGTCGGATATCGGGTGAACCCGATATCGCTGTGAACCGTTGGATTTGGGTGCTGACAATCAGATGATAGTCAAGTAACAGATTAGCACGGATGAAATGGGAAAAGGTTTTGGGGGGGCCCAGGGCTTTAATCCATGGTGGTTTGAGATTATTTACAAGTTAAACATGGGATTAAAATATTGGACAGGGTTAAGGAAGGGATTATCTTAGCTTTACTGAAAGGTGGTGAGTTAAGAGGGTTTTGTCGGGGGCATGGGATAAAAATATAGTTTATAGTTAAACTAAGGGTTGGGGTATTATATACAAGATTTATTTATATATGGGAAAAGGTATATTGGGAGCCATATTATTAAGTTAGAAATTAGTATGAAATGAAATGAGCGGAGTGAAAATACTACTATGCATAATGTAATATCTGTGCATTTTCTTTACATACACTTATACTTAGGATAAAAACTTTTTGTGGGTATTTTGAGTGAAATGGAATTTAACATGGGGATTTTTACTTTTCATAGGCAAATGGAGTTTAACCTTTAGGGAAAGGGGTTTTATTAGGGTAATGAAGGGAGATGACTTTTATGAAGGGAATTCTAACACTTGATGTCCATAGGTCATTAAGCTGAGGGTCTAGTCCCACAAAAAGTCAGAGAAATGCTCTGAGCCTTTATGACTTGAAGGATTTTTAGTACTAGAACATACTTGTGGATGGGGAAATTATTAATTATAGGGATGAAATGAATGAGGGGAAGTTAATTAAATCAAATTGTAAACCTCTGTTTTTTCTTTCTTAACTGGTCATCCACATTGAAACATATGATTAAGCATCATAAATGTGCTTTTATCCAGTCAACTTTATACTTCAGCAACCTTTCTTCTACTTACCCATTACTTACCCTAACAATTTTTCTTCATTTTGGTGGGTGCACTTAAGCTAGCAAACCCTTATCATTCTTTTTTATTTTATAAAACAAACTATCTACTTCTAACCTTATATCTTCCAAGGGCTCAGATTAAGCTGATGAGCTCTTTTTATTTTCTCTACCTATCTAATGATCTGCCAAGACTAAGCTGTTTGGTTAGATTTTAGTCTCTAACTATAAACATAAAATTCAAAGCATGAAATAGTCAAGATTAAGCAGTTTGACTGTAACCATGGATTGTGGCATGTATGACAAGTTGCACACAACCATTATTTGCAGAAGAAGTAAAATAGTAGTGTCATTTAGACTTGCACACTTTCATGATCTGTTTTTGTTTTTGGGGTTCATATATTTTCATTTTTTTATCTTTTCTTATTCTTTTTGTCCTTTGATATTTCTTTTAGGACATACCCTCTTTACATTTTTTAATTTTTAATATGGAAAACATTTGTAGAAAGGAAAGGTATGTGAAATATTACAAGGCTTAACCTTAGCCAATTCAAAATTATGAATCCTATCACTAGAGGACTCTTACATGTACCATCATCAATCACTTGATGGGAGGATTGACACTCTCCCTATTAATGGCCAAGACTTAAAATGTTATTTTCAATGATTTGGGGCCATGTCCCATGCTATGTACATAGTCTTTTCATTGCTTACTCAGTTGTTTGGTTTGTTGTTTTTCTTTTCTTTAGTGTCATGTTGCTTTTCTTTTGTAAATAAAGTGTTGTGTTGCACTATGTTCCGACTTCTAAAGGTATATGTGGATGAAGTTCAAAGAGTCTTGTGACATTCTAACACTTAGCCAGTTTTGTGTCTATCTTCTCGGTGTTTGGCTGTAACTTTTGGCCGATGAAGTCTTAATGGGAAATATGATCCATCTATAAGGAGAGTTTTGGTGAAACCATGAACCTGTATCCAATCTTGGAAACCTCATGCCTACACTCGATTTTCTACTCTAGTGTGTTCAAGCTTATCCAACTAGTAGAAATGGAGAACAAGAAAATCTAAACGAGCAACCCTAAATCAGAGGTCTTTACATGCTTATTTGAAGGAAAAACCTATCCTTCTCTAAATAAGTCGGGGTCCCTCTTCCTCCCAAAAAATAAAGAAGTTCCTATGCACAATTCTCTTTAAAAAATAACAAAGGTGAAAGAAGAGAAAAGTTTCTTGCACAAAGAGGTGACGCAGGCAACTTCACTGGGGTACTGTCTAGTCTCACTAGTAGTGGATAAATGTTTTTGTTCATGCGTGACTCCATTGGGGTACTATCTAGGCCTGTGGGCAGTGATGAAACATCAGAGATGGAAAATTATACTCTGAAAATCTTAAGCCCGTGAGCTAAACTACTCTTCCCAATTCGAGACATTATGATCTGGCTAATCTTATGGTGTGTTCAACTGAGTTGGTACAAGGTGAACCATGTCTTTCCATGGGGTAAGTGGGAAAGCCAAAACGATCTGCACAATGAATCAATACTCCTCGAAGGACCAATGTCCTGCACTGCAAATGAACCAAAATAGAGAAGCTGGTATTCAACTAGTGTGTCGTCAAGTGTTGTAGCAGCTGCAACACCCTCCAAAATTTTATTTTTCACTCAAATTACAAAGCCTTCCTTGGTTTTCCTTTGATGGTTACAAACAGTTGAGCTCATTACTTGAGCTCTATCAGAGTCTTTCACCCTTTTTCTTTCTTAACCAACTGTCTTCTTTTGGCATGTTGATTTCTTTGTCATTCTTGCAATCTTGTTTTCATCATTTCAAAGGTTTGTCTGTGTGTGTTTGGGTTGTCTTAGCTATGTGAACACCCATCACACAAGCACACAAAGTTGTAAGCACTGTCACGCAAGTGTCATCACGATTGTACAAATTTCTATCCCAAGTGTTGCACTTGTCTCTTTCATATTTAGACAATCGCACAAAGGGTCATGCTTTGATATGTTGTCTCGGTGGTTAGTGTCATCATGTTCTCAATGTATGCTAAGTGTGTGCTCACAATGTCAAGTCCTCACGATTTCACTAGCTTCTCACACTTAACCATTTTCCTAAAAATATCTCAAAGGACAACCTCCACTTCAGTGGATCGTGATTGAGCTACACTAGGTAGTCTCAGCCTTCAGTGGTGTTGCTCTATCCCCTAGAACTGTGCAGTGCTTGAGGCTATCCTTTGGGTTAGTTGCACTACACAATCCCATAAGTGAGCAGCATGTCTCCCTTCCCACAACTGCGCAGAAACTACCTCACTGCCTATATGAACTACGCACTTCGCAAGATCAATTATCAAGTCTCCTTCCTTCTTGTTGGAACCTCGCATTTTGTAGAGACTTGACCCCGTACTGCTCCCATAAATTGCATAGAAATGTCCTCCCAGTGACGTCCCTCAGTTGGGACTCACTGCTCTCAAAAACTATGTAGAGCTATCCTCTGGTCCCTCTAAAAAAGGATATACCACCTTCTGAAGCCAATCATTCGTTAGATGAGGGGGTTGAAGGGGGGTGTGTGGGAGGCTGGATGTTGGATGTTGTAAGGATGTTGGAGGGCCTTTGGAGGGTTGTCCTGCCTTGTCTTCCTCATGGAAACTACATAGAGTTGTCCCTCAGGGTCCCACCTTGTAGGTTCCAATGGTGTCTTTGACTGCACAATTCTTCCTCCCAGTGGCCTATGCGCAGTTTTCCCCGACATTGAAGATTGCACCCCGAAGTTCCTTGTCCAAGCCTGAGTTATGCTCTGGATAGTGTGACTGACCAATCCTCCCTCCCTATCACCTAGAATTGTGCAATTCCTAGTTATTGGGCCCTCTCCCAGCCTATCATTTGTCCCGGGCCCGAAGCATGGAAAAAATGCATCATTAGATATCATTTTTTGGGATTCAACTGCATTAAGTAATTCATTCATCTATGACCATTTCCATAAGAGGAAGTCGTAATTGACTAATTTCTCATGATTTCTTAATAGTCCACTTAGCACTCATTGCATCAGGTGATGCTCACAGGGGTGAATAAGTGGGATTGAAACTAGTGAAATATCACCTAGCATCAATCATCACTTCTGGGGCTTGCCCCCGGTAACCAGGAATTCATGGGAGGTCACCCATCCCAAATCACCTCTAGCTCAAGCATGCTTAACTATGGATTTTACCTACAATCAATCAAGACCATTTAGCTTGCTACCCCATTTTTAAAACCTTAGCAAGAATTTTTCCTCATGAACCATTCAAGTAGAGTTTCCCTTCACTCTTTTGCATCATGGTAAACTAGGAGGTTTTGGATTTGATGTCATCCCATTGTGAGTGAATTGCAGGCATAGGTACACTGGTAGATCATGGCGAGATGAAGAACAAAATGAAGAAAGAGAATACATGATAGAAGACTTACTTGTAGTTGGATGGACGAACAAAGCACACCAAGTAGAAAGTGCAAGGAACACATGCATGGAATCCTCTCACGAGACCAAGACCATTGAAGACCCTGCAACACCAAGCCATGCAGAGGATAAGACAAAGCACACTCAAGAGTACATCCATCACTTAACAGTGCAAGAGCTTGACATGGACACCACAACCATCTAGTACATGTTAGTAGTTTCGTGTCGATTTGTGTCATGAGTTGTCAAGGCCACATCACCACCATGGGCCATATTTGTTGTAACTAAATGTAATGTAAAGTGGAAGTCCAACGGACACACACACAAGAAGTTGAAGAGTCATGTCAGTTGAAAATTCATAGGAATTTCAATGGTCATGAGGGTAGTCTAATAGTCACAAGGGTCAAGCATCACCCTTGGCTATATATATCCCTCCCATTGTATGAGTAAGGACTTTTCACCTTGGCTCCTCCCAAATAGCCTTGAGAGTAGATAGTCAGTTCTTTGAGGAGCGAGGAGTGGCTCCAACGTCCCACTACCAGCAATAATGATGTATGGTGTACAACTGTGTCTTGGGAATTTTTCTTAATATAGAAGCCTATTGAGGCCAACACGTTTTCATGCATGTTTTTATATGTTTGTAAGACTATTATTTCAACATTTGTAATGCATGTTTGTTTCACCTACACTAAGATAGTTGAACTATTTCAGTTGTTTTAGTACTTACATTGTTGGGAATTTGTTGTACAAGTTATCACTGTTGTCTCATCCCTATGGACTACATCATGGGATACTAGATAGACCACCTTTGTGTACTGTTTATCACGTTGTCACATCCTTGTGGACTACTCTGCAAGATACTCAACATATCATCTTTGTGTTCTGCTTCCAATGACCGTCACATCCATGTGGACTACTCTGCTAGGTGGTGTACGTGTTGTCCCCTTCACTTCGGTTTTAACGACTATTGTTGATGCAGGAAAAACCACCTAGAAGAAATCTCCCCTTCGTTTCATAAATCTTACCGAACATGTGGGTTAAGGCCACCTATACAAATCGGAAGCGTTTACATTGGTGGTTTTAACAAAACCCGACTAATCACCAAACAACGCTTTAACATATAATCCTCCAATGAATGCTAGTCCCACCTGAATGCACAAAACCAGACTCCAAATAAAATAAACTTGCGTCGATACACTTCTCAGGTCCGCTCAGCAATTAAAAAGCAATTGAACAACAATTGAACAACAATTGAATAGCAATTGAACAACAATTGAACAACAATTGAACACCAATTGAATAGTAATTGAACAACAATTCAACAGCAACTGTCCCACGTTGACTTCCCACATTGACTTTCCCTTTTTGCATAGGTGCTTCACTCTATGCCATTGATCTCACCATTCAATCTGACGGTCTACGACCCTTCAACTAGCACACGAATTACCAAATAGCTCAACCCCCGTAGTTGACTGTGACGTAAGCGTTTGAAAGTGAAATCGACGGCTAGGACTTAGTGCAGGACTTCGACCATGATCAAGACATCCGTACACTCCTATCCCCCGAGGTCTATTCCTTTGCCATTCTTCTCTGCCTAAATGATTTGATGCTCCATCTACGCTTGTTCGCTTATGATGGAAATTACATCGAATATCCATTAACTCTGCCATAATCTATTCACATTCATACAACATTTTGTAGGTTTTAACCCTGTACAAAAATTACCTGCATATGAATTCTAAAACACATAAAATAAACAATGCGAGAGCATAACACATATACATAGAGATTTTCCCCTGGATCCCAAAACCGAGACTACCAGCTTGATTTTTCATTATATTACTTTCAATGTTACAATACATATTTATACATGCCAAAGAATCCAATACCATGGAATGAAAACCATGGCATCCAAAACCATGGACTGAAAACCATTGTGTCCAAAACCATGTGCGAAAAATGCACAAAACCATAGGTGGGTCCGCCCAACCTAACATAGGGTCCAAAACCAATTTTCTGGGGTGCTGCCCCAGACCCCATAAAGTGGGGTTACCTGCACCCCTCAAACCCCCCAATTAACTACGTGGGCTAGTCGTGGAAAGAATATAACACAACCCAACATTTTCCCACTTGTCGTTTTCTTTCCACAGGGGGCCACATCAGAGATTAGTCATTTATCCAGCCCTGCAACGCCCATTGTTTCTCTACACCAAGAGAACTTCTTAGAGCTCACAAATTTTGTCAATGCATCTGCAATATTCTTCAAAGTGTCCACCT
>APFE030631920.1:0-19428 GCA_000404065.3 Pinus taeda | reverse complement strand
TGAGGAATATATCTCTTTCCCACACCCCAGCTTAGTGGAAAATTCTTAATTGCTTTTCACTGGTTGTTCACATTTCACGATCATAATTTCAAGTTTGTTTTATGAAGTATTTAAATGGCCCTGTAATTCCAGCTGCCCAAACTCAAGATTTCAAAAAACCAGTAGCCACAGACTCCATTGCCCAATGGACTAACATTATCTGCAGATTTCCACTTTAGGTACAGAAAGACATCCTTCCAACCAAACATAAACCAAAACCCTTACTTCATAGCTAGCCTAAAAATCTCCACAGAATAGAGACAAACCTTAAAGAGAGAGCCCTCTCTGATTACAGTTGGGCTAGAAGCTGTAATCCAAAGATTGGTTAGTGGTTACCTCGACTGTATTCCCTTGGGAGTCAAAGGGAACAACCTGGGTGTTAACAAGTACTTCTAAACATAGGAGTTTGGTCAATGAGCATTTTGGCCACCTTGGGTGAGAGGTGAAACTGCTAAAAATAACATTTTCTAAAAATAGCATTTCTGGGTCCCTTCCTATTTTTAGCAGTTCCTGGTCTAACTATAGGAAGTAAAAACGAATTTGATCTTACCAGTAGTTTAAAATATTAATTAATTAATATCCATGAGTTAATTAGTTAAGGAAAAGAAAACTTGAAGTCTTTGTGAGAACATGCAATTATTTCTCCATGCATTGGGGAATATGTCCTTGTTTTGCTCCACTGATTGAGGAATTAAGGATGAGTTCTATATTGAGAGGATCAGTTGACTTAGTTTAACTTAGTCAAGTTCAGTTAGATTAATTTAACAAGTTGTTAAATTAATGAGATATAGTTTATTGATGCTTGCATGCATGTGACAACTATTATTTTCAGATAACTATGTATTCACTCATGGATAACTGATGCATGTCAGTTCAGACAGAAACCCATTTGAGATCAGAGAAGGGACAGTGTACTATCAGTTTTATGAATATTTTTACTATAAATTAAGCTCATCCATGATGAGGATTTATCTCCTTCAGGTTTGTGCAATTAGATAAGAGGTTAGTGAGTGTGTGAAGAGGCCAATTCACACAGGTGGGAGCATTGGACCCCAAGGAAATTGCACAAGGAAATAGGAGACTTGGAGGACAAAGGAGAAGGTTTGTGAGAATACTTTGACTATCTATGAGCAACAGAGGGATTGCAGAGAGAGCAGGATAGGTTGTGAGTTGATTCTTTCTATAATCCAGACTATATTTCCACTTGTATGATAATACAAAGTTGGGGTTTTACGCTGAGGCTTTCCCCGGGTAAATTCTTTTGTGTTATGTGTGATTGATTCCTTCTTATCAATTATATGTGTTCTTATAGATGTTGCTCATGTTCGATTAAGCTTCCACTAAATTGTTTGTAGAAGTAGATCAAGCGTTTTGCCTTAGTACATTGCATTACCAGGTGATCTACAGGTGATAAATTTTTACATGGTATCAAAGCTAGCTGATTTGTAGAAAAAGTTATACATGGTATCAAAGCTAGCTGATTTGTAGAAAGATTCTACAAAATTATACATATAAGCTTTTCCCAAATAACAATAAAAATATGTGTTATTTTCATGCATCCAAATCAAATTTATCCAAAAGGACCCAACCCCTCAACCAATATCATGTGAACATATGTTACCTTTCATGAAAATACATTTTCTTCTTGAACATACAAATAGACTTTATCCTATTATAAATAATTATTTTCAAGAAGCCAAATGCTATATGCATGAAATACATATTTTTTTATTTCCAAAGGGTAAAACATATTAGTTAGTATTCCTATGCATACAATTATATAAACTTTATTCAAAGAACCTATCCCCTCAATTATTACTTTTGGTGCACACAAATATGTAAAAAAGAAACTAACACAATGGTTATTATTCCTATTCATGAAAATGCATATATTTTATTTTTTTTCCAAAAGAGTCTTTCACAAATAAAGCTTGACACCATCTTGTATGCAAACACACAGTCTTTCTAGATGAAGGTTAACAAATAATCTTATTTGAAAATTCATAATCTTTCCAAATGAAAGCTAACATATAGTATATTATTCTTGTATATGCATAACACTCTTTAAAATAAACCGTGTAAATGGATATTCCTTTTTAAAAGCAAACTATTACCTTAGTTGGTGTATACAATATATACCCTTCTGGCACAATAGCTTTTATTAAATTGCACAATATTAACCATTATTTTCTGCATGTAACATCCATGTTTCTTTTCCAAGAAACTAACTCATTAATTAATTCATTCTCATGTATTAAAAAATAATCAAAAGAAATGGACATAATAGCTATTACTCTTGTATGTAGACATAATCCTTTCCAAAGGAAACTAACATAATATATTTTCAATTATGCATGGAATCCCAATTAGTTATTTTTTTTACGCATGAAAGCTACATTTCCTCCCAAGAAATCTATCTCAAAAGTTTTACTTTCCATGCATGTAAAGTGCATTTCTTTCCAAGAAATTAATTTTAGTCAACTATTATTTGCATTCATGCAACACATTTTTGTTTTCAAGGAGGAAATTAACACAACAATTAATGTCTCTATGCATAAAGAATCTTATTCCTTTTTTCAAAATATTTATTATTATTTTGCGCATAAAGAGATTTAACACAATGAACTAATCTTTTGTGTATGTAAATACACATTTCTTTTTCTAGGGATCTCGGAAAATAGTTATTATTTGGTTGCATAAGGTTCCCATTTAACATTTTTCAAGTAAAACGATTTCGATAATTTAGTTATTATGCACACAAAATCCATAAATACATTCCCATAATTTCACAACAAATCCTTTTAAGAAAAGAATTATATTTAACCTATGCTCATGCACACAAGAACCGTGGATTTTTTTTCTAATAATATATTTTTTTAAAGACTTAGAACATTTAAACACATGTTTATTTTTTCTTGAAATTGTGTAATAATTATTATTTATATGCAAAAATTCCTTTCTAAGAATTTAGTATAATAGTTATTAGTCATATAGGTATATTTCTTTCATGTAAGAACACCATATATATATATATATAACCAAGCACAAAACAAATTTTTATTTCAAAGCATCTATTCTCTTCCAGGGAACCAACATCATGATTATTGTTTTGTGCACCTCTACATGTATTCTTTTCCTAAAGAAATAATAATATTTTTTCTTTCCATACTTTCAAGAACACATATTTCTTTACAAGAAATTAAATGCATAATACCTACTCCTTCATGCATGACCTACTCCTTCGTGCATGCAAGCATGTAATTCTTTTCAAAAAAACAAACGTATAATAGATACTTTTATTGGATGAAAAAGAAAATACTTATTTTCAAGAACTCAAGTGCACAATAGTTAATTTTTTAATGCATAAAAATATATAAACCTTCCAAAGAAGACCCATGCAAGATATATATTATTCTTGCGTGCAAATGTAAACTCTTTCCAAAATAAGGCTGACACAATTTATGAAATAGATTCATATGAAATATTTTTGACACAAATACTTATCTTGGTAGCCATGATAGCCAATGAACCCCATCCAAACTAGGTTAAGTTGAGTGGTAATAGTAGTTTCATAGGCCTTAAAAGGATTTCCAATGAGATATTCTAACTAGGAATTCAACTCTTGAACACTCATATGAGCATCCAAATTTTCTCACATCACGCCTAATGATGCAACATTTACGGGTTTCCTCTTCCCTAAAACAACATTCATGAGCTTCAAACTTGTGACAAAGCCTAAGACAAAACTTAGGATTACGAGGCAATAGTGCTAATGAGACTGAAGCATGAAGGGAGATGATTAGAAGAGAAACAATAAGCTAACAAAGATTCAAATGGAGAAGGAATGAAAACTTTGATAAGAACTGTAAATATACGAGACCCTTGATATTTGAATGTCTTGGAGATGTGTTTATGAATGTGAAAGATGTCAATGTTGCAAATAAGAAGATGTCATGATGAAAGACCATCATAAAAGGTAACTTTTATTTATGCTCATTTTTATTTTTGAACAACATCTGATTGGGTTGAAATAGGGCTACCAAAAGAAATTTGTATATGTCAGCTACAACTGAGAATGGATGGAATGTACTAAAATAAACATGACCTAGAAGAGATAGTTGTATGAAGGAAAGCTAGGTGTCGACAGAAGATCTATTTCGAAGGAAAAGAAGGATAACATGACTATTGGTTAAACCCTATGGTTCATTGAAGGAAAGTGATGGATGGATGATTCCTTACAAGATCAAGGCTTCATGATGAACAATTTGAAATTCATGACATCGAAAGGAGGGGACATACAAGTAGTTGATAGTACCATAATCTCCACCAAAGCATTGTTGTTGGAAACAAGTCCCTAATTGAGATGGAGATTAAGCAAGTCCCAAGTTAAGAGGGAGCTTTAAATATTCCTTTTATAGGAATGAGTTGGTCCTCCCTAGTTAAGAGGGAGTGACAGATATGGTTCTCTACTTCATGTGTCATGCACTAGACTAGGATTTACTGTTGTAAGTCTTAGTGAAGGCCATGAGGAGAGATATACACATAATTATTTTCTTCATGTTATGAAGAAAGAATGGAGGATTCAGTAAGAATCAAAGATTGATTTCGATACTCTTTGAGGATGTGGTAGGGAATCCAATAGGTAAGAGTAGTTAAAGAGGAAATTCCTTGAGGATGTGTTATTACAAGATAGGATTTGTCGTAAAAGGGTGTACCTTGTGAACACCCAGGTGTGGTATGTGCCTTAATAGATAATGATGATGGTTTTTATCAATCATTGGTCTCACCATAATTGTGCCACGATATTGTGGAGAGATAGAATTGTTAGTCAAGGCCTTGCTATGTGACAATGTTGGTTGGTATGATAAGATTCTCTAGCATAAGCTAAGGAGGTAGCTTATGAGATGGCTTACCAATCCAACTTTCGTTATGAGAATTCTTTAGTTTGAGAATGTCCAATTACCTTGTATGGATTATGAATGCCTTCTTAGTTAAGAGGGAGTGTTGAAATATGTAACTAGGTTCAGTCTGCACAATGACATATTAATGATGATTTTATATATTTGATGTAAAGATAAAAGGAAATTTATTATATTCATTCTTGAGGCATGGTTTTCATGCTCAAGGGAAATTTATTTTATAGGTCAGGCACCCATTTAGTGCTTCTAAGGCTTTTGACTGAGTCAAAAAGTCACAAGGGTCATTTTCATGTATGGAAGACCCTTTTGGGCATGTTACATATTGTAAAGAAAATTTCATTTGAGTCAAAATAAAGTCAAAGAGCCTCTAAGACCTTGTCATGGTGCCTTAAGCAAGTCAATCTGAAGGAAGAAATTCATACTCCTGGAAAGCCTATATATAAAAAGGAACTCAACCTCATTTGGACACAAAAAAAGAAAGTTTTATCTCATAAAGAAAGAAGTTGGAAAAGGAACAAAATCAAGTATAAGAAGAATAAAATCAAGATCGAAGCTTTGGATCTCTCTCTCTCTCTCTTGTGTTATGGTTGCTAAAGTTTGTTGGGAAAGTTGAGTTTCTAGAAAATTGTTGGGAAAGTAAAAGTGTTGGAAAGTTGTTGGGAAAGTCAAATTGATGGAAAGTTAATGGGGTCAAAGCTACAAAAGAAACTATTGGGGTAAAGTTATAGAAGGCAATGTAACATCAGTTGTAGACTAGTCTTGAGTGTACAGGTGTTGCATGTAGTCAGATGACCAACCTAAGGAATTGTGTAATTCAATTAGAGGATTTTCCTAAATAATAGGGGATAATTCCTAAAGGAACATATAAAGGAAATAAGATCTCAAGCTGAGGAGATTTTTGACTAAGTCTAGGTCAGTGACCTTCAGTGTGTAGAGAGAAAGGTTATGCACTTGCAAGGTGAGCTCAGTTGAGAAAAGAAATTGTAATATATCTCTATTCATTTGATTAATGCAAGAGGCATTGGGGTTTTTAGTAGATTATTTCCCCAGATAAAAATAATTATTGCATGTGTGTTATGCATTCTTGTAGGTCTGAGATTTCTATTCTAAATTGTGAAATAATGTCCGCAGAGAAGTAGTGTAGGTTTGTGTCATGTGATTTTGATTAAAAATTCATGAAAATATGAAAATATACAACCTAATTGCTACCTGGGATTAGAGTTCGATTCACAATAGAGAAAAAAAATTGAAGTTGTTTCTTAGAGGTTCAAATTTGAAGATTAGAGTAGTGAGATTTCTCGAGAGCTGAGAAGAAGACCTTCAATGGACCAAGGCTAGAGTATGTCTTGTAAGGCACCTCTAATTTTGTTGCATGTAAGGACCACATAGAGGTAGTATTGGATGACAATGGATTGTTAGAATACATCAAGACAAATGTTGCAAAACCACAAGCATTTGATGCCCAAAACCTTGCCTAGTGGGAGAAAGATGTAGCCAAGGAGAATAATCTTGGAGGTAGTACAAAATCATAATTTCTCGAATCTCCATAGAAAAGAAACATTTTTTACGATGTGGAAATCACTGAAAAATGTTTGAGCATAGTAGTGAGCACAAGAAGCTGGTGCTTAATGATAAACTTCTAAGTATCAAGTTGCAAAAGAATGACACAATTCCGCGGTATCTTAGAAAGTTTACAAAGTGTTGTGATGAACTTGGCAGGGTTGGTGTTAACGTGTTATGCATTAATTTGTCACACTCCCCATCTCATACCTTGAACTGTCAAAATTTGCCCAAAATGTCACAAAGTGACAAAATTTGTCAATGAATTCACCATGAAAAACATTGATCATAGCATCCTGAAAAGAAGAAGAAGAAATTCCTTGAAGTAATTCTAGAAGAGCTTGTCAAAAAAACCCTATTTGCAAGCCCAATGTTATTTTTAGCAGGAAAAATTACGCTGGTACCCTTTGGTCTAACTAGTAACTAGCGCTAGTAACAGACATGGGATAGGAAAATCCATACCAATCCTCTTCAGGTAGTTTCTCCAAAAAGGGAGCATAAGATTCTCTTACTACAAACCTCGAGAACAATGAGATGGTTATTGTTGAATAAGGATATGGTCGAGTTCTCCCATTTTGTGTCCTTGATCCTACCTTTAGGGATCTTACCATTAATATGTTGACCTTATTTCCCCTTTTGTGGATCCCTAACTCCCTATCCTTCCATATAAATACATTCCCATATAGCCTCAAGTGGTTGGTTGGACTAGATTAGTCATGTTGCTACTAAATTGTGCCTAATTGCTAATAATTTGTGAAGGAAAAAGGAGAGCTTGAGAATTCTTGGCTTGGACTTGGAAACCCATCCAAAAGGAGGCTTCCAACATTAACGCAATGGTTGTATGCTTACCTCATGTGTTTATTATTAATACAATGCATGTTTACTTTCCATAAGCATGTAAATGACTACTTTCTTAGTATGATGCTCCTTGATCTATCGTATGATTTACATTAGAATGAATATGTTATGTTTTTCCTTTGTTTTCCTTGTTTGATCTCTCTTGTAGGTATTCATTCAAAACATAATAGAAAGGATCAAGATTGGAAGAGAGGAGATCCTTATCGACATTGAAAAGATACTGCATAGGAGTGAGGTAGGCCATCTATCCTCTCTCATTTCATTCTAACTTAAACTAGAAGAGTTTTCCATGTATTTGTTTCAGTTGTTACTAGATCCACTCATTGGACTAGAGGGATCACTTCTATTTGTAGAAGGAATTTCCTAGATAACATAATGTCCCTAAAACAGACATGGTAACCTTATCCCTTTTGGGCCTTCCCAAGATTTGGCATAGCTATCAAGATTTGATGAATGGGAGGGAGAAACTACCAAGTTGGGAGTGCTTATGGTTTGATTTCATATAGGATGAAATAAGGACAAATATTGGAGATGGGATTTCATCCAAGGGAAATGATGAAGAAAAAATTGTGTTAGCTAGAAAGAAGAAGAAGGGAAAAGCAAACAAATCCCAATCCAAACCAAAATCTAGTCAAGGGGGAAAGAAGAAATATTTTTCAAAACTTAAATGCTTCCATTGTCATGAATTAGGTCATTATGCCATGAAGTTTCCACATAAGAAGGAAAGCACAAAGACCTAAGGAGGAGAAACAAGTGAAGCTTTGGCTTCACAGTTTGAGCTTGAATTTACCCTCATTTCATGCATGGTCAGCACAGTGATGGGAAGCATGTGGTACTTAGAATCAGGTGTATCATTCCACATGACGGGAAATAAATATTTTTTCAGTGACCTGGAGGAAAAATATTTGCAGATGCACATCGATATGGTGGATGATGGAAGGTATAGTGCAACCGAGAATCTTACAATCAGCTTTTAGAGGGATTGATTCTTCGTCCTCAGGTTGAAGGATGTCATGTTCATTCTCGGACTAAAGTAAAATCTCATCTCTGTTGTAGTGTTAGAAGATTGTTGTTATGATGTGCTCTTTAGCATAGGAAAGGCATTCCTAAGACACATAGCCATGAGACAGATGAAGTAGATTGAGATTCTTGTGAAAAACTTGTACAAGCTAGATGTGGAGAATTGTGTTGCATTGAGCACAAATGTGGAGAAGGTGCACAACCTCGATGTCATTGAAATTTGGAATAAATTACTTGGCCATTTGCATCATGGAACTTTGAATATCATTTAGTAGATAACCACAGGCCTCCTCAAAGGAGAACTTGAGCAACAATATGTACCTTGGGGAAGTACACAAAATCCACATTTCATGATCGGGATAACAAAACACATGCACTCTTGGAAAGGATCCACTTTTGTGGACCTTTCTTGATAGCATCCACTTCCAGGCACAAATAGAATTTCATTTTTATTGATGACTTCTCATGAAAGTGTTAGATCTTCTTCATGTGGAAGAAGGATGAGACATTCTCAAAGTTAATAGAAATCAAGGCACTGGTTGAGAAATAAATGGGCAACAAGGCGAAGGCTCTCAGGAATGATAATGGAGGTGAGTACGTGTCAAATGAATTTAAACATTTATGTGAAAAGAAAGCCTTCGACGAGAGTTGACATCACCCCACAACCCATAGAAAAATGGGGTGGCTAAGAGAAAGAATCATAACATTGTGGGAGTAGCGAGGGTGATGTTCCATGATCAATGCCTACATTTTCATTTATGGGTCAAGGTGTGCAACACAAAAATATATTTGTAGAATTGGAGTCCTCATTGGATTCTAGGCATTATTACACTGGAGGAGTCCTTCTCGAGGAGAAAGTCAAATGTGTCACACTTCATGATTTTTGGAGCCTTTGTTTACTTCCATGTATGCAAAAAATCAAGGAAGAATCTAGAACAAACAACATGATTGGGGTATTTTTTGGTTAGACATAAACTCCCCACAACTATCGTGTGTACTTGTTATCCCTCAGAATGATAGTTCTGTGAAGGGATGTAAAATTTGATGAAGGCAAAGCAATGCAATTATCTCTTGAGAGGAAGCTTCATATAACTAGAAGAGGAGATTTTACCTCTAAAGGAGGAACCACAAGAAGTTATGGAGAAACCACAAATTGAGGAGTAGAGAGTGGAGATAACCGATCAATCAGAACCATCTAGAGAAGGAAGAAAAAGGACCAAGGAAGCTAAGAGACTTATGCAGGATGTGAGGGAGAATGTAGGTGCTCCTTCAAGTCAATGCATGTAGAGAAGGTCACCATATGGGTACACTAGCTACATGGTTGTTACATAGTATTTTGTCACACTCCCAGTCTCATATCCTAAGTGTTGCACTTTGTGTCGTCAATGTTGCAAGTGTCACAAAGTGACAAAAATTGTAAAAAACAATGTATTCACCATCAAACATGTTTAGAAGCATCCCTAAATGAAAAATAAGACTTTCCTTGAAGAAATTTTGAAGAAATTATCCAAAACCTTGTTTTGCAAGTCCAGTGCTACTTTTAGCAGACAAAATCCCACTGGTAACCTTTTGTCTAGCTAGTGAATAGCACTCACCGCCTCCCTTTTGATAAGAAAGTAAACGTTGGTCCTCTTCAGGTAGTTTTTCCTAAAATGAAGGAGAATATTCTCCTACTAAATGCCTCGAGAATGACGAGTTGGTTGTAGTTGAATGAGGATTAGAGCGAGACCTCCCATTCCTAGTTCTTGATCCCGATTTAATGGATCTTCCCATTGAAATGTGGAACCTCTCCCTCCTATTATGGATCCTCAACTCCCTCTCCTTCCCTATAAGTCAAACCCTATCATCTACTTTTGGTTAGTTTTTGGTTGGATATTGCTTTGTTGCCTTCCTAGTGCTGAACTATACCCAAATGTTGCCCATTTTGCTAAGGGGAAAGGAGTTCTTGAAGGTTAAGGCTAGGACTTGGAAACTCACCTAAAGGAGCCTTCCAACATCAAGGATGAAGTGGTTGTAATTCTCTCTTTACTATCTTTTAATAATACATTAAGTTTTTTCTTTCCATAAATGTGTTGATTATAGCTCATTTAGTATAATACTCCTTGATCTGTTCTATGGTTTATGTTGAAATGATTTTTTCCATGTACACGTTTGTTGTTTCCACGTGATTTTACTTTCATGTAGTCATCCACATTGGCGAAGAGGAGACTGAGCTTGGAAGCAAGAGAATCAAGGACAACAACAATGAATATTAGCATCAAAGTGAGGTAGGTCATCTATCCTCCTTTGTATTTACTGGTATAAGATAGGAAAGTTTACACATATTTGTCTAGATTATTGCTAGATCCCCCCATAGGACTAGACGGATTGTTTCTATCTGTAGAAAGGATTATCTGTAGAATAAAATGGCAACTGCATTGGGGAGGTTGTAACCCTTCAAGCCTCCTTTTTATGTTTGGTATTTTTGATTAGTTTGACCAACCTCATTGTGATCTATGATTTAGGGTCATTTTGGGTCTGCATTCTAAGTAGTACATTCTTTAGAGTGTCAAGTCTAGATGTATATTTGGATTTCTCCTCATTTTCATAATTCTTTCTCCCTCGATGTTCTTTTTATCCAAAAAATTCACATTGTTGCATTGGCAACACGGGTTTTTACCATAAATTAGCATTGATCCACCTTATCAGGGTGGATTTTCAATATGAAAGTAGCATTGGTCCAAAAAATGAGATTGTTAGGGTATTTATCATAAAGGTCTAGTGTGTCTTGATCTCTAAAGTGTTCTCGTGCTCTGTGTGCATATAATTTTCCATTATTTTTATTGATTTCTTATTGGTTTTCAAAATCCCATCCCTTTGTTTTAAGTAGTGAAAGTGACTTTTGGTTGAGTCTATATTTATTGGGTCAATTGAAATTATTGTTTGTTTCTTGTACGTGTGGAAGGAATAATAATTTGTTATTGGTTAAAGCATTATTAGCTATTTTTAAAACCATAAAAGAAATGGTAGTTATATTTTCTTATCTTTCATCTAAACATTTACTTTTCAAATTGCATTAGATTACATTGCATTGAAAAGTCATTTTTGGGATTATCATTGAGCATAGATTACATTTCTTAGTGTCAAAAGCTGAAAAATGCATTTTCATCCATTGGGAAGAAAAGTTAAAAAAAATCATTTTACTTTTGGTAGGTGCATTGGAATAGTGAAAGCAAAAATTCTAGTTAGGAAGCTTTATTTGTTGCATACTTGATTGTCTCATCAATGTTTACCTTTTTTCCCTACACTAGTTAACTTTCATCAAAATGAAAAGAATCTTTTTTTTTCGCATATTATTTGCATCATAGGTGGGTTCCGGTGATATTGATCTTTGAGCCTTAAAAATGAAACTTAATCCAATATCAAAGTTAAAATTTACCTCAATTAACCTAAGGAGCATTTGGAACATTAACGAAAATATTTAGAGGTATAGGCTAGATATGTGTTCCCACGTCATTAAACATAGGAGTTGTCATTATTTTACAATGTTGTATCCCAGGGGTGAAATATTGTTCCACAAAAAGAAGTGTATAGGACTGTTCACCAGTACTTTTAGGGATATTGTAGGTGCTCCATGCATGGTAAGTATATGGGAATGCTCTCATCGAATGGTTATGCATTAGACAACACTGCTAATACGACACTTCCACATAGTGTCGTGTATATTTTTGGAGTGACCAATAGGTTGCTATCCATCCATAGGTAATAAAGTCAACTGCATCGTATATCATGATACACCGAACAAAACATTCAGGGAGATTGTTTGTCGTACATTAAGTCCTTGTTTTGTGAAGTTGTATATTTTAGTTCATAGTTTCTTAGTAAACCTTTATGCCTAGTTACCCATTTTTGATTTATTTTTGTTAAATTATAAAATCAATTAATTGACCATGGGAAAATATCTTTCCTGTGGAATACTCCTTAGTAGATCTTAGGTTGAGACTAATGGAAATAATTCCCATGTCAACCAACCATTAAACCCCTCTGACAGGAATCTTGGTCCTTTCTCTTCTTTTGGAAATGTTGGTGCTTCCTATATGGAAAAGTTGTCCCTTCCCAGGTTTACCATTGGTTTTCCAATTTGCTTATTTTCGACCCCAATGGTTCTGAATGTCCAAACGGCTCCTCAACTAGGCTCTCCTCTACCTGAACTATGTCAACCTTTGGTTGAGCCTAAAGTTAACTCTTTACCTTCTTCGCTTGTTCAGTCTTCTTCATCTTCTTCATCTTCATCTAGTGAAAGCCTACAAGTAAGTAACTAGGTGGATAAAAAGAAGAACGAAAGGAATATTAAGAATAATAAAAATAAGGAAAGGGCCAACTAAGAAACGATTACTACAGATGCAACTAATGTTAAAAAATATTCCAATCGACCTTGTAAAGTGAAATTCCCATGCCAGCTTTGTAAGGGTGACCACCTTCTTCGAGAATGTCCTAGTATTCCCAAAATATTAGAAGTGTGGTCCACGGGTTCACATCGACCTTTGGCATTGACCTATAGATATCATGGTAATGATAAACCTTCAAATAATGATAGTAAAGCCCACGGGAAAAAGGGAAAAATCAAATCTCCCTGTAGGTTATGTGAAGGGCATCATCCTATTCACCTTTTTCCTTATATGTATGAAGCCTCTAAGATGTTGAATATCCTTATCACTTCTCAACCTCATCTTCCAAATGGTAAAAAAATTTCCCTTGATCCTCCACTAGTTGATCAAGTGATTGATCAAAACTCATCTATGGTAAATACCACTCTCTCTGAAAGTGAACCCCATGAGTCTGTTTTCGACCAACCATTGGTAAAAAAATGATTGATCTAATTTCACTTTTAGTTGATCAAATTTCTTCTGGTTTCTTCAAATTCCAAAGAATTAGGGGGAAATCCTCATGTTCCTATGGTGCAGGGGGGCGATCCTCCTATTCCCATGGTATGGGGGGGTGGATCCTCCAATTCCTGTAACACAAGAGAGAAGTCCTCCCATTATGATGGCACCATCTCCAAGTAGTTTAGTCACTTTCTTTGATTGGAGTTGAGTGGCAGGATATCACCTTCCTTCTTATATTCCCTTTCAAGTCACAGTACAGGTTTATAATACAGATGTACCTAGCACAATCATAGATGAAGGCGCATATATTAGTCTTCTTTCCTCAACTACTTGGAAAGATTTAGGTTCTCTGCAGCTTGTCCCCATTACCCAAAGTCTCTTAGATTTTAATAAAGGAACCAGTCAACCCTTAGGAATCCTTATGAAATTTCCTATTTCTTTGGGAGGAAAAATAGTCTATCTTAGTGTGCTAGTTTTCCAAGGCCCTTTGGATTTTAATTTACTCCTCGGTCATGACTATGTTTATGTCATGGGAGTTCTTTTCTCTTCTCTCTTTCATGTCATATCTTACCTGCATGAAGGAAGAATTGTGGTCATTCGTCAAATTTCATTCATTGGTCCTAATTTGACTCTCGATAAAGCATCTTCACTAAATGGTCCTTGTATGCAAGTGGTATGACCCCCTCCACAAGTTAATTATGTGGCAACTTATTCTGTGCCCACATCTACTGGTGATCTAGTTAGTGATATAGTGCATCATGGGCTAGGGCATTAGAACCTTACCTTTCCATTAGATCACTTGACATGTATCCCTTCCAGAGCATTTTTCTCCTGTGTGATGAGATCTCTCGGAAGCTATCACCTCTTATAGGCCAAAATCAAGGTACCATGAGGATAGTTCTTTTACTATGTCAACCTCGCTAAAAAATGAAATATGTCCCTATGAGAATGGTTCTTTTATTATGTCAAGGTAATTAAAAAATGAAACAAGCTGTCATGAGCATAATTTCTTACTTGTGTCAAGCTCGTTAAAAAATGAAACAAGGTGTCATGAGCATGGTTCTTTTCCTGTGTCAAGCTCGTTAAAAAATGAAACAAGTCCCCTTCTAATTCAAGTCTTTGATTAGATCTCCTAAATTCCCAGTTGAGTCTTTCACTTGATCTCATAAGTGATCCTTCATTCCATCCACCTGTTAGTAACTACTAGTCTACATAGGTGAATGAAATGAATGTTGCAGGCATGTACCTTGAATTGAGTCATTATGTTGGGGGTATGCAAACCAAACTCAAGCATAGTTTATCCTTGTTTCAAGCTTGTGTAAAAATGAAACCAAACCCAAGCATATTTTGTTTCCGTTTAAAGCTTCTGTAAAAATGAAACCAACTCGAAGCATATCTTTTTCCCATGTTTTAAGCTTGTGAAAAAATGAAACAATATTCATGTATACTCAAGCATAGTTTCCCATGTTTCAATCTTGTGTAAAAATGAAACCATTCCCACTTTACCTCTTGTGATTGCCATTTTTATAAGCATGTTTTTGCCAAATGAGCCTTGGTTTTTTCATTCCATCGTCACCATCTCTTTGGTCGATCATATGATTTCACTTGGCTATTTTACCCTTGCCTAAGGAACATCCACACTGAGTGGTCTTATTAGCTAGCCTCCTGAACTTTACATGTTTTTAATAGTTCCATCATGACTAGAAATAGTTGTTATCCTTTTATATTATTATTTCCTCCAAGTGGAGTCCTCTTTCAGCTCTTTTTAGACTCTCAAAATATGAAAAGATTGATGATCACTTATCTTTTCGAACTCGTAAAATTAAATGAAAAGACGTCTACTCAGTATAAGTTTAACCCTTTTCCAGACTGAGATAGACTAGTTATGAAAATGTAATACCTTAGTCAAACATGACTAAGAGGTTCTCTTGAATATTGTTTTCTACCTTTACAAATTCAAGAGACTATCTACGGAAATGGATCTCTGGAGTTTCCATTTTGCCTCTTTTTCAAACTCTGTAAACATGAAAAATATGTTGAGTTCCCCCTTCGTCAGACTCGTAAAACTAAAACAACGAATGACTTGTCATCATGAGGAGACTGAGCTACTCCTTCTTATGTTTCGTTAAAAATAATAGGATGGATTCATCCAAAGGATGAACTTATACGAAAAGCATATGGTATCCTATTCAATATTGGGATTAAAAATAAAGAGGTACTTGCTAGAAATAGTTGGGGGGGGGATGGAAGTAAACATATATCTTGTAATTTGTATAAAGGCACCATATCACTCTTAAACATGACACTTGCCATATCTCATGTCAGGTTTGGGTTATCCTCACTTTGTCACTTTTCTTACCAGGTTTTGGAAACCATTTTTCTCTCATATGATTATATCATATTATCACGATGACCTTTGATCCTATGTTGAGTCAAATGTTTCCAAATTCTGGAGTCGTTTCATTGATATGTTCAAGAGAAGTCCCATCTACAATTCAAACCACTTATACCCAATTTGACTTTTCTACCACAATCCTGAATCACTCTTGCCAACTCTGACAAATCCTAAGTTTCGTATCAATGGTGTGGGAAAAATTTTGGGCCTCCTTCGATTGATCACTTCATGTTGATTCCAGCTCATTATCTATGAAAATGATCTAGAAATTTTGTTTCAGTACCTTGGATCTTGTGTACCTCAATGGGAGGTTCTTTGCATTCAATGATAGGTTCACATCAGTGGCCTTTGATCGAATGATTCTGTGAGTGTTCGAATTTAGTTTCATTGTTCACACTCGCAGATTGTGTTTTCGTACCTTGACATCCATTTTCATCATTGGTGGTTTATCTCATGCCTATTAATGGTTTACATCATTGACTAGTAATCAGGTGGTTTCTACCATGTTCGACTTCAACCCATTTATTCAGTTGGTTATATTCGTACTTTGGTTGGATCAGGACAGAGATGAAGACCTTGGGTTTCATTTGATAAATCCAGGCTACATCGAGTTATTAAGTATTCATGATTCTACACATGATCCCTTCTATTCAGATCGTTTCATCCATGCTATGGATTCATACAAATGATACCTTGTATTTGGATGGCTACATCCATGCTGTGGATTCATACACATGATCCCTTCTATTTGGATGGTTGTATCCATGCTGTGGATCCATGCACATGATCCTTTCTAGTCAGATGGTTGCATCCATGTCATGGATCTATGTATTGTTCGATGCTTACACTTTGATCATGGTTACATTAAAAATGTCAGATATATTGTATTATGTTTGATTTGCAAGTCCCCTGACGATGGCTCTCAAAAGTCCTTGCCTTGATTTGTAAAGAATTTCAGCCATCACTTCTCGTTCTAACTTCATGCTTTAAGGGGAATTTATTATAGAGTATTTTGTCGCACTCCCAGTCTCATATCCTAAGTGTCGCAGTTTGTGTCATCAATGTCACAAGTGTTGCAAAGTGACAAAATCCATCAAGAACAATGTATTCACCATGAAACATGTTTAGAACCATCCCCGAAGGAAGAAGAAGGCTTTCCTTGAAGGAATTCTAAATAAATTGTCTAGAACCTTGTTTTGCAAGTCCAACACTACTTTTAGCAGACAAAACCATGTTGGTAACCTTTTGTCTAACTAGTGACTAGTGTTGCCAGCATGCCTTTTGATAGGAAAATACGTGCTAGCCCTCTTCAAGATTTTTTTTCCTAAAATGGAGGAGAATCTTGTCCCACTAGAAGTCTCTAGAACGACGAGTTGGTTGTAGTTGAATGAGAATTAGAGTGAGACCTCCCGTTCGTGGTTCTTGATCCTACTTTAATGGATCTTCCCCTTGAAATGTGGAACCTCTCCCTCCCTTTATGGATCCTCAACTCACTCTCCTTCCCTATAAAAAAAACCCTTTCCATATACTTTTGGTTAGCTATTGGTTGGCTATTGCTTGGTTGCATTCCTAGTATTGAACTATGCCCAAATGTTGCCCATTTTTCTAAGGAGAAAGGAGTGCTTGAAGGTTAAGGCTAGGACTTGGGAACTCACATAAAGGAGCCTTCCAACATAAAGGCTTAAGTGGTTATAGTGATCTCTTTACTATCTATTAATAATACATTATGTGTTTTCTTTCCATAAATGTGTTGATTATAGCTCATTTGGTATAATACTCCTTGATATGTTATATGGTTTATATTGGAATGGTTTTTGCCATGTATGTGTTTGTTGTTTCCACATGATTCTCCTTTCAAGTATTCGTCCACATCGGTGAAGAGGAGATCGATCTTGGAAGTGATAGAATTAAGGATGACACCAATGTATTTTAAAATCAGAGTGAGGTAGGCCATCTACCCTCCTTTGTGTTTTCTAGTATAAGCTAGGAAATTTTGCACATATTTGTCTAGTTTGTTGCTAGATCTTCCCATAGGAGTAGAGTGATAATTTTTGTTTGCACAACAATGGCTTTAATGACTAGGCTTGTAGAGACTGAATCATTCTCTTTCAAGGAAGAAGTAGAGCAACCTGTATGGGTTAATGCAATGGTGGAGGAATCTAAATCCATTATAAAGAATAATGTTTGGGAAGTGGTTTGAAGACCAACAAATAAATTAGTTGTGGGTTGGAGATGGATCTTCAAGGAAAATCATGTAGCAGATGGAAGCATAAAAATGTAAAAGGCCATATTTTTGGTCAAAGGGTACTCTCAAGTTGTGGGGATTGACTACGAGGAGACCTTTGCTCCTATAGCAAGGTACTAATCCATCAAATCAATTCTTTCTCTAGTTGCACATATGGGGTGGAAGATCCACCAGATGGTTGTGAAAACAACATTCCTTAATGGATTTATTAAGGAGTAGGTATATATCGATCAACCATAAGGTTTCGAGACTTTTGATTATGAGTCTCATGTGTGCAGAATCAAGCGAGCATTGTATGGTCTCAAGCAAGCACCCAATGCTTGGTACACTAATATTGATAGCTATCTCATTGGTTTCAGATGCACCAAAAGTGAAGCGGATGAGAAACTCTATCATATATTGGCAGAAGGAAAATTGTTGATTATTTTCATATATGTTGATGAGTTGATTTTAATTGGTGATGAGTAGTTGATCAGACCTTGCAAGGAGGAACTTGCAAGAGAGTTTCAAATGAAGGAAATGGGTTTCATGCACTACTTCCTCAGATTGGAAGCATGGCAAGGTTGTGGGAAATTGTTTGTCTCTCAAGGCAAGTATGTTTACGAGATAATTCAAAGATTTCGCATGGACAATTGCAAACCCATGGAGACACCTCTAGCGACCAACTAGCGGAAAGAGGATGACACTTCAAGAGAGGAAGTGGATGTTATTATTTACTGACAATTGGTGAGTTCACTAATGTATCTTGTGAACACACGACCAAATATGTGCTATGAAGTCAACCAGTTGAGCCAAGCTATGGTTAGGCCAACCAAATTGTATTAGAGTGAAGCTAAGCATGTTATACAATTCGGTGAATGGAAGAAAGAAAATACCAAGTTGGGAGTGCTTATGTTTTGATTTGGTAGAGGAGGAAATAAGGCAGAATACCAGAGATAGGACTTCATGGAAGGGTGAGGATGAAGAAAAAATTGTAATGGATAGAAAGCAAAAGAAGGGAAAATGGAATAAATCCAAATACAAAACTAGAATCTAGTCAAGAGGGCAAGAAGAAAGATTTGTAAAAAAATTAAATGCTTCCATTGTCAAGAATTTGGGCACTATGCCACGAACTGTCTACATAATAAAAAACACAATAATACTTCAGAGGAGCAGTAGGTGAAGCTTTGGCTCCATAGTTCACACTTAAATTTAACCTCATTGCATGCATGGCCAACATAATGATGGGCTGCATGTGCTACCTAGACTCAAGTGCATCATTCCACATGACGGGCAATAAATATTTTTTCGATGAACTAGAGGAGAAATATTTTCATGTGCACATCGAGATGGGGGAAGACAAAAGATATAGGTTGACCAAGATTGGTACAATCACCTTTTAGAGGGAGTCGTGCTTCCCCCTCAGGCTCAAGGATGGCATGTTCATTTTAGGCCTAAAGAAAAATATTTTCTTTGTTGCAGTGTTGGAAGACTGTGGCTATGATGTGATATTTAGCAAAGGAAAGACATTACTGAGACACAACCATG
>APFE030631919.1:39320-56830 GCA_000404065.3 Pinus taeda | reverse complement strand
TGATGTTACATAAGATTTATATTCAAATTTTCTTAATTTATAACATAATTTATTTATTTTAATGTAGGGAGGAATCAAAATAATAATAATAATTTCTTCATAAAAAAATTATACTCTTATTAAATTAAAAAAAAATATTGCATTAAGAGTCATGAGATGTCTTACAATCTATTATAGGGTATATGTTGTCTGATAAAATTATATTGCATTAAGAGTCATGAGATGTTTTGCAATGTATTATAAGGTATATGTTGTCCCATAAAATTTTATTAAAAATATTGAAAAATTAAATAAAAAAAGTAAACCAATACACATGTTTACAGATATGTTTACACATATGTTTACAGATATGTTTAGACATACGTAATAATATGTACACACATATGTACCAACAATATAGGCTTGGATTATGTCCTAAAATTTCTTCTATTTGGCTAAGAGCTTGTCTTCCTTGAACATAAGGAAAAATGTTACCATAGCGAGTAATGGTTGTTCCCACTGTTGGTTTGAGAACCAAGTTATTCTAGGTTCTCACACTATTTTAAAAATATATGTAACAAGATTTAAAATAATTAGATTATCCTAAATCTATTCAAGCAAAAGCCTGATGATGCAGGAGCATCTGGTCGACAGGGCGAAGACCGAGATAGGGCGGACAGAGTTTCAGAAAAAGACTGGGAAGGTTAAACAGTTCGACAAAGGACAACAAGACTGTGAGGTTCTTACATTTTTATTTTTTTATTTTCTTTACCAAAGTCAACTACAGTTTTAGTTTATGTTGGGTAATTTTAGTTAATTTACTTTACTGTAGCTATCAGTGTCAATTATAGTTAATATATTAGATTATTACCAATAATGTAAACAGTAACCCTTTGTGGGACCAGAGTGACAGATTAGATAAAAGAAGAACGACAGAGTCAGTTTTATAAACTGTCAAACAGAAACTGAAAAGGCATAACTATCTAACCGATTGTAAAAGGTAACTGCCTACAGTTATCAAATGAATTGCATCTAATGTATAAATGACAAAACCGAAACCCCAAAAAGGGTTCGGCAGCTAAGCAACAGAGAGATATATTCAAAGTAATAGACAGAGAGAAATTTCTTTTCCTTCATCTAAGAATTCTCTGCACAAGCAAATGTATAAATAAAATATCTGAGTCCTGTATAATTCAAGATTTCTGTGAAATAGAAGTTCTGTACAAATTAATTAGCAGACAAATACCGTGACCGAGAGTCACTAGCACAAACTTAAATATATGTGAAACAGTTGCATAGTAAATCACATTGGAGGTGAATACAGGGACAATATTCCAACAACCGAGCATACGACGAACCCATACAAGCAAACAACAGGAGTGAACAGAAGACCGAAGTCGAGGAGCACGGCGACCAAAGGTCGAAATCGGGTAAGAGACAATCCCAGGAAACTAAATACAAATTTTGTGCAAATTCCAAACATATATATTATATATATATTACATTGCAGGCCTGAATTAATCACATAAATTTACACACGAGACTCGTGCCGAGGGTTCAATGAACCATTTCAACTACTAACAGAAGTGACAGAGAACCACAGAGTCATGGCCAGGGTTGGAATATACCAAACGCTCAATACTACAACAACCAAAATACAGACGCGAGACTACAGCACATAGTCGAAGGCCACCAGGGCACCTAAGTTACAAACCAACAAGAAGCTACAGGGAGACTAAGAGCATACGGAAGCAACTAAATGAAAAGCACAGAGCTACCCGAAGATATGAAGCCGTAACCAGTTGCGAGGAGCCACGGAGCCGTCACCTGCAACGACGGAAAGCAAACCAGTTAGGGTTTAATAAAATGACAAAACCCTGAACCTGAAAATCGACCACAAGCTTAAAAATAAAGGAATGAAATAACTGGAAGGACGAAGAACAAGGAAGAAGGAGGATACGTTACCTGAAGGTGAACGATTCCCCTGTTCACCGAGACAAAACCTGACCACGGAGGGGCCAAATTGGTCAGTCACCATTCGAGAAGCGAATAAGGAAATATAACAGAGAACTAGAGTTTACCTGGATGACGAGTTGAATGCCGGAGGACAGCTGTTGCAGACCATCGACTGTACATTGCCACTGATCATAACAGAAACCCTCCATACTGAGAAACTACCATAAATATACAGCGCCATTGGCCGAGACAAACCAATAACTCAGAAAGATAACCAGTCGACAGAGCAACCCACGGGAAAAGGCCAACAAGAAAACCACTAACAGAGCCATAACTTACCAATGAACGCGTGAACCAAGTGTGCAGGCAGAACCACGGTGAAAAACCAAACATTTGAGCTAGAAATCCATAGAAAATCAACTAAGTATCGACTGTTATCGCAGAGACAGATCCGAGCTCGAAACAAGACCGCAGAGCAGTGAAACAACAGAGCAAAATGACAATGAGCGCGAAATGACCAGACAAAAGGGGAACTGGGATAATTAGGGTTGCAACAAAATCGAGACGGACAGGTGTTAACACGAGAACGGATGAGGTACCAGGAGGTAGGTAAGTAATCACCTTCGCATTCAATATCGAACCGAGACCAAAATATTAACAATCAACCATAATCAATAACCAAATTTGAAAGTACCGTGAGTAGGTGAGCTGGAGAGGGGCCGCATGGACGGGCCACATCACCTGATCTATTAGGTATTAAGACCATTCAAATTTCTTAATAAGCAACATAATAATGGTTATGGATTAAAAAGTTATATTCTTCATCATGTATGAAATATCCAAGTTAAATTGAATCTACTATATATGAAGGAAACAATCCTTAATATGCATTCACACCAAAAATTGTCTATCTTATGAAGGTATATTTTCAATTGAAATTCCTTAGAAGCTTGTTTCTATGTTTCAAAAACTTTAAGCAAAAGTGTTTCAAGATCGTAACAGTGTTGTTGAATTAAAAGGTCAAAAGGTTGAAAGGGAAACCATTATTTTGAAGTTTATATTTTAATCTAAGTAAAATATTACTTGAATTTATTTAAAAGTTTGTTTTTATACATGAAATAAATCAAGAAAAACATTTCTACATCACCTTATTTTTGCATAATTTAAAAGTTAAAAAGGTTGAAATCATTACAAAAATTTTCAAATTTTGATTTATTCTGAAGTTTTGAGGATTAAGCTCATAAAAATTTATTCTTATTTGAACAATGTATATATCTCTAACTCCTTATGACACCAAAATTTCTAATATTACCTATTAGTGAGAAAAATAATCTCTTCCTTTATACCTCCATGATATAACCAAGATAATGCCTCCTTATAACATTCCACTTGATTCAAAGGTTGTTGTTACTAGACTTTAAAGTTATTTTAGAAAGTATTATGTTGTCCATGTGATTTAACATTTTATTATGCATTAGATACATAATCATAGTTGTTTTATCAATGAGGAAATGATTTTTTCCCATAAAGAGAGTAGAATAAAATGGTTCTTTTAATTTGGATTTTTTTTTTAAACTCCTATATCCTTTTTCAAAACTTCAAAATTTGAGAAATATTATTTTTTTTTTTCTCTGTAAAGACTAATTCTATTAATGGAAAATCAAAATAATATTACAAGGAGGCTGAGGCCTCAGGCAAGAGCATCTGAGAGCCTGCAGCGTATCAAAACTGTCCCAAGTATGGGAGGACGAGTTACAATAAGCAAGGAGCCAAACATAGGGATCTGAATACAACAATAAGATCATAAAGAAGAGATGGGAAAACCCCCTATGAAACTGTAGAGACCAGAAACAAGAGACCGAGATGCTACCTATATCTGCCAAAGGCGCTACAGATTGCTACCCCACCAAGACAAAGAACCAAGCTACCAAACTGCAGAGGCTAAAAGAAAATTGCAGACACAAAATCGCTTGAACCTAACCCAACAACCAATAGAAAAATTCTGGGAGAACTCGAAATGCTGAGGTGGCATCATATTACCATATCCTGGTTGGAAGCTCCTCCATAGTAGGGCATGCATTGCCACGCTAGATATCTTCATCCCCGGCAACGTCACGAGTTTCGCTGCCTCCTGGAGGGATCGACGAAGGACGAGTGCCGCGGGAACTGCCTGCAATGGCCATCGATACAGAGGCCCCATGAGTGCTTCCAGTTGGAGGTTGAGTGTTGCTAGGAGCACCACCCTTGTCGTGTTGTTCACCACACCCATCCACCTTGCCTCCTTCAACCATATTCTACTCATTGCCATGACTGTTCGTCATTCTGTTATTGCCCTACGAAAGCCCAACCGAAGTGTGCTCTCTAGCTTGAGGCTGAGCCTCTTCTTCAGAAAAGATAAAAGTAATATTGGCCGTGATAATGGGCTTGTTTAGGCTTCTCTGAAACTTGAAATGAGTGGTCTGAAAAGCATTGTGCGGGAAAGGTCTGCGGGATGGGCTAAGAGGAGGCAAATTTGCCAGAGATGAAGGCTGAGTAGTAGGGGGAGGAGGTTGATTGACTGAGTGAGTAGTCCATGGATGCCCACAACCACAACGACTTCGTCCATGGTGACTTCTCATGCGCTCACGAATCATGACTAAGAAATAGAGGGGAAGCTCACGAGAGCAGGTATCTTTGGAAGGGAGACGAGATAGCACAAAATGATTGCGAGCAAAGTTCGAAGAACATGCCTAAGAATGGAAAGAGGGAAGCGCAATTCCACCATCGAGAGCCACCAAGAGCGGCCCCCTGATGTCTGCAACCAACCTGCTACAGAGAATTACTGCAAGAATCAAGCAATGGCACGAGAACAGGGAGTGAGCAATGTAATGGTAAGCCGAGTTCGCCATGATTATACCAACAATCGCCTTGCATCGGGAGGAGTGAACACTTAAGGCAATCTGCATGCAGAATAGCTCTTGCCTAAGATGAGCCAGAGTGAGCGAGATATGTGCATGGAGAGGAGCGTTGTCCTGCAAGGCCAAGTGCCGGCAATAGTAAATAAGCCCATCAATTAACATTTAATTCACCCACATCTGGGTGAGAAATATTTAAAATTAAACATAATTATATTATTATTATTCTTTTATATATGGATAGATATATAACAATTCAAATTTGAAAATTTAAACTTCAAATATTAATTTTTATATTATATATATATATAATATATATATAATAATTTTTTTTATTATTATATATTTAACATTAAATAACAAAAACAATAATTATATAAAAAATAATATATGTTTCAGTTAAATATTGTATTGAATTAAAAATAAACTATATACTAATATTCATAAAATAATAATTATATAATTAAATAATATCATAAAAAATAAATTAAATTATAGAATAATAATGATCTCGTTTTTAAAGGTTGAGAAATTGAAAAAAAATTAAAAACTCTACATATCTAACAAATTCACAATATATTTAATTATATTTAAAAAATATAAAATATTATTTATTATTAATCTAATTATTTAATGTAATAATAATATGAATTTTTTTTACTTAAATATTTAAATATTAATTTTTAAAAAATTATACATATTTAAATTTATATCTTAATTTTTTTTCTCTATTATTAAACTCATTTCAACTATATACATTAAAATAACAAAATTGGTAAGTTATAATCATTTCTATATAACATAATATTTGTAGATATATTTTACGGTTTTGTTTTGAATAATATCTTAAATTTACAATTACACACATTGCTCAATGATTCTTCACACAGGATGATGATGGCAAAATTATTTTAGTTTCAGAATATTTTTTACTAATTTTTTTTAATATTTTTTCCTTAATTTACAACTAAGCATATCTTTCACCAATTCTTCTTAGAGGATTATGATGCAAAAATATTATTACGTAAAAATTGAGATAAACATTAATGATATGACGCAAAAATCTTTGGTCACAGATATTAAATTCAAATTTAAAGGGAAAAAAAGGGATTAATTTATTACTTCTAAATAAGTAAAAAACTGTAAAAACTGAGATAAACATTAATGATATGATGCAAAAGTCTCTTGTCACAGGTATTAAATTCAAATTTAAAGGGAAAAAAAGGTGATTAATTTATTACTTCTAAATAAGTAAAAATCTGTTAATGCAGAAAATAGTATGAGTAAGCAGGATGGGGTTGATTTGAAGCAAATAAACTACCAAAAATTTCATTCATTAAAACACTTTCACTTGTATCAAAATGAAAATCTCATAAAATATAGCTAGATTATATCCATAAAACCATTACCTTAAAACCATTACCTAAGGCTGTTATGAAATTATGAAAAATCTTTCCAAGAGGACGAATCACTTCAAAATCTAAAGACAATTTAGGCTTTCTAAAAATCTCAAATTTCATATCTAGAAGATTTCTTATTAAAAATCTCAAATTTGATATCTAGAAGATTTCTTATTGGAAGTTTTAGCTTCTTGGTTCATCCAAAAAGGATGGCCCTTGCTCTAAACACAGACATATATGAGTGTAAACACCAACACAACATAAAACATTTGTGCGCTTATGCACTGTAAATTTGTTTGAACCATCACATGCCAAACTAAACGAGCAATAATTAGAACTTGAAGCAACCAAAATCAATTTAACACTCAACTAGCTCCTCCTCAATTTTCTAATCTACATTTAATTCAAAAAACTTCCAATTTGTTAGGTTTCAAAATATTCAAACGATCCATTTCTTTGCATTAGCCACGCCACTGGCACTTCTATTGATATAGATCAGATAGTTTGAAATCTAATAATGAAATATCCATAAAATGATTCTCCCGACAGCTTTTGTTTTGCGAATTACATCCTTTGACCGGAGAAGAATGAAGCCAGAACGCAACTATTCATTTCGAAGGCTGAAATACCTAATATGAAATGCCAATACTCCTGGTGGGATAAATCGCTGAATTCATATATTAGTTACCTATGCATATTCATATAGAGACTATACTACTATCTAGGGCATTAATACCAGCCAGAGCTAGTTACTAGCACTATCACTCATTGGAACTTTAGATTCTACTCATGGTATAATCATCTAAACCACACAAAATGTGATCCTTCATCTTTTAAATCAATATTTCATTCCAAGGAATGACAATAAACAAAATAGTAATGTTATAACATTAAAATTATCAATAGTTATAAGCATTCATAACTGTAAAAATATGCAAGTTCTAATTTCCATTATTTGAATTCAATCGCATTAGTCACAATATTTCGAGTCAAATGAAATACTTTTAACTATCAATCAATCGTGCAATGTTAGATGAATTTTAAATCACAGTACTTTTACAAGTACCTTAAAGAGCTCATCACTGCTCCACAAGCACACTAAAATGATTCTCACTAAAGACATCCACAGAGTACTTCTAAAAGTACCAAAAGAGCACCTAGCTCTTTAATCATCAAAACAGTCAATCACTGCATCAAGTACCAAGACGTTCACAAGATTAATAATACAACAAAGGAA
The DNA here is from genome assembly GCA_000404065.3 of Pinus taeda. Classification (NCBI taxonomy): domain Eukaryota; kingdom Viridiplantae; phylum Streptophyta; class Pinopsida; order Pinales; family Pinaceae; genus Pinus; species Pinus taeda. Next base: position 49,364 of record APFE030631919.1, on the reverse strand, counting down.
TTAAAATTTCCAATAACTCCTTATTGAGCACTAACCTCGTTTCCTTTTAAATGTGCATAACATATTTCACACAACTATATGTAAAATCCATTTTTAACACAACATATAGCCGATTAGTTAATTCTTTTAGCTATGAGAATCACAATAGACTAAATAATTCCCAACCCATCGGAACTGGTTTCCACAACCAAATCGAGTCATTTCCACATCCAGACAGTTTCTTTGATAGAGGCCTTACGAGGTCTAACATGGAATTCCACTGGCCAACCAGCTCAAGAATTCTAGGGAGAGGAAATCCGGGCAGACAAGTACCATCAACCCCTGAGGGCAGGTAACTGCCATCAAGTACCATCAACCCCTCCGGGCAGGTAACTGCCATCAACCCATATCTAGGCAGACAAGTACCATCAACCCCTCCGGGCAGGTAACTGTCATCAACCCAAGGCATTCTAGCCTTGCGCAACTATCTGCAACTCTTTGGCATGTTAAATTTCTCTTTTATTACTCTTTCCCAAAGCAATTTACGTAATGTACCATATGTATATTATCATTAACAAAATAAACATGCATCTACACCATGCATTTACACTTAACCCTCATCATGGGTCCACAACATCTAGATTGATGGGAAACATATCTATCATACATGTTGTATGCATTCAAATTTCCAAATAACAAAATTCATGCATATCATATAACTTTATTCTTTCTCATTTATAATTGCAATTCACATTGCAACGATTTATGTGATGAGTTTTCTTTTTTCCTTTAAGCTACCTCTACTTAATCCCATCAACAATGTTAGTTATAATTATGCATCAGTTAACAAGTATTCAATTTCCAAAAAATTTCATGCATACAATATCGTCATGTATAAAAGCATATGCAAGTATAAGTGTCAACAATAGCTGAGTTAATGATCTAAACATTTCCAATTTCCCATAGTCTGTTGTTTGAATCCAAATCGTCATTAATGGTGTATTATCTTAGGTTTACTATGGCTGGCATTGGCCATGCATCATTAATATAATTAAGCATAATCAAGGTGTTCTGACCAACCCTTGGTTCAACATTCATAGCTAACTAATTAAACTACCCTTATTGGAAGCAATTCTTTTACTTATGCAATTAGAAGCATGAACCCCTAAGTGTCACACATGCACTAGAGTTACCACTTGATGTTAGATGCAACAACTATCTTATCACTACTATGTGACCATTTCAGAATAATGATTTCAAGGAGACATTACAAGAATCATTAACATCAACACACTATAGTTATCATTTTCCAACTCCTTAAGCATGGTCAAAGGAATACTCACATGCACATGAAGCGCTATCTGGTCATCACCAGACTTACCGATTCTTTTTCCTTGTCCGTCTGTCCCTACAGCATGGTCTTCTCCCTTCTCCTTGCTTCCTTTTTCCTCTGAAAACATCTACAGTTGGGGAAGGTAGTTAGAGTTTACTAATAACTTCATTAACACAGGTAGTCTATTTATGAATAATTGTCACATGTAATTCTACCATGAATGGGTCCTAGAAATGTTACCCACTAAACATGCCTCTACAATTAACTTCACTCTAGAATGCAACATGCATAAGAATCCGTCATTCCCATAGTAGAGATAAATTCAACCATCATTAAATCGAGGCTCAAAGGATTTTTATCTCAGAACTAGGAATGATTAACATAAACACATACCATGCTAGTGAATCTCAAATAATTAAGACATAAGCATACACTATTACTCACGCATTCTCATGGTGAGTAAAACTAAGAACTCTTCTCATAAAATCATCGTACACATTCCATGCATGTGACACCAATCAACCATCACTTTTTTACGAATTATGATAATCTTAAATCCAATGCAATTAATGCATATAAGTTCTATTGGTTAGTCATGCAATACTAACCAATCATCTTCAAGCATCTATGACAAGACTGAATAAAAAATTAGTTATTACAATCAAGTCGATTCAAGCAGCTAAAGTTTTCTACTGCGTGCCAAAATATCCATATCAAATAGCACAAAAATAGATAGTTACAAATATGGAAAACCAGGAACAAAACCTACGAGAACTATCTTCTAAGAATGCAATATTGTAAATATAATAACATGCACATATTTTAATTCAAGAGAATCGAGCAAGATACTTATCCTTTTCTTGGCAGCCTCCACACTGCAGGATCCTGATGTCAAAACCGCTCCTCAATCTCTCTTCATTACGCTACACCACCACGGAGCTCGGCCAGGGCCTCACAGATGAGAAATCATGTACAGAGGGTCCAAAATGATGGTTGAAGTGCAAAGAATTGCCATAAAAACCAATTATTTCCTCCTCTGGCTTCGTCTTGATATTTCCCTTCGAATATTTATTCCATGCACCACAACTCACAAATATTTATGATTGTCTTCAGGTGGATGTTGCGCATGCACTGGCTCTTGCCCCTGCTTGTCTTGCACAGTCTCTCTTTTTTTTTTTAAACACCATATCGTCAAATCCAAGGACATCCCCGTATTTTACATTCATGCATTGACTCATTAAAATTAGTTCATTTCAACATCAATCCTATTTAATAAATACATCATTGTTATCGCCATATTTGCGAATCAAAAGTGGGTTGTTGATTGTCACTTTCGTCAATGAATGTTCAAGATTTTTCATAAGTGCAATGAGTGTTCAATATTGTTCTTAAGTGCGACAAAAGTTTCATTGTCTTTTATCATCATCATGAATCCAATGTCATGAACATAGTTACGCAACAACTTTATTACTTACTACTCAAAGCAGCTATAAACATGATTCGCACATATCATGTCGAAGGTAGTGTACTACACAAATCAATATGCTAATGGTTGAACACATACCTGAGTTAATGCCACTTGTGGCGTACCTCAATTTCTTTTCCACTTACCAATTCCCAAAGGCGCTAGTACTGCAACCTTTAGCTCTGATACCACTTGTAACATACCCCGGTAACCTTGCATGTAAAAGTAGGGAGTTAGAAATTTTTTTATACAAATTACCGCAAGTAATTATCCAAGTCACAACTCCACAATTCATCATTAACCATTAGATATAATATTCATTAGTACATCAAGTAAATTTCCATCACAGACAGTAAGTTACATAACCATTGCATAACCTTTAACCACCACCGTGGTAGTATAATAACATAAACTGTCTCATAAATCCTTGCATCCATTTCATAATTTCCATAAACATATTAATTAGTTTCCTACTTGGACAATATGATCATGCCATCAAATAAATAACCATCAACATCAACGATTCGTCATCATCAAACTGACACAAAAGGCAATCACACCATTGAACACCAATATACCCTGGAAACCTCGTAGGGTGAAAACCAGCAAATGTTTAATCTTATTATTAAACGCTCGTGAGGGTTTTCACCCCTCACTCAATGGCTCATAAGGGATTCCATCCCTTAACCATTGTTATGAAATCATTAATGAATTATCATTAAGTTGTCACATAACTAGCTAAAAGCTAATACAGTTTCCATGTAATCTTTTACTTACATACCGCCACATACAACATTTCTTGTGGCATGATTGTTCTAGCAATGGACGATCCTGCAACTCTAACTCATTTGCATGGCCCGTTAATCCTTTTCCCACCACAATGTTAAACATCACTTTTCTTTGGCACCAACCGCCATCATTTCCTGTCAATGTTGTTGTCAACAAGCTTTGGCAACAAGATTAGATACAATATTAATGAATCAATAATCAACCTCTAAAATAGATCTTTTAACATCTACTCATATGCATGAGCAAGCATAACATACTAATTAACTAGTGCATATCTTCAAGTAAATTCTTATTCTACTTTCCACAATGCTTATTCACACTAATGCATATTTCTCTTTAAGAGAACTAATCATTAGTTTTACAAGTCCATGTTCCTCTTTAAAGCATATAACACATTAGTTTACAAGTCGATGTTCTCATTATCAACATTGACATCATGATTACATTTATAAATAATCATATTAACTAGCATTGCACATGTTCTTGAAGGGCACAAGCACTAAGGCTTTCCTTTGAAGGGACTAACTAAAATATCAGTTATAATCTTCTTGCATGAAAATTTACATAAACGCTGTCAAAAGAACTAGTCCCTTAGCTATCACTTTTGATGCATGCGAATAAATAAAGCATTCTCACACAACTTGTATTCCTTTCCTGCATGCGAATATATATCCTTGCTAAAGAAAGCTAACACAAATCTCGTGTGCATACACATCTCATTCAACAAGAAGCTAAGATAATAGTTATGTGAGCATAATAGTAATCACCTATCATTTTCCTAAAGAAATATGGCCCAATAGTTCTTCTAGCCATACAAAGAATATATCTTTAGAACACATTGACTATTCTTTACGCATACAGTAGCTTACCATAAGAGCCATCATAAGAGCGCTCCTTGAAAGTATGCAACACATAATCCCTTTTCTAGAATTCTATTAACATTTCATGTAAACAATTACATAATTCTTTCTTAAGGCAAGTCATTATAAATTCATTTCACTATATTCCTATATGAAGGATTCTCAAGCTTCCCTTTCAAGAAATTATTAAATATATCCATATTTATGCATAAAAAATCAAGATACAAAAACAAGGTTAACTTACCCTTTATGCATCAAAATCAAGAAGTCAACACAACTCATCTAACAAGACAATCTTTCAAGAGATTATAATTTTCAGGAAAGTTAACATGACCACTTTCTCTATGTACACACAAAATCACAATAGCTACCCTTAAGTGCATGCAACATGTGTCTTTCCTAACAAAATTACTTTTACTCAATGCACATTATCTTTTGATGAAACAAGTAAGGTTCTTGATATGATATGAACACTATTCATATATCTTTCAAAAATAGGAAACTCTATTTTTGTTTCAAGAAATCTACTCATAAAATCCATCCTCTTCATACATGAAGTATGCACACTTTCCTAAAAGGAAAACTATAGAAATAAATATCTATGAGCCTAGAAGCACTTCACTAGCTAATTATATCATGCATGTAATGCATAAATATTTCACATGAACTTAGAAATTAGCTCGTATCGCAATGCCATTAGCATATATCCTTTTTCAAGAAACTTTTATAAAAATACTTATTTTAATTCAAGAAAACTTGGCCACTTTTCAGGCTATGTCCTCAGGATGTTTATATGCTTCTTATTCTTTTCTCAAGAAGATATTTTTGGCTATATTTAACAAGTATTTTATTCCAAGAAAATGACGAGAGACAAGCATTTTACACAAAAGACTCACATGTAGTCTTTGTGAGAAGAGCTACCTATTTTCTTCACCAAGAAAAACATAATCACTATTTAACTACATGAATTAACATTTTTCTTTACCAAGAAACATATAAAACAATTATCTTTTACTGCATGCATTAAAATACTTTTCTTCACCCAGAAAACTTATAAAATATTCAGTCTTTAACTAAATGTATTAACATGTTTTCTTTACCAAGAAAACACATAAAATAATTCAGTCTTTAACTGCACCCATTAACATGTTTTCTTTGATATGCATTCTCTTTTCCAAGAATGCAATATTTACTTCTTTTTCTTTAATATGTCAAGAATGCAATATTTACTTCTATTTCTTTAATATGCATTCTCTCTTCCAAGCATGCAATATTTACTTCTATTTCTTTAATATGCATTCTCTTTTCCAAGAATGCAATATTTACTTCTATTTCTTTAATATGCATTCTCTTTTCCAAGAATGCAATATTTACTTCTATTTCTTTAATATGCCAAGAATGCAATAGCTATTGTTTGAATATGTATTCTCCTTACCCCAAAATAGCTATTTCTATGAGCAAAATAACATATACTTATCTCTTTAGTTGACCATAGAAATCCAAATCATGCGTTCCAAACATTCCATGAGGAAGTTGAGCGTGAAGCATCAAAATTCATGCGTTCCAAACATTCCAAGAGGAAATTTGAGCGTGAAACATTCAAAGATGATATACGTAAGAGGGATATGATACGACTTGCCGGAAGTCACAATAATTATGGAGTGCACAAGAGTTGCGGCAATGTCAGCCTTAACCTGAACTCCTTGCAGAAAGGCTTCCGCCTGGCTATGAGAACCCTCCCGACCGCTGCATGCCTCGCTTTTCTTTCAAAGGATCGGTTTCCAATGAAGCACTATCAACACTACCCCAAAAAAGGAATGTTGTCCCCTTTCATAACATAGGAACAAGCATCTGTACCCTTTCCCAACCAAAAAGGCAATTTCGGTGGAAGTTTATCTCCCACACCGTTAACTCAATTAATTGGCTTCCTGAACTAATTGCTGGCGTTTCTTTTCTTGATTTCAGGAATATCAAGAATTAGTTTTTTTTGTAACTGATTCATAATTTAAAATTACTTTTACAATGACTTATTACAATAGGGATGTTACATACTCCCCCCTTAACAGGAACACCGTCCTCGGTGTTCATCACTCGTTGGAACTTTAGATTATACTCATGGTATAATCATCTAAACCAAACAAAATGTGATCCTTCATCTTTTAAATTAAGATTTCATTCCAAGGAATGGCAATAAACAAAATAGTAATGTTATAACATAAAAATGATTAATAGTTATAAGCATTCATAACTGTAAAAATATGCAAGTTCTAATTTCCATTATTTGACCCGTATTCAAATTCATAATAAACAATTCTCTATGTCAACTTACCATTACTTACCATCTACTCTTGAAAATCATGAGTACTTTCACGTAAACATTTTAATAGTGGTTGGACAACCCATCAACCCTCCATTGTAAGTAATTCCTGTTATGTAGATCTAACAAATTCAATCGCATTAGTCACAATATTTCGAGTCAAATGAAATAATTTTAACTTTTTAATATCTGATTTAAGTCCATCCCAAAAAAATCCTTCTTAACCCTGTGGTAAGTTTTTATAAATCTAGAATTCCCTCCTAAGGGAGAGTTGCGGAATTCCCTAAGAATATTTTGTTTGAGTTAGGAAAGCTTACATAGGTTTAACTAAGATTTGTACCATAATGAAGCATTTTTCGAACTAAATATATCAGATGTACTGGGATCTTGTTGTATCTTTTGAATGGGTTCCCACATTCTTCATCATTCCTCCATTCATCCCTTTCTTTGTTTATCAAATCTGGTTGGATAATAGAAATGGCGCAAAGAAATGCTTCCACATCCTCATCCTCTCTTGAGAGTGCTTCTGCCACAACATTTTGCTTCCCTTTTTTGTACATGATTTTGAAGTCATAACCCAACATCTTTGTGACCGAATTTTGCTGCTCTTCTAAAGATAATCTTTGTTCTAAAAAGTATATAAGACAATCATGATCTGGTTTTACCTTGAAGTTCCTTCCCATTAGGTAGGGTCACCATTCCTTAAGTGCATGTAGTATTGACAACATTTACTTCTCATAAATAGCTTTGTGTAAATAATTTCCTTTGATTGGATGACTTTTGAAAGCAACATGTCTTTCATCTTGCATTAAAACAACACCAGTTCCATTTCCTAAGATATCGCATTCCATAATAAAGGTTTTTGTGAATTCCAGTGTAGCTAAGACCGATGCTTGGCACATTTCCTCTTTAAGATGTTCAAAGGCCTTCGTTGCTTCTAGAGTCCATGAAAATTCATATTTATTTAATAATGTTGTTAGACGTGCTGCTATTCTCCCATAATTCTTAAAAAACTTGTGATAATACCCTGTCAACATGAGAAATCCTCGTAGATGCTTTATGGATGTGGAGATTTTTCATTCCTTAATGGTTTTAATTTTGCTATGGTCTACCTTAACACCTTCATGAGATACACTGACCCAGATATTCCACCTCTTGTAATCCAAAGAAACATTTGGAGATTTTTGAATATAATTGTTTCTCCTCCAATAGTTTGAGCACCCTGTGAACATGTTGAACATGATCCTTCCATGACTTGTTGTAAATTAGTATATCATTAAAAAATACTAACAAAAATTTTCTAAGGAAGGGTTTGAAAATGGAACTCATCAAACCATGAAATGTTAAGGCCAAAAGGCATGACAAAAAATTCATAGTGACCCTCATGAGTTCTAAATGTTGTTTTTAGAATGTCTTCAGACTTCATTCTGATTTGATGATATACTGAATGAAGATCCAACTTGGTGAAGTAAATTAACCCATGAAATTCATCCAATAATTCATCAATGACAGGCACAGGATATCTATCTTTAATAGTGAGTTTGTTGAGCTCCCTATAAGCTAGACACGTGCGCCATGATCCATCCTTCTTGTGAACCAATACTACTAGAGCAGAGAAATAACTTTGACTAGGTTGAATTATACTAGCCTCTAGCATTTCTGCAAAAATATGTTCAATTTGACTCCTTTGGGTATAGGGACATCTCTAAGGCTTGATGTTTGGATGAACACTTCTTGGAATGAAATGAATAGCATGATAATGATCATGAATAGGTGGGAGGACTTTGGGAGTCTCAAATACCTTGGAATGATTACCCAAGACTTTTTCGAGATTAGGAGAAATAAATGATTTCGATGTGGGAACCTCTAGTGAACATAATTGTGCAATTATGACTCATTGTTCTTTCTATAGAAGCTTTTTCATTCAATTAGAGCTGATTATCCCTCCTGGTTTCCCTACAATACCCCTTAATTCAACTTCCTTTCCTTTTGAAGAAAATTTCATGAAAGGTTCTTGAAAACTAAAAGTTATTGTACCCAAGGATTGTAGCCATTGTACTCCTAGTACAACATCAGCACCACCCATTGGAATGGAAAGCATTGGGCTATTCAGTACATATTATCCCATGGATAGCTTGATATTATGGCACTTTCCTGAGCAAGTTATGGTTCCTCCACTTGCAACCATCACTTGACACTCTGGTTCTGGATATAGGAAGAAATTCAATTCCTTGGCTATCTTACGATGAATAAAATTGTGGGAATTGCGCGAATCAATCAACACTATTACATTTTTCTTCTTGATATGCCCTTCTATCTTGATAGTTTGAGGAGTGGTAATTCCTACCAATGCATTACAAGATATGGTCAAATTCATTTCTTCTTTCTCTAGGGTTTGTTCCTGGTCTATATCCTCTTCTTCTAATGTTTCTTGTTCCATTTCTTACCCCTCTTCACAATCTATGTAAAATAATTTCTTCTCAGCACATTTATGACCTTTAGTGTATTTTCTATCATAACTGTAACAAATCTCTTTTTCTCTTTTTTTTTCCAATTGTTGCGGTGTCAACCTTGTAGGTTGTGGATGGCTAAGGGCAACAACACTTCCATCTTTATGATTGTCAGTGGTAGGCTTCCTTGTTGCTGTAATTTTGCTCTCCATTTTCCTTTCCAACCTGAATGCCTTCTCCAATGAATCAGGTTCCCAAAGGCGAACCTCATGTTGGATGTTATCCTTTAAAGTCCCTATGAACACATTAATCCTATGCTCCTATGGAATAATATTTACCTGTGTATTTTATTTTTGGAAGTCCTTAATGTGCTCCATCATTGAACTTTTTTGTTTGAGATTTATCAATTGGATAAAAAAAGTGTTTCCTTTTGTATCCTCATAATGTGCTATCATTTCTTCTGTAAAAATAGCCCAAGTGACAATTTGTTTATGAGATAAAAGCCATCGATAACATAGAAACTGATTTGGTTCCAAATATAAAGTTGCAATGCGTACCTTTTTTGTGTTTTGGACATTATGGAGATCGAAAAATTGCTCCATTGGTAATATCCATGTTGTGGGATCCTATTCATTAAACTTCCTCATATCGATCTTTGGAACATGGTAGTTCTTCGATCCAATTTTAGAGTCTATGAAATAATGACTAAAATTGATTTTGTTCTCATCATGAGTTTCCTTTACTACTCTTTCACCATTAGTAAGCATTTCTTGTAGAATTTTCGTTAGATATTCCGCCTTAGCTTCCATGCCTTTCTTTAAATCATCAATTTTTGTCCTGATGATGGATCC
>APFE030631919.1:0-11027 GCA_000404065.3 Pinus taeda | reverse complement strand
AACAATGATAGTGCTCGAATAGATCTTTCTAATGAGCCATTGTACGCGTCAAACGGAGATCATATGCTAAAGTTACGACCCCGGGAAGTTGATGTACCAACTTACCCCCAAACGGGGCCCACAGTTTGGCGTTTCATCTCCTAGGGTTAGGTTTTGGAATGTTAAGGGTTTTTCATTGTTTCTCAACAATAAATAGGCCTTCGAGCCTCATTGTAACACAGTTCAGAGGCATGTAGCCATCACATCTCTTCTCAGAGATAAGCTACCATCGCCCTAGCTAGTTTATTTCCATTTTCTGATTGTAAGCATATTTCAGTATTTTCCATTAATGAAATGAAGTATTATTTCCGCTGCATATTTGTGTATATGGTTATCTTTGTAATTTGTTGCGTTCCTGTTTAAATCTGGATCAATCAGTTTGCTACAACATGACCGTAGGAGGGAGTGGAGCTCCCCCCTTCTCGCCCCTCCATGGCTTCCAACTCTAAAATCCTACAGCAACCCTAATTCAATGTGTTTTCAGAGATCTCTCTATTACTGGTTAATAATCTACCATCATTCATTACTACTCTACCTACTTGTTTCTAAAGAATTTTTTATATTCCAAGCTCACCAAAGAGTGAAACCGTCAAATTGAGAGACCCCAGATTCATGTTTCTGCCAAGTTTCAACTAAAAGAATAACGTCAATATCACTAGGGATCCAACTTAAAATAGGACCTTTACACCATGGAAAATCACGACAATTCTAGAAGAGGATCTAGAGTGATGCAAGTCCCTATTTATCACTCATGATTCAAACTTTATTTCTAATAATAGTTTTCCTATTCCTAATGATTGCCCATTTCCCTACCTTTCCTTCCTCCTTGACCTTTTGGATTTCTTTCCTAAGTTCACCTTGGTCCTCTCAGATGCGATCTTCATTTACAAAGATACTTGTTCATTTATATATATACTTTTCAAATATTAAATGAAAATTAATTATATTAATGTCTTTTTATTATGTTTAAATATTTGTATATTATTTTATTACTTAATTGAATTTATTTAATTAATTTTAAATTAAATTGTCTTAAATGAAATTTTTATTATCACTAGGAAAAAAAACTTTATATTGTGGAGAAATTTGATTTTTAGATGAAACTAATGAATCTAAAGCTACCATAAATCCATATTAGTTTCTAATAATATTTATATTTATATAAATTTAGCATGTCTAAAAACTTTAAATTAAGAGGTATTGTCACTTCAATGTTTGTGCCCTTGTTATATAAAGTTACACTAGGCGGTCATATAAATGAAATAGTAATCAATATCAATTCATGATAAGCAACATAATACTTGTCTCATTAACAAATTACAAATTATAAAAAGTAACTAAGCTATATCTTTATTTTAAATTATTATTAAATAAAAAATTAATATAGGATTTAAACATATATACATTTTAAAAAGACATGGACAAAATTTTTAAGGTTGAACATTCACTAGAGCTTACCATAGACATATTGAACTTGTAAATAGCTTTTGATATAATATGCTATATGACATTTTTTTTAATTAATCAATTTGAGATAAATTAGCATAGGTCCATTTCAAACAAGGATCTATCATGAGCCGAGCAAGATCCAATTTCTTCACCTATATTTTTTTTATGAGTGAATATTATTTAAATGTTTTGTATAGTTATTTAAAGTGCCCTTGTTATATAAAGTTACACTAGGCGGTCATATAAATGAAATAGTGATCAATATCAATTCATGATAAGCAGCATAATACTTGTCTCATTAACAAATTACAAATTATAAAAAGTAACTAAGCTATATCTTTATTTTAAATTATTATTAAATAAAAAATTAATATAGGATTTAAACATATATACATTTTAAAAAGACATGGACAAAATTTTTAAGGTTGAACATTCACTAGAGCTTACCATAGACATATTGAACTTGTAAATAGCTTTTGATATAATATGCTATATGACATTTTTTTTAATTAATCAATTTGAGATAAATTAGCATAGGTCCATTTCAAACAAGAATCTATCATGAGCCGAGCACGATCCAATTTCTTCACCTATATTTTTTTTATGAGTGAACATTATTTAAATGTTTTGTATAGTTATTTAATCTTTTTTAGTTTTGAGATTTTTAAAATTTTTATTTAATAATTAAAACACCTATGACTCAATTAATTAAAACACCATAATTAACTTCGAAACAAATCCGAAGTGTTTATTGGTGGATACCACTATGAATATTATACCATATTCCATGCAAGTTTAATCTCTTGCGTTTACCTAATAATCAATTACAATTAAATTATAACAGTAGAGAATCTATGTCTAAACAAATAATGGAAAAGTAATGTCCGCTGAGCTTAAAAATAACAATAATAAGATATATCCATATGTGTACTTATAATATATTTGGATTCATTTAGTAAAGTAGGAATCTAAGATGAAAATCTCTCTACCTCTCACGACGAAAGAATAAAACAGCTTTGTTATAACTTGCATTAACCTATGAAATAAAAAGCGATTGAGAGTGAAAGAACGAAATATAGTTTATTGTTAGAATACTATTAACTCTTTCACATAGGAACGAGCATCAACGCTCCGGCATCAACATCGATACATAGCTGGTTGAATAGTGGATACCCACAGTGAATTTTCACAGAAGATAGAAAATGTCAAGGCACGGGGATAAGTGTTTGTCTAGGAATTCCTTCCACGGCCTGCAACACCGAGAGTTAAACGGGAAACTGCCAAATAGTTTCTGGGATTACACACTTGGTTATAGTAGATGACATAATATGCGTTTTTTGCAGTGGCCATCTCATTCCATTTGGACGGCAGGGGAAAGTCTGGCCTTTGAAGGACGAATATGGTAGACCCATAACACTGAATTGTCAGATGGAGATTGTATCTGCCTACTACAATTCTAATAATAATTCACTCATAATCGTTGGTTATCATCAATCTTTGCCCTACCTCAAGATTATAAGCGTGGAAGTAGCATCTGTAAAAGCAGGACGAACAGATGAATACAGAGATATTTATGCCGAAGAAGCGGACGCGATTACTTGGGATTTCGATATTCCAAATTGCAGAGGCGTGATTTACAATAAAGATGAGAGAGTGTTCAAAGTTTTTGATTTGAAAGAATACAATCAGATATCCACCATATCACTCGAAAGAGGTATACCATTTGAAAGAGGTATACCAGTTGAAAGGAAAATAGAATGGTTTTTTCAAAGTCGTGGAAATATGTACGTAGTGATATATTTCGATGGAGGATTCCCAAGAAATACTAGCGATGTATCGTTCAAAATTTATTCGAAACGGGATGGAGAACTGTGTCAGGAAGGTATCATCCATCTCAACCATCATGAAGCTCGGTTACAGTTCGCTGCGCTCTGCGGCGATGATAGAATATGTCTGCAACAACATGGATGAAATATCCAAGTGATTGATATATCTGGTGAGGTCCCTCAAGTAATACCAACAAATTTAGAAGCAATTGTGGAGCCTTATTATTTACCTAAATTGGACTGTTTCTTGTGCTACACCAGAAGTCGTAGCCTTCACCTGTGTAATATGCGAGGCGACATTTTGATCACTTTTGAAGACCATCCGATCCGTCTGCCCGTCTTTGACAAGTTTCAGAGGGGAACTTACATTGTAAACGAGAAGGATATGATCATTTCCTTCTGCGATGGCTGTTTGAAAAATTTACGATCAATATTAGCAGCATTATTACAGGAGAATGTCCCGCAAAGATTACGAATGAGCCTCGTTCTCAGATCGGAGAGCTTGCATTGTCACGTGAAATCGTGGCACTTGCATACGACGAAAGAATTGGAGAGATTTTCACAGCTAATGAAGAGGGAATTTGCTGCGTGTGGTCAAAGAATTTTCCCTCTGATGCTTGGATGGAGTATGAGGATGAGTGAATAGAGTTTAATCTATCGTCAAAAAAACCATTTCTGTTATAATTCTTAATTCTAATTCTTATTTCTTATTTCTAAAAAGTCTATCAGATTGACAAAATCATCAGGTACCCAACCCTAGTGCAAGAAATGGGGACTTCACAGAGACAATTCATCATGAGGTTTACCATAAGGAAATAGAAGGGGGACATAATGATGAGGAAAGAAGCTTGGCAAAGGTCCCAAGAAGCAGAAAATTTAACTATAAGGAAAATTTAAGAAGATAGGACCTTCTGTGTGTGATGGAGAGGATAAGGAAGCTGTTGAGGCTTAACTAGTTAACATGAGAAAATATTTCCAAGTATATGAATATGATAATAACATGAAATCTCGATTGGAAAATTTTCAACTATAGGGAAAAGGTACTCTTTGGTGGGAGGAGGTCAAATATTTCTAGGGAATTGATGATCAACAGGTCACATGGAATTCAGAATTTCAAGGAAAAATATTTAACTAAAAGCTTCTATGATGAGAATGCAAGAGAGTTTCATGATTTAAGGTTGGGCTCACTGACTAGTGACTAGTGATGAGTTTATCACTAAATGTATGTCCTTGCTCTGATACGTCCCATACTTTATGTAGGAAAAAGCCAAGATACAACATTTTATCAGTAGCCTGCCTATCAAAGAAAAGGGAGAAGGTAACAAGTGGGGACTAAACAAAAATGGTCAAAGGAATTTTCATAACTTTTGAGGGAGGAGATTCCCAAATGTCAAGAATATGAATTGGAAAATGCAGACAAAAGTGACTAGGAGGAATCAACAGAGAACACGGTAACAGGTTGGAAAAAAACTATCAGAGGTGTTAAGTCGACCAGAGACTATTCAACAACTAAAAAACCCTCTGCAATGTTTGGGTTTTGGAGAACTTCATTATTTCAAAAATTTCTCTCACCGTTCTTGTACTAAGAAGGTCACAAACCTTCAAGAAGCCTCCATTGTTGGAGATGATGTCAAAAATATTCCATGGATTAATGCAGCCTTGGATGATGGCTAGGATTAATATCTACCTATGATGATAGAGTTGGAGGGTAATCTATCTAAATATTATGTTTCCATTCTAATTTAACCAAGTGCAATCTTGAGCTACATTAGCCCAAAATTGGTAGAATTAAATAACTTACGAAAAGTAAAATTTAAAAACCCTTAGCTGGTGCAACTGGATACTAGGGCCAAGTGAAGGCTTGCTGCTAATGTGGTAAATTCTCCCTAAAGGTAGTAGGGTAGAAAATCGTAGCTGATTTGAATATTATTCCTCTTGGGATATATAATATACTAGTTGGAATGGACTGGATAGAGAAACATTGGGCAATAGTGGACTGCAAATCACTGATAATCATCTAGGGAAGTGCATTTGAAAATGCCTTTATGCAGCTCAAGTTGGTTATACAAATTCTAATGACAAACTAACTAGTGTCAGAAATATACCCATAATACATGAATTTACTAATATATTTCCAGAGGGAATACATGGGCTGCTGCCTACCAGAAACATTGATTTTACCATAGAGTTAATTCTGAGTGCGATCCCATTGTCTAGAACACCATATCATATGGGTGTGACTCACTTAATAGAACTTATAATTTAGATACAATAACTACTTGACAAAGGATATATACGCCCAAGTGTGTCACCTTGGGCAGCTCCTGTATTATTTCTACATCAGAAGGATGTTACACTTCGGTTGTGGATCAAGTATAGACAATTGAATAAGGTGAATACTAAGAAAAAATATATGCTACGAAGGATTGATGATCTGTTTGATAAAGGTAAGGGGGTCAAGGTGTTTTCGAACATTGACTTAATATCACACTATCATCAAATATGAATTAAGGAAGACAATATTTGCAAAACATGATTCAAGACTCAGTATGGACACTGAATTCGTAGTGTTACCCTTTAGGCTTACCAATTCCCCTGCCACATTTATGAGCTTGATGAATGGTATATTTCATCCTTATTTAGACAAGTTTCTGTTAATTTTTATCGATGATATTCTTATATACTCCAAAGGTGTGGAGGACCATGAAAATCATTTAAGGATTATGCTGCAAATGTTGCGAGAAAATTAGTTATATGCTAAATATAGTAAGTGTGACTTTTACCAAGCTCATATCTAGTACATAGGACATGTCATTTGAGTGGAAGGAATTGAAGTTGACCTTGAAAATATCAAAACCATCATGGAGTGACCTGTTCCCATGAATGTGCCTGATATTCGATCCTTCATGGGGTTAGCTAGATATTACCATCATTATTGAAGGATTTTCTAAAAGTTCTTACCAACTATCTCCCTACAAAGGAAGAGAAGGGTTTTCAAGTGGACGACATAGTGCGAACAAATTTTTGAATGCCTGAAAAAGTTATTGACTTCTGTTCCTGTTTTTAAAATACTAGATCGAGGAAAAGAGTTTAATTTTTGTATGGTTTTGTGCCACGAAGGTATGGGGGAGGGGGGGGTTTACTGATGCACTATGTGAAATTCATAGCCTAAGAATCCCAAAAACTGAAGGACCATGAGAAGTGATAATCCTCTTATGATTTGGAACTAACCGCTGCAGTGCACACCTTGAAGGTATGGCAACTTTATTTTTTGGGTAAGAAATTATTTCTAATGACTGATCGTAGTAGTTTAACAGATTTTTTAACCCAATTGCATTTGAATTCTCATCAAGCGAGATGAACTACTTTTTTAAATGAATTTGAATTCGTTATTACACATCTTAAAGGAAAGGAGAACAGGGTGGATGATGGGATACTATTACACTGGATTTTATAACATGGTTGCCCAAAACTAGAAAATTCAACAACTCCATCATGGTCGTGGTGGACAAACTAAGACAGAAAGGTCACTTCATACCTATGAGATCCATGTATAAAGCAATTGAAATTTCTGATATTTTTATGAAAGAGATATTTCAACTTCATGGTATACCATGAGTGGTGATCTCTAAAACAGATGAGAAATTCACCTCTGCTTTTTGGAAAGCTTTGTTCATGGGCTTGGGCACTCAAATTATGTTTAACACTACATATCACCCCTAAACCAATGGATAGACTGAATGCCTGAATAAATTGTTGGAGGATATGTTAAGAATGTATGGAATGCAACAACTAGTGAAGTGGGAGGAGTATCTCCACTTAGTTGAATTCAGTTATAATAATGGATACCATGAATCTCTAGGAATGAGGCCCTTTGAGGTATTATATGGGAGGAAATGCAGAGTGCCTACCAATTGGAATAATCCTCAGGATGGGTCGGTATTAGGACCCGACATGCTCGTGGAAATGGAGAAGATATTTATCATGGTACATCAAAACATAAAGGCCACCTAAGAGAGGAAAAATATTTACACAGACAAGAAAAGGACCTATTGAGAATTCCAAGCGGGAGACCATGTCTGTTTATGAATTAAGCCTAAAAGAGTCACACTACGGTGGGGAATTTGAGCTAAATTGTCACTTAGATGTTATGGGCCCTTCCAAATTTAGTAATGGATTGGACTAGTAGCTTAGCGACCAGCCTTACCTACCCACATCACGATTCATGATGTGTTCCATATCTCATTATTAAAAATATATGTCTATGACTCTAGACATGTGATTAGCTGGGACGATATCTAGGTAAATCATATAATGAATTGAATTGCGAAATAAAAAAAATGTTGATGTGATCTATATTTATACCATCAATCTTTTGCTGTAGGTTGAAATAGATGAAGAGTTGTTGGTAGAACCTATGAAATTTCTAGAGCAGAGAGAAACAATGCTATGGAGGTGAGTGATAACCTAGGTTAAAATGCAATGGAATAGCCTCAACCCGAACAAAGGTACCTAGGAGGATAAAGAATTCATGCGCCAAGCATATCCAAACATGGTTAAACAATTTGAAATAAACATTGAGGATGGTGTTTCGTCAAAGGGAGGCAATATGTGACACCTGTAAGATTGTTCATGAATTTATGTTTTAACTTTGACATTATTTACTTTTACAAACTTTGGACTAATTTCGGTCTAATTGGAAGAACAAATAAATGTACTCACTCAAACTTGTTTAAGTCCTTTATTATTAGAAGAAAATTTTAAATATGCTTAGCCGAATAAAACAAAAAAAAAAACTTTCTAGACATTCAGGTCAGTCGAGCCTCTTTTCCTCCCTAGAAAAGGGTAATTCCAAGGAATGTTTTCTCTTCTTTTTAGAAAGGGAAAAATGACTAATAGAGCCATAGGGATGAGGGAAGAGAAAATGGATGCGTAGACCTGACACAGGATGTTGTTCAGGTGAACAATGTACTGTTGTTATGAGGAGATTCATGAGCTGGACATGGGCCAGTGGAATCCTTAGTATATCCCTACAAGTTGGGACTCTAAACTGGACTGAGGGCCTTATGGTTTCGAGACTAGATGACTTGGGAATTGAACCTATTCTCTCTGTATGAGTGGAAGCTCGGGTGGAGATATGGACTTCATTACTGGTATGAAGGTTGGGAGGGGAGACTTCTAGTTCTGGTTATTATAGTTGATGCATTTAAGTTACTGACTTTATTTTACTGCATTATTGTGTTTCTGTATTATAGACTCGCATTTCTAACTAAAAATAGAAGAATGAAGAAAAAATGGTTGTCCACGTTCCATGTTAAGAATATTGTTAAGATATGAATCATTTGAGGAGGAAATAAATGTGTAATGATATCACAACAATATGTACATTCTTTTAAAAGAAATTCAAAAATATAGATTATAAAGAGTAAGATTTTTTTCATTAAAACACCAAAGAAGGAGCATAAATTCCATGCAAAGAACTGGGATTATTTTCCCTAATATGCGAATAACGAATTTCATGTGTAGTAACCAAAGTAATTTACGATGATACTAACCCAAGTGAACTCGGAAAATAATAATAAGTAAATTGCATACATTTCCTTGTGAAGAGTCAATAGTTTGCAAAAGAAATGAAAATTCACACATGCAGATAACTAGCGAAGGAACATTAATATTGGAACAAGAGATTCAACAATATTTAATCAAACTAAATCTAGTTCCCACATGTTATGACTCATTCCTAGGGTATCAACAAGGGGATCCTTAAGAGCTTGGGTCATTGTCTATTAAACTAAGCTGCAATTCAGAAGGCGAATAGAGTTTGGAAACTATATTTTCCCCCACCATATTTGGTAGGCTATTTGGTAACCAATTAAGGAAAAAAAATAGAGACATTAGAAGATATTGTGAAGGACTTGGTAAAATGGAAATCCAAAAGGAAACAAAATTGTACATTCGAACAAAAATTTGACTGTAACAAATTAAATATTAAAAAAAATCAATCTCTATGTGTAAAGCTATGAAAACAAAACAGTCATGTGGTTTAATAATAAATAGAGCCATAACTAGAAGCAATTCACTCATAAATATGAATAGAGTAACATTATTGTAAGGAGACATTTGTAAATTAAAAAAAAAATACTTGACAATTGACTCGAATAACCAGACATTTTCTCCAAGAACTTAGTTGCACTGTAAGGGGTTTGAGTGGTCTTGGTAGTTGGAACCCCTTTTCAAATATAGAAATGAAAAAACAAGCGGGGAAACGTGACATATTTGTCTCTATTCATTATCCAAACAACTAGTAAGTCGTCACTTCTATTTTCGGGTATAGTGTGCAAGAAATTTCCAAACTAATTTACAAGGAAAACACTTTTTTCTATCTAAGCCAACAAATAACCCAGGTGAACCCTCCACTAGCATAAGGAGGTTTGTAGAGTAACCTCGCACCGTATATCAGAAGAATAATTGAGTCTCTATGGATGCAAAGAAAGCATGGTAGGAAGAGGACAACATGGGTTAGATAAACCTTCTAGTAAACAAACATTTAAAAAACTAGGTTAACAAAAAACATCAGAGGGGAAAAAATATTGGGAATACTTAACTGTTGCAAAATCATGTCGAACCCATCACCTAGGCAAGTTAAATGGCTGGAATCCATGAGAATTTATAAAAAACACATAAGGATCATCTAGTGAATAATCATTAGATGACTGAGTTGCAGGGATTGTTCCTGAGGAACGAAGATAGCCCCATTGCCAGTAAATAAAACTCAAGAGAAGACATATGGTAGCCAACTATGGTGATGGACAAGACAACTTATCCCTGAAGCAGTCTCCACCTTGAATATTCCATAAGCCCTAACTACATAAGAGTTGGCTTTACTACATAAGAGTTGCAAAGCCATGGAGGGAAGGATGGAAAATGGCAGGTGGAGGACAGGGGGCGTGCAGTTCCCTCAACTACCCTTGAATGATCTCCACCATCCATGACCACCTTTCAGATTGAAAATACAAATCTTAGCACACTAAACTAGCAGAGAATTCAGGAGAGTTGGTTATGCTTCTGTGGCACATGTCTTCATACTCGAGCAGTACCAACATAGGACCATCCATGTTAAATATTTGAGAATAATACCTATAGTCTTGCTTAAGCAAGAAGGTTGTCTGACAAGCCCATTAATTAGAGGAAATTAATTATAAGATCCAAGAAAGATTATATATACAATAATTTTTGTGTGAGTGACGAATAATATCAAAGAGTAATTATTTACCGGCTCGAAAATTGATAGTAATTAATTTTTGTTTGTGTGATTGAAATGGTGTTTACAAATATGCAACTATTATGGATCTATGCTAGCTTAATTTTACCCAAAATATGTTATATTACACATGAATACCATGGGTCATTTTAATTTCATTTTTTTTTTCAACTACTTTATCTCACTATACAATGTATGATGTAAAATAAAAGTGAAAAATGAACTATTTAATTTATGGTTTAAAGAAAGTTTTTTTTTTGTCTTAGTAACATTATCACAACATATCTTGAATACACATATATTAGTTTATATATACAATTTTGTATTTCTTTTAACATAATAATACATGAAAATGCCTCCCTTGTGTACTGGGTTGTTGTAACACCATGATGCATTGAGTAATGTTTGTTGTTCGATAGTGATTACCTTTTTTACCCTGAATACTTTAGTAA